>JALJCO010005708.1:0-313086 GCA_023101725.1 Atherinomorus stipes
TACAGAGTACCGGTATAGATTTGGTATCGGTTTCTAATCTTAATGATACCAGGTAATTCCGTTAAGATTCTGGACAAACGATACTCTTATTGATACTTTTTTTGTTCATCTACCTAACCATTGAGTTATCATTACACAGTCAAATAATCACAGAGATGAAATAAGAGAGACACAATTCGCTTATTCTCCCAGCTGTCCTTCACCTACCTTTATGTCCAGGCTTCTTCCAACACGTTCTGAACAAATGTTCTCCACCACTGGATCTTTTAACATCTTGTAATGTCTATTATTTACTCTAAATTGTGTTATAGTATCAATAAGAGAATCGATAAATACCGGTATCAATAAGGAGTATCGATATTGGTATCGGTATCGATAAAATCATAACGATATACATCCCTAACTATAGGTAAAGTGCGACACCACATATTGACAAACTGGGACACTGACAACACATTTCATTTTAATGTAAAACAATAACAATTCATTTCTGATGAATACAAATATTAAGAAAAGCTTTCAAGGGTGTAAAAAGAACAGGACAAGAAGACATGAGTTCATTCCTTGAAGAAATTGAACAAATAGTCGGCCATTATTCAAAAACTGTCACTTCAAAATAAACAATTTTGGACGATCTAAGAACAAAAAGGTTTTTGTAATCCTGGAGATATTAAATAACAAGCAGCAGACTGTGTGAGGCGGCCATTGTAGTTATTGTTTTATATCAATTTAGAGAGTATGCAAAACATGTGGGGAGGCGGGGCAAGGCCAGCTAGCATAGCCTGGCAAAGCATCACGATCATCATTTTCATAGTAGAAATCTTGATTTAAGCAATTTAAGTACATTTATGTATCTAGCTAGCTTGCTTGACAGAAAAATTATGAGGGATGAGTAAAAAGAGAACTTATTTCCTCCTGTAGAATGATTCAAATGATTGTCCCAGTTTGCCACTTTAGCAATACGCTATTGCTAAAGTGGGACAGTAGCTAAATAGCATTTTTTTAAAAAAAAGAAGCAAGACTCAGATGGAGTGTAATTTTTTTTAAATTATGAGTTAACATTACATGCCTTAATGATTACAAACAATCCACCACTTTTCTTATTTCTAGAACACTAAAATTTTTCACCTCAAAACGCTATGTCATCTTACCCACCATCTTGTTTCTCTGCAGATGTACTCCCCAAGTGTATCAAGTACTTGAAGTAGTGGGCCACGCCCCCAGGAAGTGATGTCATCCATACAGAACCTTTTTCTTAATCTTATGCTGCCCTATAATCAGTTCAATGATGATTTTTAGTAACAGAAGTAAACACATGTAAAGATAAACATGATTAAGCTTAACTGTCCCAGTTTGCTCATATTCACTATATTAAATAAATTTTAGCGGGTTTGACAATGGAGTTGTGTTTACATCTACATGCAAGCAAATAAATGCCGCCACTGCGGGATGCCAGATATGACGACAAGTCCTGCAGCTGTTTCAGAGCCCGGAGATGTTGTTATCTGTCTCTGCAGAGGAGTGACCTGAGAAGAGCAAAAACTGGAGTAAATGGACCCACATAAACGTTTTCCAAGGCATCAAAATGCAGAAATGGCGACTTTTCTCCTGGATCGGTAAGCTAACTTGTTTGCTAACGTGGCTAACATTAGCTGTCAGTTATAAACTCCCTCTGCATTACTTGCTGGACATGTTGCAGCCGCTGGTCACTTGTCACATCAGCAGTGATTCTGGCATCCCAGCAGCTGGAGTTGTTTTTCTGCTGTTGCAACTACAACCTAGTCACACGTGATGTCGCCGTTCTGTCCGTGTTCCATACTCAACCTTTAAATTAGGAAGTCGTGGAGTTGTGCATAAAACCAGTTGGAAAGAGAAACGATGACCCAGCTCCTTAAATGTAAAAGAACAACTTTCACGGGACACTGTGTAACTTTTGGCCACCAGGGGCACTAAACCTGTAACTTCCAACACGACAGTTGCAACATCCGTGTTCTGGAATCAGACCACTTTGATCTGAAGCCATACAGCAAAGTGCTCCAGGTCACATGATCCAATGAGAGATGGATCTGTCACAGGGTGAACCGGGTGCTGCCAGAGACTGGACTCTGCCCACTAGCTTGGTTTTTAGCATGCTTCTTATGGTTTTTTGTGTGGTTTTAACCCTGTTTTTATTCCCAAGCTAGTGGGAGCTTTTAACAAACTGATTGGCAGTACCTGGGGAGAAGGACTCCTCCCCTGGCTTAATTGAATGCTGAAAGAATAAAAGCCGGTGTGCGGACAACAGACGGGGAACTGAGGAGATGGAGGACTGGGTCCAGGAGGCGCAGCCAGGGGAGGACATGAGTCCCCCGGCTGGGGGACTTGAAAGAAGTCAAGAGGAAGCAGAGGACACCAGCCACTGCCAGCTCTGCAAGCTCCTTTTAGCCCCTTTTTTATTTTCTTTTATTACTTTTTAGGTGGACTTTTAGGTTTATTTTAGTACTTTTTAGTAGTCTTGTTTATTTTATTTCTTTAATAAAGCTTTTATTTCTTTTAACCACCTGCTGGTGAGGCCTGTGTTTCTTTCCCCTCCTACTGCATTCGACGGTATCGGCAAAGGACGACACTCGTTACATTCTCCTGCAAAGTAACAATGTCTGGTTTTTGAGTAGGGCAGCTCCATCAGAGCACTGACATGCATCAAGTGCGGTATACTGACCCCAGAAATCATTGATTATTACTGACATTACGTTAATGTTTGGGTCAAAGTTGCACAGTGTACCTTATTTTTAACCAAAATTTTTATTGCATAAAAACAATAGGGGATTATCACGCTTACCGGAAGTTGCCGGCTTTTGACACTTCCTCTTCCGGGCCATGTTAACGACAGCCGTTCCTGCTCTGTTATACTGTTTGAATCGGATAAACTACAAACATATTTAAGTTTTCATTCTAGACTGAAGTGATACTGGATCAAAAGCTGGATCAAAGCGATCGATTTGCCGCGGTGAAGGGCCGAACTTTATAATAAAACACACGTTTGTTTGTCCCCGGTGGGGCACAACACCGGCACTTCACAGCATACTAGCATTAGCCAGCTAACGTTTACTGACGTGCTTAACATTGTGCGTCTTAAAACACACATACATCTGAAAATCGGGTCTGTACCTCCCCGTTTCCACTGGAACAACTGGGGACTGCCAAGAAAGGAGACACTTTCAGATGATTGTGTGTTTTCAGCCGCACAAAGTTAGGCACGTTATCGAGCTGGCTAATGCTAACCTGCTAACACGACTGCGCAGTCTGCCGGCCACAAACAAACGTGTGTTTTATTATAAAGTTCGGCCCTTCACCGCGGCAAATCGATCGCTTTGATCCAGCTTTTGATCCAGTATCACTTTAGTCTAGAATGAAAACTTAAATATGTTTGGAGTTTATCCGATTTAAACAGTATAACAGAGCAGGAACGGCTGTCGTTAACATGGCCCGGAAGAGGAAGTGCCAAATGTTTCAACTTCCGGAAACCGGAACGCGGAAGCGTGATAATCCCCTATTGTTTTATCAACTTTGATGGGTCCCAAAATCTAAATATTTATGTCTGATTACCATGCCAACGTCGGGATTCTTTGCCGTTAGCATTAACTCCAAAGTTGCTAGCTCAACTGCTATGTGTAGAATTAGCATCTCCCTACATTTCTCACATTCAAGCGGACAAAAAATGGAGCAGGATGAGGGTGAAGGCAGCAAAGAGGCTCAAATTCCGTGGAGGTTGCTGCGTTGCTCCTGGACATGGAAGTTAACATTTGCTAATGGTAGTTAACGGTAAGCCAATTCTCTAACGGGTGCTAATGCTAATAGAGGAAGTGAGTGTCAGAGATGGGACTTGTGGAGTTAAAGGGATACAACACCCACAGAATGATGTACTTAATTTTCTTCCTCATGCTGAGCAAGACTCTGGAGCACTTTTTAATATCTCAAATGCAGCCGGACATCCGTTTTTTTTGTTGTTGTTGTTGTTTTTTGTTTTTTTTTGGTTATCCACTGACTTTCATATAATGGAGGTGACCGGCGCTTAAAACAGAAAGGTTCATAAAATTCCACAAAAACTTGTCGGTATTCCTCAATACTGCTCGTCCCATGTAATCCAAGTGTCCTGAGTGGGTAGCGTTTACTACCATCTATCAGTTACTAGCAGGTATTAGATACTACCAAATATCAGATAATAGCAGGTATTAGATACTACCAAATATCAGATACTAGTAGGAATTAGATACTACCATATATCAGATAATAGCAGGTATTAGATACTACCATATATCAGATACTAGTAGGTATTAGATACTACCATATATCAGATAATAGCAGGTATTAAATACTACCATATATCAGATACTAGCAGGTATAAGATACTACCATATATCAGATAATAGCAGGTATTAAATACTACCATATATCAGATAATAGCAGGTATTAGATACTACCATATATCAGATACTAGTAGGTATTAGATACTACCATATATCAGATAATAGCAGGTATTAAATACTACCATTTATCAGATACTAGCAGGTATTAGATACTACCATATATCAGATACTAGCAGGTATTAGATACTACCATATATCAGATACTAGCAGGTATTAGATACTACCATATATCAGATAATAGCAGGTATTAGATACTACCATCTATCAGATACTAGCAGGTATTAGATACTACCTTATATCAGATACTAGAAGGTATTAGATACTACCATATATCAGATACTAGCAGGTATTAGATACTACCATCTATCAAATACTAGCAGGTATTTAGATACTACCATATATTGGATACTAGCAGGTATCAGATACTACCATATATCAGATACTAGCAGGTATCAGATACTACTATATGTCAGATACTAGCAGGTATTTGATACTACTATATATCAGATACTAGCAGGTATTTAGATAATACCATATATCAGATTTTAGCAGGTATTAGATACTACCATATATCAGATACTAGCAGGTATTACATACTACCATATATCAGATACTAGCAGGTATTAGATATGACCATATATCAGATACTAGCAGGTATTAGATACTACCATATATCAGATAATAGCAGGTATTAGATACTTACATATATCAGATACTAGCAGGTATTAGATACTACCATATATCAGATACTGGCAGGTATAAGATACTACTATATATCAGAAACTAGCAGGTATTAGAAACTACCATCCATCAAATACTAGCAGGTATTAGATACGACCATATATCAGATACTAGCAGGTATTAGATATGACCATATATCAGATACTAGCAGGTATCAGATACTACCATTTATCAGATACTAGCAGGTATTAGATACTACCATATATCAGATAATAGCAGGTATTAGATACTTACATATATCAGATACTAGCAGGTATTAGATACTACCATATATCAGATACTAGCAGGTATAAGATACTACTATATATCAGAAACTAGCAGGTATTAGAAACTACCATCCATCAAATACTAGCAGGTATTAGATACGACCATATATCAGATACTAGCAGGTATTAGATACTACCATATATCAAATACTAGCAGGTATTAGATACTACCATATATCAGAAACTAGAAAGTATTAGATACTACCATATATCAGATAATAGCAGGTATTAGATACTTACATATATCAGATACTAGCAGGTATTAGATACTACCATATATCAGATACTAGCAGGTATAAGATACTACTATATATCAGAAACTAGCAGGTATTAGAAACTACCATCCATCAAATACTAGCAGGTATTAGATACAACCATATATCAGATACTAGCAGGTATTAGATACTACCATATATCAAATACTAGCAGGTATTAGATACTACCATATATCAGATACTAGCAGGTATAAGATACTACCATCTATCAAATACTAGCAGGTATTAGATACTACAATATATCAGATACTAGAAAGTATTAGATACTACCATATATCAGATACTAGCAGGTATAAGATACTACTATATATCAGAAACTAGCAGGTATTAGATACTACCATCTATCAAATACTAGCAGGTATTAGATACGACCATATATCAGATAATAGCAGGTATTAGATACTACCATATATCAGATACTAGCAGGTATTAGATACTACCATATATCAGATACTAGCAGGTATTAGATACTACCATATATCAGATACTAGAAGGTATTAGATACTACCATCTATCAGATACTAGCAGGTATTAGATACTACCATATATCAGATACTAGCAGGTATTAGATACTACCATCTATCAAATACTAGCAGGTATTAGATACGACCATATATCAGATAATAGCAGGTATTAGATACTACCATATATCAGATACTAGCAGGTATTAGATACTACCATATATCAGATACTAGCAGGTATTACATACTACCATATATCAGATACTAGAAGGTATTAGATACTACCATCTATCAGATACTAGCAGGTATTAGATACGACCATATATCAGATAATAGCAGGTATTAGATACTACCATATATCAGATACTAGCAGGTATTAGATACTACCATATATCAGATACTAGCAGGTATTAGATACTACCATATATCAGATACTAGCAGGTATTAGATACTACCATATATCAGATATTAGCAGGTATTAGATACTACCATCTATCAGATACTAGCAGGTATTAGATACTACCATATATCAGATACTAGCAGGTATTAGATACTACCATCTATCAGATACTAGCAGGTATTAGATACTACCATATATCAGATACTAGCAGGTATTAGATACTACCATATATCAGAAACTAGAAGGTAGGGCTGCACGATTCTGGTAAAAATGTGAATCGTGATTTTTTTGCTTAAAATCAAGATCACGATTCTCTAAAACGATTTTTTTTTCCCTAAAAGTATTTATTGCAAAAATAAACTTCAACAAAACAAACAAAACAACCTATTCAAAAGGTAATTCAAAATAAAGCATGTGTCTGCACAAGAGCTTTGTTGGAGCATTTCTTTGGCAGATGCATAGTTGTAGTTCTTTAACATTGGTTAGGGGGTGGGGAGGCAACGGCAGTGTTGCATTTGAGGGCGCTTGAAAAAATCTGGGAAGAATGGAAACTTATTTGTGATAAGCTCATGATTAAAAATGTTTCAGAATTGTTGTGGGTAGAATTGAGATTGCATGTATGTGTGAATTGAGATCACGATTTTTTAACGATTAATTGTGCAGCCCTACTAGAAGGTATTAGATACTACCATGTATCAGATACTAGCAGGTATCAGATACTACCATATATCAGATACTAGCAGGTATTAGATACTACTATATGTCAGATACTAGCAGGTATTTGATACTACTATATATCAGATACTAGCAGGTATTTAGATACTACCATATATCAGATATTAGCAGGTATTAGATACGACCATATATCAGCCCTGCAAGCCCCTTTTAGCCCCTTTTTTATTTTCTTTTATTACTTTTTAGGTGGACTTTTAGGTTTATTTTAGTACTTTTTAGTAGTCTTATTTATGTTATTTCTTTTATAAAGCTTTTATTTCTTTTAACCACCTGCTGGCGAGGCCTGTGTTTCTTTCCCCTCCTACTGCATTCGACGGTATCGGCAAAGGACGACACTCGTTACATTCTCCTGCAAAGTAACAATGTCTGGTTTTTGAGTAGGGCAGCTCCATCAGAGCACTGACATGCATCAAGTGCGGTATACTGACCCCAGAAATCATTGATTATTACTGACATTACGTTAATGTTTGGGTCAAAGTTGCACATTGTACCTTATTTTTAACCAAAATTTTTATTGCATAAAAACAATTGTTTTATCAACCTTGATGGGTCCTAAAATCTAAATATTTATGTCTGATTACCATGCCAACGTCGGGATTCTTTGCCGTTAGCATTAGCTCCAAAGTTGCTAGCTCAACTGCTATGTGTAGAATTAGCATCTCCCTACATTTCTCACATTCAAGCGGACAAAAAATGGAGCAGGATGAGGGTGAAGGCAGCAAAGAGGCTCAAATTCCGTGGAGGTTGCTGCGTTGCTCCTGGACATGGAAGTTAACATTTGCTAATGGTAGTTAACGGTAAGCCAATTCTCTAACGGTGCTAATGCTAATAGAGGAAGTGAGTGTCAGAGATGGGACTTGTGGAGTTAAAGGGATACAACACCCACAGAATGATGTACTTAATTTTCTTCCTCATGCTGAGCAAGACTCTGGAGCACTTTTTAATATCTCAAATGCAGCCGGACATCCGTTTTTTTGTTGTTGTTGTTGTTTTTTGTTTTTTTTCGTTATCCACTGACTTTCATATAATGGAGGTGACCGGCGCTTAAAACAGAAAGGTTCATAAAATTCCACAAAAACTTGTCGGTATTCCTCAATACTGCTCGTCCCATGTAATCCAAGTGTCCTGAGTGGGTAGCGTTTACTACCATCTATCAGTTACTAGCAGGTATTAGATACTACCAAATATCAGATAATAGCAGGTATTAGATACTACCAAATATCAGATACTAGTAGGAATTAGATACTACCATATATCAGATAATAGCAGGTATTAGATACTACCATATATCAGATACTAGTAGGTATTAGATACTACCATATATCAGATAATAGCAGGTATTAAATACTACCATATATCAGATACTAGCAGGTATAAGATACTACCATATATCAGATAATAGCAGGTATTAAATACTACCATATATCAGATAATAGCAGGTATTAGATACTACCATATATCAGATACTAGTAGGTATTAGATACTACCATATATCAGATAATAGCAGGTATTAAATACTACCATTTATCAGATACTAGCAGGTATTAGATACTACCATATATCAGATACTAGCAGGTATTAGATACTACCATATATCAGATACTAGCAGGTATTAGATACTACCATATATCAGATAATAGCAGGTATTAGATACTACCATATATCAGATACAAGCAGGTATTAGATACTACCATATATTAGTTAATAGCAGATATTAGTTATGACTTATATCGGATAATAGCAGGTATTAGATACTACCATATATCAGATACTAGCAGGTATTAGATACAACCATATATCAAATAATAGCAGGTATTAGATACTGCCATCTATCAGATACTAACAGGTATTAGATACTACCATATATCAGATACTAGCAGGTATTAGATACTACCATATATCAAATACTAGCAGGTATTAGATACGACTTTATATCAGACACTAGCAGGTATTAGATACTACCATCTATCAAATACTAGCAGGTATTAGATACTACCATATATCAGATACTAGCAGGTCAAAGATACTGCTATATATCAGATAATAGCAGGTATTAGATACGACTTTATATCGTATACAAGCAGGTATTAGATACTACCATATATCAAATACTAGCAGGTCAAAGATACTGCTATATATCAGATACTAGCAGGTATTAGATACTACCATCTATCAAATACTAGCAGGTATTAGATACTACCAGATATCAGATAATAGCAGGTATAAGATACGACTTTATATCGTATACAAGCAGGTATTAGATACTACCATATATCAGATACTAGCAGGTCAAAGATACTACTATATATCAGATACTAGCAGGTATTAGATACTACCATCTATCAAATACTAGCAGGTATTGGATACTACCATATATCAGATACTAGCAGGTAGTAGATACTACCATTTATCAGAAACTAGCAGGTATTAGATACTACCATCTATCAAATACTAGCAGGTATTAGATACGACCATATATCAGATACTGGCAGGTATTAGATACTACTATATATCAGATACTAGAAAGTATTAGATACTACCATATATCAGATACTAGCAGGTATAAGATACTACTATATATCAGAAACTAGCAGGTATTAGATACTACCATCTATCAAATACTAGCAGGTATTAGATACGACCATATATCAGATACTAGCAGGTATTAGATACTACCATATATCAAATACTAGCAGGTACTAGATACTACCATATATCAGATACTAGAAAGTATTAGATACGACCATATATCAGATACTAGCAGGTATAAGATACTACTATATATCAGAAACTACTGTAGCAGGTATTAGATACTACCATCTATCAAATACTAGCAGGTATTAGATACGACCATATATCAGATACTAGCAGGTATAAGATACTACCATATATCAGAAACTAGCAGGTATTAGATACTACCATCTATCAAATACTAGCAGGTATTAGATACGACCATATATCAGATAATAGCAGGTATTAGATACTACCATATATCAGATACTAGCAGGTATTAGATACTACCATATATCAGATACTAGAAAGTATTAGATACTACCATATATCAGATACTAGAAGGTATTAGATACTACCATATATCAGATACTAGCAGGTATTAGATACTACCATATATCAGATACTAGCAGGTATTAGATACTACCATGTATCAGATACTAGCAGGTATCAGATACTACCATATATCAGATACTAGCAGGTATTAGATACTACCATATATCAGATACTAGCAGGTATTTAGATACTACCATATATCAGATTTTAGCAGGTATTAGATACTACCATGTATCAGATATTAGCAGGTATTAGATACTACCATATATCAGATACTAGCAGGTATTAGATACTACCATATATCAGATACTAGCAGGTATTAGATACTACCATATATCAGATACTAGCAGGTATTAGATACTACCATATATCAGATACTAGCAGGTATTAGATATGACCATATATCAGATACTAGCAGTTAATAGATACTACTATATATCAGATACTAGCAGGTATTAGATACTACCATATATCAGATACTAGCAGGTATTAGATACTACCATATATCAGATACTAGCAGGTATTAGATATGACCATATATCAGATACTAGCAGGTATTAGATACTACCATATATCAGATACTAGCAGGTATTAGATACTACCATCTATCAGATACTAGCAGGTATTAGATATGACCATATATCAGATACTAGCAGGTATTAGATACTACCATATATCAGATACTAGCAGGTATTAGATACTACCATTTATCAGATACTAGCAGGTATTAGATACTACCATATATCAGATACTAGCAGGTATTAGATACTACCATTTATCAGATACTAGCAGGTATAAGATACTACCATTTATCAGATACTAGCAGGTATTAGATACTACCATATATCAAATACTAGCAGGTACTAGATACTACCATATATCAGATACTAGAAAGTATTAGATACTACCATATATCAGATACTAGCAGGTATAAGAGACTATTATATATCAGAAACTAGCAGGTATTAGATACTACCATGTATCAAATACTAGCAGGTATTAGATACGACCATATATCAGATACTGGCAGGTATTAGATACTACCATATATCAGATACTAGCAGGTATTAGATACTACCATTTATCAGATACTAGCAGGTAGTAGATACTACCATATATCAGATACTAGAAGGTATTAGATACTACCATTTATCAGATACTAGAAGGTATTAGATACTATCATATATCAGATACTAGAAGGTATTAGATACTATCATATATCAGATACTAGCAGGTATTTGATATTACCATGTATCAGATACTAGAAGGTATTAGATACTACCATCTATCAGATACTAGCAGGTATTAGATACTACCTTATATCAGATACTAGAAGGTATTAGATACTACCATATATCAGATACTAGCAGGTATTAGATACTACCATCTATCAAATACTAGCAGGTATTTAGATAATACCATATATTGGATACTAGCAGGTATCAGATACTACCATATATCAGATAATAGCAGGTATTAGATACTACTATATGTCAGATACTAGCAGGTATTTGATACTACTATATATCAGATACTAGCAGGTATTTAGATAATACCATATATCAGATTTTAGCAGGTATTAGATACTACCATATATCAGATACTAGCAGGTATTACATACTACCATATATCAGATACTAGCAGGTATTAGATATGACCATATATCAGATACTAGCAGGTATTAGATACTACCATATATCAGATAATAGCAGGTATTAGATACTTACATATATCAGATACTAGCAGGTATTAGATACTACCATATATCAGATACTGGCAGGTATAAGATACTACTATATATCAGAAACTAGCAGGTATTAGAAACTACCATCCATCAAATACTAGCAGGTATTAGATACGACCATATATCAGATACTAGCAGGTATTAGATATGACCATATATCAGATACTAGCAGGTATCAGATACTACCATTTATCAGATACTAGCAGGTATTAGATACTACCATATATCAGATAATAGCAGGTATTAGATACTTACATATTACAGATACTAGCAGGTATTAGATACTACCATATATCAGATACTGGCAGGTATAAGATACTACTATATATCAGAAACTAGCAGGTATTAGAAACTACCATCCATCAAATACTAGCAGGTATTAGATACGGCCATATATCAGATACTAGCAGGTATTAGATACTACCATATATCAAATACTAGCAGGTATTAGATACTACCATATATCAGAAACTAGAAAGTATTAGATACTACCATATATCAGATAATAGCAGGTATTAGATACTTACATATATCAGATACTAGCAGGTATTAGATACTACCATATATCAGATACTAGCAGGTATAAGATACTACTATATATCAGAAACTAGCAGGTATTAGAAACTACCATCCATCAAATACTAGCAGGTATTAGATACAACCATATATCAGATACTAGCAGGTATTAGATACTACCATATATCAAATACTAGCAGGTATTAGATACTACCATATATCAGATACTAGCAGGTATAAGATACTACCATCTATCAAATACTAGCAGGTATTAGATACTACAATATATCAGATACTAGAAAGTATTAGATACTACCATATATCAGATACTAGCAGGTATAAGATACTACTATATATCAGAAACTAGCAGGTATTAGATACTACCATCTATCAAATACTAGCAGGTATTAGATACGACCATATATCAGATAATAGCAGGTATTAGATACTACCATATATCAGATACTAGCAGGTATTAGATACTACCATATATCAGATACTAGCAGGTATTAGATACTACCATATATCAGATACTAGAAGGTATTAGATACTACCATCTATCAGATACTAGCAGGTATTAGATACTACCATATATCAGATACTAGCAGGTATTAGATAGTACCATCTATCAAATACTAGCAGGTATTAGATACGACCATATATCAGATAATAGCAGGTATTAGATACTACCATATATCAGATACTAGCAGGTATTAGATACTACCATATATCAGATACTAGCAGGTATTAGATACTACCATATATCAGATACTAGAAGGTATTAGATACTACCATCTATCAGATACTAGCAGGTATTAGATACGACCATATATCAGATAATAGCAGGTATTAGATACTACCATATATCAGATACTAGCAGGTATTAGATACTACCATATATCAGATACTAGCAGGTATTAGATACTACCATATATCAGATATTAGCAGGTATTAGATACTACCATCTATCAGATACTAGCAGGTATTAGATACTACCATATATCAGATACTAGCAGGTATTAGATACTACCATCTATCAGATACTAGCAGGTATTAGATACTACCATATATCAGATACTAGCAGGTATTAGATACTACCATATATCAGAAACTAGAAGGTAGGGCTGCACGATTCTGGTAAAAATGTGAATCGTGATTTTTTTGCTTAAAATCAAGATCACGATTCTCTAAAACGATTTTTTTTTTCCCTAAAAGTATTTATTGCAAAAATAAACTTTAACAAAACAAACAAAACAACCTATTCAAAAGGTAATTCAAAATAAAGCATGTGTCTGCACAAGAGCTTTGTTGGAGCATTTCTTTGGCAGATGCATAGTTGTAGTTCTTTAACATTGGTTAGGGGGTGGGGAGGCAACGGCAGTGTTGCATTTGAGGGCGCTTGAAAAAAATCTGGGAAGAATGGAAACTTATTTGTGATAAGCTCATGATTAAAAATGTTTCAGAATTGTTGTGGGTAGAATTGAGATTGCATGTATGTGTGAATTGAGATCACGATTTTTTAACGATTAATTGTGCAGCCCTACTAGAAGGTATTAGATACTACCATGTATCAGATACTAGCAGGTATCAGATACTACCATATATCAGATACTAGCAGGTATTAGATACTACTATATGTCAGATACTAGCAGGTATTTGATACTACTATATATCAGATACTAGCAGGTATTTAGATACTACCATATATCAGATATTAGCAGGTATTAGATACGACCATATATCAGCCCTGCAAGCCCCTTTTAGCCCCTTTTTTATTTTCTTTTATTACTTTTTAGGTGGACTTTTAGGTTTATTTTAGTACTTTTTAGTAGTCTTATTTATGTTATTTCTTTTATAAAGCTTTTATTTCTTTTAACCACCTGCTGGCGAGGCCTGTGTTTCTTTCCCCTCCTACTGCATTCGACGGTATCGGCAAAGGACGACACTCGTTACATTCTCCTGCAAAGTAACAATGTCTGGTTTTTGAGTAGGGCAGCTCCATCAGAGCACTGACATGCATCAAGTGCGGTATACTGACCCCAGAAATCATTGATTATTACTGACATTACGTTAATGTTTGGGTCAAAGTTGCACATTGTACCTTATTTTTAACCAAAATTTTTATTGCATAAAAACAATTGTTTTATCAACCTTGATGGGTCCTAAAATCTAAATATTTATGTCTGATTACCATGCCAACGTCGGGATTCTTTGCCGTTAGCATTAGCTCCAAAGTTGCTAGCTCAACTGCTATGTGTAGAATTAGCATCTCCCTACATTTCTCACATTCAAGCGGACAAAAAATGGAGCAGGATGAGGGTGAAGGCAGCAAAGAGGCTCAAATTCCGTGGAGGTTGCTGCGTTGCTCCTGGACATGGAAGTTAACATTTGCTAATGGTAGTTAACGGTAAGCCAATTCTCTAACGGTGCTAATGCTAATAGAGGAAGTGAGTGTCAGAGATGGGACTTGTGGAGTTAAAGGGATACAACACCCACAGAATGATGTACTTAATTTTCTTCCTCATGCTGAGCAAGACTCTGGAGCACTTTTTAATATCTCAAATGCAGCCGGACATCCGTTTTTTTTGTTGTTGTTGTTGTTTTTTGTTTTTTTTCGTTATCCACTGACTTTCATATAATGGAGGTGACCGGCGCTTAAAACAGAAAGGTTCATAAAATTCCACAAAAACTTGTCGGTATTCCTCAATACTGCTCGTCCCATGTAATCCAAGTGTCCTGAGTGGGTAGCGTTTACTACCATCTATCAGTTACTAGCAGGTATTAGATACTACCAAATATCAGATAATAGCAGGTATTAGATACTACCAAATATCAGATACTAGTAGGAATTAGATACTACCATATATCAGATAATAGCAGGTATTAGATACTACCAAATATCAGATAATAGCAGGTATTAGATACTACCAAATATCAGATACTAGTAGGAATTAGATACTACCATATATCAGATAATAGCAGGTATTAGATACTACCAAATATCAGATACTAGTAGGAATTAGATACTACCATATATCAGATAATAGCAGGTATTAGATACTACCATATATCAGATACTAGTAGGTATTAGATACTACCATATATCAGATAATAGCAGGTATTAGATACTACCAAATATCAGATACTAGTAGGAATTAGATACTACCATATATCAGATAATAGCAGGTATTAGATACTACCATATATCAGATACTAGTAGGTATTAGATACTACCATATATCAGATACTAGCAGGTATTAGATACTACTTTATGTCAGATACTAGCAGGTATTTGATACTACTATATATCAGATACTAGCAGGTATTTAGATACTACCATATATCAGATTTTAGCAGGTATTAGATACTACCATGTATCAGATATTAGCAGTTAATAGATACTACTATATATCAGATACTAGCAGGTATTAGATACTACCATATATCAGATACTAGCAGGTATTAGATACTACCATATATCAGATACTAGCAGGTATTAGATACTACCATATATCAGATACTAGCAGGTATTTGATACTAACATATATCAGATACTAGCAGGTATTAGATACTACCATTTATCAGATACTAGCAGGTATTAGATACTACCATATATCAGATACTAGCAAGTATCAGATACTAGCAGGTATTATATACTACTATATATCAGATACTAGCAGGTATTAGATACTATTATATATCAGATACTAGCAGGTATTAGATACTACCATTTATCAGATACTAGCAGGTATTAGATACTACCATTTATCAGATACTAGCAGGTATTAGATACTACCATATATCAGATACTAGCAGGTATTAGATACTACCATATATCAGATACTAGCAGGTATTAGATACTACCATTTATCAGATACTAGCAGGTATTAGATACTACCATTTATCAGATACTAGCAGGTATTAGATACTACCATATATCAGATACTAGCAGGTATTAGATACTACCATATATCAGATACTAGCAGGTATTAGATACTACCATTTATCAGATACTAGCAGGTATTAGATACTACCATATATCAGATACTAGCAGGTATTAGATACTACCATTTATCAGATACTAGCAGGTATTAGATACTACCATATATCAGATACTAGCAGGTATTAGATACTACCATATATCAGATACTAGCAGGTATTAGATACTACCATATATCAGATACTAGCAGGTATTAGATACTACCATTTATCAGATACTAGCAGGTATTAGATACTACCATTTATCAGATACTAGCAGGTATTTGATACTACCATCTATCAGATACTAGCAGGTATTAGATACTACCATATATCAGATACTAGCAGGTATTAGATGCTACCATATATCAGATACTAGCAGGTATTAGATACTACCATATATCAGATACTAGCAGGTATTAGATACTACCATATATCAGATACTAGCAGGTATTAGATGCTACCATATATCAGATACTATTTTTCTATTTATTTATTCAGTAGCTGTTTCTAATGAATCAGATTAAGTTGTAGTTTAAACGCTGACACGAGTCGTTACCGACCAGCGTTCCTCTGAAACTTCACTTCATAGGTCGTCTTTTCAGACATTCAGACACTTTTAATGAAGCGTGTCATCAGAAATTTGTAAAACTCTTTATGCAATGGCCTTTATCACTTCTTTTTTTCCAAAGATGAAGAAGGTCAGGTAAGAGTCCAGTGCTGGGGGAAATAAAATAACAAATAAATGAAATTAAAATGAATCGTCAGATCAGTGATCATTATGTGACTGGAATGTGAGAAAACCAGTCTGGGATCTTTGAAATTCCTTCCTGCGTCTGCTCTCCCTGCTGTAAACAAGTGATTACACTCAACTGTGTTTCTTTGAGATACTTTTTAATATCACACCGTCCCGCTCTCGTGTTTATCAGCTGGATTTGATCTTTTGTTGTTTTAGCAGAATCTAAATGTATAAATAAGGAAAGAAGGAAGAAGCTGTGAACTATAAGATCCCATTTCAGACCAGTAAGGAGGAAATAAGCCACAGACCTGTGCAGCAAACCTGGACGTTTCTGACCAAGGTAAGTCCCAGTTTTTACCGTATAAGTCCCATAAACATATCTGCTGTTCCTGAGAATACATCTGAAGATCGGTGGTGACATGCTACATGGAAATAGGTAAAGTATTTACTTAAGTTTTCAATCCTGCTAAATCAAGTTGCAAGCGATTATGTAAAAGCAATTATTTATATAAAAAAAGTACAGGAAACACTAAAAAGAAGAAAAAGACTACAATTGAATACAGAATAAATGAATAACAATAAATAGATAATAATGAGTTCATATAAAATAGCAAATAAACAGAAAATGGATTAATGAATCAAAATCAGTTAAATAAAAAATAATTTAAATTTTAAAAGGAAAAAAGCAGTTTGTTACAGTGGAGTTTAAAAACTGCTAATGAACTGTGTTTGTTACAATCTAGTTATACACTATAACATCTATGATCAAATGACATAAAGGTAACACTATCACTGTTACCTTATTACACTTTACACATCAAACTTTGTAGTTCAAACCAGCAAAGATGTGTGGGGACTGAGGCATAGTTAGATAAGCTTACCGCCAGCAAAACTGGGGAGAAAAGTATTATTTATTTGTTTGTTTGTTTGTTTGTTTGTTTAATAAAGTATTTCTGTTGTAATACCTCTCTAAAGTGAATAATTTTCCCCCCCTTAATTTCCACTCTGTGGAAACATTCCCATAGACATAAGGAAACATTGTACACTTTCTTACATTATCAATATTATTATTGATTATTGAGTAATAATAATAATAATAATAATAATAATAATAATAATAATAATAATGTATTTTTTATTTATTACGACACTTTACCATCGTCTTTTTTTATTTCCTTTTCTCAAACCTTTTCTCACTTATATTGCAAAGATGTGCGACAACTCAGGCATAGTCAATTAGATTAAATCCAGAAAAAAAAGTATTATGTGTGTGTGTTTATTTATTTGTTTTTAATCAATGATTCATTCAAATCGCTGTAAAGCAAAAAGTCAACGGGGACTAGACGAGGCGAAGGCGGGCCTTGTGGGCCGGATCTCTTCTCTGATTGGCCGATGCTCCCTGCCAATCACTCTTACGCTCCGCTTCTGCAGGTGCAAAGCTGGGCTCTGAACTAGCCGCTGCAGTGAAGCCGAGGGAAAAACACACATTTCATGGTAAAACCCTGCGCTTATTTGTTGTCGCGGGGCTGTGTGGATTATAACACTAGCAACAGATAGCAGGGATGTTTTTTGTCGTGATGAGGTCTCGGATTTAGGTGGAAAATGTAGCTGTTAATAAGCAAGAGTAACCTTCATTTGACATAGCTGGGATGTTTAGCTAGCGTTACATTTAAATACTGGTAACGGTAGCTCTATTAGCTTTAAAGGATGCGATGCTAACTTGCTTACATGCATTTATCTGTGGCTTAATATAATCATTTTGGTTCGTATTACTTTTATTTCATCAGTCGCACCCTAATTTAACTATGTTAGTAATGTGTAATGAACACGCTGCGTGATATTTTCTTTCTTTTCCGGGGCTAACTTGGACCATAGTGCCAGTTTCAGGCAGCCACATAATTCATCGTGAAGCTAAGCCTCGGTGTGGTTAGCCATGTACTTCAGGCCGTTTTCATCAGCTGAAAAACTGTGTTCAGAATCAGATTTTAAACGTTGGACTCTGAAATGTGTGGTGGCTTTAGAGGCAAATGCTGACCAGCCACATGGGCAGTGGTAATAGGCTGGCCAGCCTCTCCAGCAGCTCCCTGCCCTCCTGGGTTGGAGAGGATAGTCAGTTTAGCCGATGCTGAGCCGGTTAAGCCCATCTACTTCCGCCCTCTTATCTGCTGTGAGGTGAAGGTGTGCGTTGCTTATCCGCCCACCATGAAGCTGGAACTGTCCAGCCTGGAAACTGGCTGCTACACAGCGGCTTCACCAAACCCCCCCCCCCGTATTCATTTCACCCATTTTACTGGGTAAAATGAAGTCAGGGGGGTTGTTGTTGGGGAGAAAAATGGGTCTCTGACTCTCACCTTTAATCTGTCTGCAAACTTTTAATGAATGAAAAACCTCCTTGATGTAATTGTTGCTTAAAGAGGAATTAAGTCGCTTTTGTTTTGTTTTTTTTTAACCTGGGGTGTGTTTTTATGTCCTTTCATGTATGTGAGAGATGGAAATAGGAATTTTCCAGAAGCTCCAGTATTTATCCGGGCAGGCAGCCTAGCTAATGATAAGTATGGGGCGACTGGCCCCCGCATCCAAGTTAGTTTGTTTTTATACATATACAAATTTTAAAAAAGAGAACAATGTGTCGACTATTAAATTAGTTGTCGGCGAGTTTAAAGGAATAGTTCACCCACAGAATGATGTAACTTTATTTTCCACTTCCCCTCATGGTGAGAAAGACTCTGGAGCACTTTTTTAATGTCTCAAATGCAGCCGGCGATCAGGAAGGCTTCTCGTTTCCCCCCATATTTCATATAATGGAGTTCGCCAGGGCCCGAGCCAAAAAGGTCCATAAAAGTCCACAAAAACTTGTCAATATTCCTCCATACTGCTCGTCCAATGTAATCCAAGTGTCTTGAGTGGGTAGCGTCCAGAATTTACTGGAAACATCATTATTTAGTAGATATTTAGACCCTAAACAGGAGTACATCTTACTTTTACGAAGCACGCCTAAGCGCATTCATGAACCTACGGAAGCAGCGGCAGATGAGATCGCTCGTTCTCTTTTTTTTTTTCTTTCTTTGTTTTAAATCAATATCCAACCCCTCATGGACCCTCTTGTGTTTGTCCCGGTTTGTCTGCAGCTCCGTCCCTCTTAGTAAACAGCGAATTTCTTCTTCTACGCTTGTATTATCGGCAGAGTAGGCTCTGAACGCCGAGGCTTCTGTAGTTTCATGAATGCGCATATGCGTGCTTCGTGAAAGTAAGATGTAGTACTGTTTAGGCTCTAAAATTATATTAAATGATGATGTTTCAAGTAAATTCTGGACGCTACCCACTAAGGACACGTGGATTACATTGGACGAGCAGTATGGAGGAATATTGACAAGTTTTTGTGGACTTGTAAGGACCTTGTTGGCTCGGGTCCCATCGAACTCCGTCATATGAAATTTGGGGGAAACGAGAAGCCTTCCTGATCGCCGGCTGCATTTGAGACATTAAAAAAGTGCTCCAGAGTCTTGCTCGCCATGAGGGGAAGTGGAAAATAAAGTTACATCATTCTGTGAGTGGACTATTCTTTTAATAGTCTACATAATCATGAATAATTGACCAGTCGTGGCAGCCCTAGTCAAAAACTACATTTCATGTCCCAAACAACCGGGACTCTTTGAAAATCTAAATAAAAACAGAATGTAATGATTCTGTTTAACCCATATTATATTCACAGTAAACATATCAGATGATGAAACTGAGACATTTTATCATTTCATGGAAAACATGAGCTTATTATGAATCTAATGCAGCAAAACGTCAGTAAAAGTTGGAGCAGGAAAAACAAAAGGCTAGAAAATGAATAATAGGAGGAGACTTTAATATCTAATCAGGTTAATTAGTAACAGACCAGTAACATGACTGGAGTCTTTCAGATGGAAAGATGGACAGAGGTTCACCAATCTGAGACAAACTGGCGATAAAAGTTGTGAAACAAGTTTAGAAAAATGTTCCTCAGACTTTGAAGATCCTCCATCTGCAGTGTAGAATATCATCAGAAGATGGAGAGAATCAGGAGGAATCTCTGTGTGCATGGGACAAGAATGGATGCTGGTGATCTTCTGCATTAAAATCAGACATGATTCTCTGCTGGAAACCACTGATGGACTCAGGAAGATTCCAGAAATCTCTGAACACAGTTCATACTGAAATCCACAAATGCAGGTTAAAGCTCCATCATGCAGAGAAGAAGCCACATAAGACCAGAACCACCAGCATCAGTCTTCTCTGGACCACATACAGGATCCAGAACCACCAGCATCCCTCTTCTCTGGACCACATACAGGATCCAGAACCACCAGCATCCCTCTTCTCTGGACCACATACAGGATCCAGAACCACCAGCATCCGTCTTCTCTGGACCACATACAGGATCCAGAACCACCAGCATCCCTCTTCTCTGGACCACATACAGGATCCAGAACCACCAGCATCCCTCTTCTCTGGACCACATACAGGATCCAGAACCACCAGCATCCCTCTTCTCTGGACCACATTCAGGATCCAGAACCACCACCATCCGTCTTCTCTGGACCACATACAGGATCCAGAACCACCACCATCCGTCTTCTCTGGACCACATACAGGATCCAGAACCACCAGCATCCGTCTTCTCTGGACCACGTACAGGATCCAGAACCACCACCATCCGTCTTCTCTGGACCACATACAGGATCCAGAACCACCAGCATCCGTCTTCTCTGGACCACATACAGGATCCAGAACCACCACCATCCGTCTTCTCTGGACCACATACAGGATCCAGAACCACCAGCATCCGTCTTCTCTGGACCACGTACAGGACCCAGAACCACCAGCATCCGTCTTCTCTGGACCACATACAGGATCCAGAACCACCAGCATCCGTCTTCTCTGGACCACATACAGGATCCAGAACCACCAGCATCCGTCTTCTCTGGACCACATACAGGATCCAGAACCACCAGCATCCGTCTCCTCTGGACCACATACAGGACCCAGAACCACCAGCATCCGTCTCCTCTGGACCAAAGCTGATTTAAACGCTCTGAGACAAAGTGAAACTGTTCTGAGGTCAGATGATGAAGATGTGAGGATGTTTCTGGAAAGCATGGAGGCCGTGTCCTGCAGACTAAAGAGAGTCGGGAGCATCCAGCTCGTTATCAGATAGCTGAACAGCTGCGTCTCTGATGGGATGGGGTTGCTATGGCGACGGCAGCTTCCACGTCTGTGAAGCTCCATCAATGCTGGAAAGTACATGGAGGTTTTAGAGCAACATCTGCTCCCATCCAGACAACCTCTTTTGCAGGTTTCACCGAGACAAAACCACATTTACGTTCAAAATGAGCTCATATTGTCCATGAAATAGTAAAATGTCTCGTTTCAACATCTCATATGTTGTTTATGTCCTGCTGGGAATAAAATGTGAGCTGATGAGATTTATAAATGATTAAATTTTGTGTTCAGCGTTTCCATTTTACACAGAAACCGGGCTTTGGTTGCTGAAATGCTGGTTACTGTGATGTTGGGAGGGTTGTACGCCGTTCCTTCACTGTGTGATCTCTGTTCAAACACAGATGGCGTCTGCAAATGCCACGTACGGACAGAAGGAGTCCTCAGACCAGAACTTCGATTACATGTTTAAAATCCTCATCATCGGCAACAGCAGCGTGGGAAAAACTTCATTCCTCTTCCGCTACGCAGACGATTCCTTCACGCCGGCCTTCGTCAGCACGGTGGGCATCGACTTCAAGGTGAAGACCATCTACAGGAACGACAAGAGGATAAAGCTGCAGATCTGGGTGAGGACTCGCAGATACGAGGCCATAGATGGTTATACACTGTTATACCCCCAATTAGTTGATTCTGCTCGCAAATCACGAGAAAACACTTTGCCTTAAACCACTGTAGTTTTTACACACGCTGAAACTGAATACGTTAAGCAGCCGCGGGGCCAGGAATTTTATTCAGGACGGATCAGGACAATTTTGAGTGGGCGTTCCACTGTCACTAATGTTTGACACAGTTTCTCATCCTGTTGGGCAGTTTGACTTTTTCTGCATTTTAATTTTATACACTTTCACGAACCCCGGTAGAACTTGAGGGAATCACATATTAGGGTTGTCACCTGGGATGCACGATGTTGGAATTTTGGCCGATATCCGATATGCCGATATTTTAAAACGCATGTGGCCGATAACCGATATCGATACCGATATTAAAGCTGAAAAAAATTAAGCAGTCATTTCAAATAGCAGTTTTGTTATGTTTTCAACACTTTGATAAATAGGGGTGGGAAAAATATCGATACACTGAAATATCGCAATATTTTCATATGCCGATATCAAATCGATATTAAAAATTCGTTGCACCGATCTATTTTACTCACAAAATCTCTCGAGATTTCGTTTCAAAATCTCACGATATTTCATGAATTCTCACGAGATTTTGTAAAAGAAACGATGAAATACCGCGAGATGTTAGTAAAATAGATCGATACCTCGTTTTTAAATGTCAATATGATATCAGCATGTGAAAATATTTCAGTGTATCGATATTTGTTCCCACCCCTAATCTTCAGAAGTTCTCAAGTCTATAAAAAAAGAAGTTTTTGAAGAAGTTTTGGGGTTTTTGGGGTGTTTTTTTTTTTTACTTCAGAAACAGCGGGCTGATCGTTTAAATATCAATTAAATATCGGTGGGGTGGCCGATGTCCGATACCGATAGGGGCCGATTTTATTGTGCATCCCTAGTTTAAAACTTCTAAAGACAGTTTCTTTTAGGATGTTCTGTGTGAACAGTTAATACACGGTCGTTTGTGTGAATAAACAAATATTACGGCTGGGAGAAAATATCGATACACTGAAATATCGCTATATTTTCATACTACTGAGCTTTGAGAAAGGGCGCACATCAACATTATTTATCAAACTGGAACAACACGCCGTCGGATCTGAGCGGATGACGGTGAAAACTCCGCCCGTCCGAGTCGGCCCGGGCAGTAAATGGAGCGGACCCGGTCATAGTGCAGCCGGTGTGTTCGACGCCTCCAAAGCTTCTCACTGAACTTTCCGGTTGCTGTAAATCTGCTGGTTTACTCTGCAGTTCTCTGAGCTTCCTTATGGGAAGCTGCCTCCTGCTAACAATCTCCACATGTTCCTGCTACTTCACCAGCCTGAGCTAAACGCTAGCTGTTAGCAAACGGAGGTAACGTAGTGGGGGGGGTCTTCGTGTTTGTGTCTGTGCACATGCGCTTCGTTCATGCAGGCAGACAGCAGAGCAACACGAAGAAGAAATCCACCATCGACACGTAACTAATGTAACTAATTTGATCATTTACTGCCCATGTGGTGGGAAGCCCTCTGAGATTTACTCACCAAACGGGAAATTAAAGCAGAACTCAGTAACTTCAGCTCGGGGCTCCCCCTAGTGGCGTCCTTTCACTGTCGTGTTCAACCCCCCCTACACCCCCACAGCACACAGACGGCTTCTCTACCTGTCTTTCCTCTATTTTGATCGCTGGATATATTTCTAAGCTTTTTCTAGCTTGTTGATGCTACGTTGCTGCGTTGGTAGCAGCACCACGTCTTACTCTGCTCAAAGCAAAGTCCTGTATCTTCTGAAACGGGACGTTTTACCCGCGATTTGCGGGTAAATATGCCGTGGATTATATTTTTCACTGGTGTTGGCGAGTAGCAGGTAAGAATACGAACTTTTATTTACTTTTTGCGGACGTGACAAGTGATTATTGAGCCTGAAGCAGCGATGCTTCACCCGACGCCCAGGCAGCGCAGCTACGTGAATCACTCTGGTCCAGCAAAGAGTTGGTTATGAGAGCCAGGAGCCGTGTTTAGGTGGTGGAAGCTAAAGAAATGTTTTCTTCCAATTAGCGCTGGTAGTCTGGTTCAAATCAGAGCTGGAAGCAGCTCGGTAGATAGGGGACCTGAGTACCGTACAGCGGTTTCTGTTGTCGCAAGTTCTGCTCGGGTCGGCGCAGGCAAAGTTGTTTTTAGCTGCTCGCAGGCCAGAGGCCCCGGCGGGAGGGGGGGGGAACATTGAATCGCTCCGTAAATACTTTGTTTAGCCCCACGGGGATTCCGAAAAGCATTTATTGAGGTAAAAAAGTTACTGAGTTCCCCTTTAAGTCGCATTTGGCGCCTGGAGTGTTAATTTCAGACCCTGACTGGGAGTGCGGGTCAGGACAGGCGGCGTACACCTGACTTACATTCTCTCCGTGTTTTCTAAGACAGAATGAAGTCAAGGTATGAAGGTATGACGGGAAATGTAATGGTTTTCGTACCGCTACACCGTGGTATCCCTGGAAACCTTAAACCGGCACATCCTTAATTGCGAGTCATTTGATTTTGAGTATCGGCTGATACCGAGTCCTGATCCAATACTTTTATAATAAAGTAAAAATGGAAACGACAGATACAGGACAGTGTTTCCCCTGACCTGTATCAACATGAGATTTCGTAACAAAACAATGATATCGCACGAGATTTCATTAGGAAAATAGATCAGTTGTGCAAAAAATTTGCACAACTGATACCACAATATAACGATATGTGTAAATATCATATCTCTCTCATGTAAATATCATATGGCGATATCATATCAGTATATCACACAGGTTGTTTTCCTGTAGATGACGGTTTGAACTTCTCACACACTGAAAAACGGAGCAGAATTATCTGTTTTTGCTTTTATTAGTCAGAATTCAGCTGTCCTGATGTGAAAGTCTGCAATCACTAAAAAGGCTGCTGTTGTAAGGATTTATTTACATCATATTACAGAATAGGAACAAATAATGCGTATTTACCCTTTATTACATAGCAGAGGTATTTTAGTAACTCCAAGAGACTGACAGCAGAGTTTCCACCATCAACTTCATCAGCTCCACATGTTCTCCTGCTCGTTAACGCACATATTTCTGTTAGCAAAGCACTGAAATCATGATGATTGCTGGTTAATACTGATTGTCATCAATTATAAACCTGCTGGTTATTTTCCAGTAACTGTGTTAAACTTTAGAAAGATCAGGAACATCAAAGAGCATCTGCAGACGTCAGACTAGCTTAGAGTGAAAAAACACAGCTTACAGTGATAGAAAACACACTTAAATATTTTGAACCAAAACATTTTTTTACATATTTTGCCTGAAAAGTTTCCCAAATGATTAATTCTGTAAAAAATGAGTCAATTACCTTCTACTATTTTGCTAATTAAGCGTCTCGTCTTCACATTTTCACCTTTTACACGTTTGATTCTGATTTTGTGGATGATACAGTATGTAAATAAAAAACTGCTGCCTGTAATTAGTGTAAATCTCTGGTTTGATCACAATACGACAGGTCGATACAGACGATAACGATTGATTATCTCAAATTTAGTCATGATACGATTTAGATTCCGTTTAGGATCCACCAATCAATATGAAACAAGGTTTTTTTCTCTAACAACTGTAGTTCCTACTTACTTGAAAGTACATATGCAGTACTATCTCGTGTCATATCTAACCACTGCACATACTGTATATGTATTTTTTTAAAAACATCAACATCAACTCAAGCAGAAAACATGTCAGAGGAACTTCAAAATAAAGCCATTTTCAAATAAAAGTGGTTTTGATAATGATTTTTGGCTCATTTTTGGTATTTTATATGGATATAAATTGATGTATTGTTACAGCCCTACTTGTCATGTATGTGTGGGAATGACCAGCTGTTAAACACTGACCTCTTTTCATTTCCCAGAACCACTTCATTTGCTATGCAATAAGCATATTAATAAGTACCATAAAACTGCAGCCTGGGACCGGTTGCTTGTTACACGAGACTCCAGAAGAATACGTAATGCCTCTGAGAGTCCAGCTGAATGCATTCATCAGGCTAATGTACAGCCACAGATTCTTTACAGGTGGTGGGTATGCGGGTCTGTTTTCATTTTAATGTTACACTGACTGTTTTTTTCTGTCATCTGCGCGCATGTGCAGGACACTGCAGGGCAGGAGCGCTACAGGACAATCACCACCGCCTACTACAGGGGAGCCATGGGCTTCATCCTCATGTATGACATCACCAACGAGGAGTCTTTCAATGCCGTGCAAGACTGGTAAGGAGCAGTCCAGCGTGTCCCAGTCTGTCCCCTCATTCTAATCCAGTTTCCTGCTGGTTAGAGGAACATCTCATGCATCATATAAATGTCTGAAATGAAGGAGCCAGATGACCTGAGTCTCAGTGGGAGGAAGTTTTCTCAGAGATGGAGTTTCTGCTAAACATCTCAGAGGGGTTGAGTTCTCACAGTGTTTCATTTCTGCGAGTTAGTCATCATCTTGCCGTCAGCCAGGCGCAGCCCAGAAGATCTTTTTACACCAGGATGCATGCCAGAAGGGCTACTGTTTGGAAATACAGCTGATGCTTTAACCCCGGCATACACGGCCATTTTTGGCCATTTTTGAGCCGATTTTTCCAGTCGTGCAACAATTTACTGAAAAGCAAAGCCACCATTGTTATTTTCCTAACTTTGTTTTTAATATACTACACAACGTATAGTACATAGTCTCTTCAACTACAAGCTTTTATAGACTAATCTGGGTAAACGCCGTCAGTAGACCGCCTTTGCTTAGGGTGACATTTCTGTACATGTGTAATTAGAACAGATGAAATTCGGGCTATTTTCTTATTAATATCGAGGAAATCTGGAAAGATGTGCACATTTCTCGGTTGTTAGAACAGCAGTGGAAAACTTAAGTGGAAGTACCGTGTGTCCTTTAATTAATAATCTAATTTATTTACAAATGTAGCATCAAATAAAGAAAAAAAAACATTTAGATGCAAAAAAGCATTAATAATTGCAATAATCGAGATTATTATGGCCGCAATAATTGAATGAAATTGACACATTATAAATCTCCATAATCAAAAAAACACAGGTCCCCTAATCGTAATCGAATCAAATTGTGAAGTGATCTAGATGGGGCAACACTAGCATTTAGGTACCAAAACATGGTACCGTTCGACTTTACGTGAATCAGAGAGAGGGTGGGGATATATATATGAAAAATATATGATATATTTAAAAAGAAAGGAATGGAAAATCAAAAAAATTTATTATTCTTTAATTAATAAAAATCCTACTCAGTAGTACCGACGGAGTTCGGTAGGTACCAATAAAAGTACAGAATTCGGTACCCATCCCTATTCACTACTTTAACTTTGACAATCGCAGCACCCTCAGTCTAGAGCCCTGTTCTGTCAGGATTAGTCTTACTGAGGGACAACGTGTAACATATAAATTACAGCCTTCAGACCGCCACCAAATGTGACAAAAATGTGAAACAGTGTGAGAAAATGTTTCATCTACTTGCGCATTTGTGACCACTGAATTTGTTTTTTTTTCAAATTAGTTATTATTGAATATATTTTTGCTGACAGACTTTCACACCGGGTCCGTGTGGGAGTTAAACCTCGCTACGCGCCCGTTTAATTCCCACCGGGCGCACCAGAAGTCAGAAGCATCTTGTTGCTGTGGGGGCTTTTTTTGATGCAGATTTGTGAAGGCTTATTTACAGCCGGGAAATAAAGTATTGAACACGTCAACATTTTTCTCAGAAAATATATTTCTAGTAGAGCTATTGACATGAAATTTTCACCAGATGTCAGCAGCAACCCAAGGAATGCACATAGGGGTGCACGATAATTATCGATCCGATAACAGATACATTATTTTTGTCAGCATGGCAGTGCTCCACTCACAGTACGAGACCAGAATTGTTTTTGTTTAAAAATGCTTATTTACATAGATAAGTCAGACCTGTCAGTCATGATTATTGTTCACAAATATACTTTTTCAGATTTTGTTAACATACAGTAAATGTTTGAATTTAATCTTTTTCTGTGGTTTTCTATCTTCTCAGTTGTACTTCTTCAGTTTGCTATCCCAATGCATGTATCTGCATCAGTTCAAGGAGCCTTTATTTTTGTATCAGTAACAATGCTCGTTATTTAAACTGTGTATTTGAGATATCGAATAGTTTTGTCTGATATCTTTTAGAAAATGTGAGGCTTGCTGATAGTTTTTAACGTAAAATTCTTTATTTTTTTTTTTGTTAATAGTATTGATGTTATGATTAGGTTTGTGCATGTGTTATCGGTCATCAGTATCGACCTTTAGGAGCTGAAATTGATCGGTTATCGGTATCAGTTTTGAAAAAAAGTTTATCGTCCATCCCTAAATGCAAACATGCAAAGAAATCCTAACATTTATGTCCATAAATGAAGTTATGTGTAATATAGTGAAATGACACAGGGAATAAGTATTGAATACACTTACTGAAATTTATTTACTACTTAGTGTAAAAACCTTTGTTGGTGGTTCCAGCCTCTAGATGACTCCTGTATGCAGAAACCAGTGGAATACGTTGCTCAGGTGTGATTTTGGTCCATTCTTCCACAAACTGCCTTCAAATCTTCAAGTGGGGTGATTGACTGGTCCGTTCTAGCAGCTTTATCTTCTTTTTCTATAAGGGGAAGTTCAGGATTTTTGGCATAGGGCCTCATTTTCAAGTGAGCCATGGTCCTACTCATCACTGGAGACAGTTTCATCTTATTTCATCTCATATTCTTATCGTGGTCCCCGAAGCTAATGCTAGCATAAGTCAATAGGAATCTTCTAGCCTGTCATTAATAACAATCGTATCCACTCCACAGAATATCCGAGGAAATCAGTTATAACATAAGACTGTCTGTGGAAATGCCGTGTTAAAGAAATAATTAGCATCGGGGACCACAATAACAAGAACATGAGATGAAATAAGATGAAACAGTCTCCAGTGATAAGTAGGACCATGACTCACTTGAGAATGAGGCCCTACGTTAAAAATCCTGAACTTTCCCTTTAACTGTTTTCTGTCCTAAGTGGGTTTTTGTCACCTCCTTTCAGTCGTTTATTGAAAATCAGTCAAAGTTTAGAAATGTGACGTGACTTCACGGCGTCACATTAGCGTCACACAGCTGTCACGTGATAATTAAACTATGTAGTTATTATATGGTGTGTTCGTGTGATGCTGTGATGGGGAGGTCACTGGTTTCAGAACTGGTTTTCAGGTTGTTCATGCAGTCTAACCCTGGATGGAAGTTAAATGTGTTAAATTAGATTATCATACTGTTACGTAGAGTGCCATGTTGCCATCTCTATTTCAGTACAGGGATACGGTCTCCCTGGCATTTATTCTAACCTTCTTTCTTCTTTTTTAAGGTTGTATAGTGTCCTTGAGGACCTTGTAAGAAACAGTCATTTTACGTTCAAGGCCTCATGTTGCACTACATATGAGAAAATAACCCACTTCCACGTTGCCACATGCTCATATTCTCTATTCCTCTTAAATTGTAAAAAGCCACAACCCATTAGCTCCAGAGAAATCTGCATTCAGCTTAAATTTAACCCCACCCACCCCCAACCTGCATCTGTCAACAGGTCCACCCAGATCAAGACGTACTCGTGGGACAATGCTCAGGTCCTGTTGGTGGGGAACAAGTGTGACATGGAGGATGAACGAGTGGTGGCTGCAGAGAGAGGACGGCAGCTGTCCGAGCAGCTGGGTGAGTCAGCCGCTGCACATACACACTCCTGATTTACTCTGGTTTACTAGAGAGCGGTGGGCTGTCATGTTTCAGCCCCCCAGAAGCAGTTGGAAGGGTTGGGAGGTACCAGGAGCCCACAGTGGTTCAGCTCTGCTGGTACAGCGAGGACCAGGTCCCACCTCTGTAACAACTAGACTACCCCCCCTACCATGGTGGATGGGGTTTTATTCAGCATGGTTGGCTTGTGATGTCGTTTCTAAGCAAAAATTAAAAACGTTTGAGTCTCACGCATGCTGTGTCACCAGGAACAGCCTCATTTCTAAACATTTCACTTTGTTTCAGGGCGCATTCACAAAGCATAGTCTGCTAGCCTCTGTCCAATCGGGGACTCGGTTTGGCTGGGGGTGGGGGTGGTCTTCCAGATCAAGACCGTGGTCACATTGCACTGTAGGCTAACAAGCCAAACCTTTTGAATAATGTTCCCAATCTCTCCAGAGGTGGCGCTGCATTCAGATTCACCCTAGGCGATGACAAGACAACGAACAAGAAGGTTCTCACGACTTCCGTTTCCTCCACAAAACCAAAGTATTTTTGTGCGTACTTATGAGGAGCTGGATATGCTTTCATCAGACCAGATATCCATGAAAGCTTTTGCTTCCTCGTCACTCCACGTCTGACCACGAGCCATTTTTATAAGTTGTCCCACACATGTGTTTGTTGTTGTAGAGTTTACCCAAAATGCCCAACGTTTTACCCACAATGCCAATCAGGGCTCCAGACTGATACCTATTAGGTCGCATATGTGACCTAATTTCTTTAAGATGCGAGTCAAATTTTAATAAGGTAGCACCAGTGCAACTTGTGACAGAGAGAGAGAGAGCAACACTCCCCGCCACACAGCCCTGAGACATGGGCAGCTGTGCTGGTGCATTAATGCAGGTTGATGAAGGGCGGGGTCATATCATACCGTTCATGGTATTACTGGTGTAACGTTAGGGAATGATAAGAAAATTAGATATCATGATAGAATATGGCTGAGGCGCACATGCACACTGCCATTGTTTTGGGACTGGCAAACCCACATGCAGCCAGCCGAGGAGGAGGAGGAGGAGGAGGAAGGCAACAACAGCGCATTAACTTAAAGCTTGTTCCATCCTCGGTGAGAAGCGAGAGCTTTCTTCTTGTTCTCAAGGCCACTAGAGCAAGAAAAAGGTTCATTTTAGTCATTTCATCCACGTGAAGCTTCTTCCGCGACGGGGCGGTTATTAATGCAGGAGGGGGATGACGGGGAATACTTTGTTCGTCACATGCGGGCGGGGTTACGCACGCGGTGGTGTCCGTGTCTAAATGTCACGTGCTGTATATATTTCATATTTTCTTACTCCCTCGATTAGCTGTTTGTGAAAGCTACCTGTTTAACTTCGCATCAGCGGAAATGTGGAAGTGACAAGTTTCCACTTCCAGCTTGTCTGCGATAACCCCGCCCGCCTTGAATGTCCGAGTGATCACTCAGTACTTCTCTTAGAAACGTTCTGTTTATATTGTTATAGTTCTGGAATGTGCTGCTAGGTAGCTGCAGTTTGTAACAGCTCTCTCTTAGCTTTTGCGTTTTTTTCAAATATAGCTGTCTTTTTTTTATTGACATTACTTGTCAGATTAGGTTTTTCTGGAGGATTTTCTTATGTTGGTTTGAAGGCTGTGCAATTCAGGAGATTTTTCTTCATATATTTAGCTTTTTTCACAATGGACGGAAAAATTGTTTACCACGGGGATCAACTGTTAAAACTCTCCCAAATCAAGATTTTCAGCGAAACAACACGTGAAATCCCAGTGGAGTTAAAGAGAAAGACAAGAGGATGCAGGGCAGGGGTAAGGCAGAGAGAAAAACGGTGGAGATTTAAACCGTTTCTTCCAACCATTGTGATGGGGAACGTGAGATCGCTAGCTAACAAGATGGACCAGCTTGAAGTGCTAACAAGGTCTCAGAAAAAGTACAGAGAGTGCAGTATTATGTGCTTCACCGAGACATGGCTGCATGAACACATCCCGGACTGTAATGTGTCTGTACACGGCTTCAAGACGGTCCATGCAGACCGAAATAAACAGCTCAGCGAGAAGCTAAAGGGAGGCGGAATTGCAGTGCTGGTCAATCAGCGTTGGTGCCATCCAGGACACATCACTGTCAAGGAGAAGATCTGCACAAGAGACATCGAACTGTTAGCTGTGAGTTACCATCCATATGATTTGCCCAGAGAGTTTGTCTGTGTTATTCTGGTAGCTGTTTATATAACACCAGGTACTGCACCAGAGACAGCCTGTGATGTCATCAGCTCCATCGCGGCTAAACTACAAACACAGCATCCAAACTCATTCATGGCGATCTCTGGAGACTTCAACGTCTCCCTCTCTGCTCCGTTACCAACTTTCCAGCAGTTTGTCAGCAGCTCCACCAGAGAAAATAAGATGTTGGACCTATTTTATGCAAATACAAAGAATGCATACAGCTCCTCTGCCCTGCCTCCTTTAAGAAGATCAGATTATAATCTGGTTCTTCTCACCTCCACCTACAAGCCCATCGTTCAGCAGCATTAGGAGGACAAATAAAACCTGGTCTACTGAGGCTGAAGATGCTCTGAGAGGGTGCTTTGAGGCCACAGACTGGAATGTCCTCTGTGAACCTCATGGAGATGACATCAACACCATGACTGAGTGTGTGACAGATTACATAAACTTCTGTGTGGACAACATCGTTCCAACAAGAACAGTGAGGTGCTTCCCCAATAACAAACCCTGGATCACCAGTGACCTGAAAAAGCTGCTGAACATCAAAAAGAAAGCTTTCAGGGATGGAGACAGGGAGTTACTGAAGACCACACAAAAACAACTGAAAACACAGACTAAGAAGTGCAAGGAGGACTACAGGAAGAAGTTGGAGAGCAGCTCCAGCAGAACAACGTGAGGGATGTGTGGTCGGGAATGAAGAAGATCACTGGCTTCAAGTTAAAGGGGGACCAGACTGATGGAGGTCTGGACAGAGCTAACGAACTGAAGATGTTCTTCAATAGGTTCAGTTCCCCCCTGCCGACAACCCAACACTCCACACACCCTCCATGAGCCCACAGTTTTCCTGTCCCACCTCCACTCTGTCACCCTGCACCTCAGTCATGGACCTGAACACAGCCTCATCTCCCTCCACATCAGGACATCCTGAGACCTCCTCTGTCTCCACATCAGGACATCCTGAGACCTCCTCTGTCTCCACCTCCAGCCTGACTGTCTCCTGTGACCAGGTCAAGATACAACTAGAGAAACTGAACTGGAACAAGGCTGCAGGTCCAGATGGTGTCAGTCCCAGAGTTCTCAAGACCTGTTCAGAACAACTATGTCCGGTTCTCCAGCACCTTTTAAACACCAGCCTGAGACAGAACAGAGTTCCTGTGCTGTGGAAAACATCCTGTCTTGTTCCTGTCCCTAAAAAACTTCAACCAGCTGAACCAAATGACTACAGACCAGTTGCTCTGACATCTCACATCATGAAAGTCCTGGAGAGACTCTTACTGGCTCACCTCAACAAGCAAGTGAACACCTTTCAGGACCCATTACAGTTTGCATATCGCAATGGGCTTGGGGTTGAAGACGCCATCATCTTCTTGCTTCAGAGAGCCCACTCTCATCTGGACCAGTCAGGCAGCACTTTGAGGGTCATGTTCTTTGATTTTTCAAGTGCATTTAATACTATTCAGCCTGCTTTGCTATGTCAGAAGCTCCATAACTTCCAGGTGGATCCTCCACAACCACCTGGATTTACGACTACCTAACAAACAGACCACAGTTTGTGAGACTGAAAGGTTGTGTGTCTGAGATGGTGGTCAGCAGCACTGGAGCACCACAAGGAACTGTACTCTCACCATTCCTCTTTACACTGTACACCTCAGACTTCCAGTACAACTCTGATCCTGTCATCTGCAGAAATACTCTGATGACTCTGCAGTTGTGGGGTGTATCAGTGATGGACAAGAAGCCGAGTACAGGGAACTGGTCAATCAGTTTGTGAAATGGTGCAGTAGCAATCATCTCATCTCAAATACCAACAAGACTAAAAGAGATGATTGTTGACTTCAGGAGGAGCAAGAATAAGCAGCATAGTCCTGTCTACATCCTGGAAGAGGAGGTGGAGGTGGTGGAGAACTACAAATACCTGGAGTTCAGCTGGACAACAGACTCAACTGGAAATGCAACAGTGACTACATCTACAAGAAAGGTCAGAGCAGACTCTACTTCTTAAGGAAGCTGAGATCATTCAACGTCTGCACCAAGATGTTGCAGATCTTCTACAAGTCTGTTGTGGAAAGTGCAATCAACTTTGCAGCATCTGCTGGGGAAGCAGCATCAGAATCAGAGACTTGAAGAAACTAAACAAGCTGATCAAGAAAGCTGGTTCTGTGCTGGGGATAAGTCTGGAGCCGCTGGAGCTGATCGTTCAGAAAAGAATGCTGCACAAGCTGATGAAGATGATGGAGGATTCTTCCTCCTCTCCACAACATGGTGAAGAATCAACAGTGTGTGTTCAGTGGGAGGCTGCGTCAAGTTCGCTGTAGGACAGAGAGATACAGGAATTCATTCCTGCCAGCAGCATCACCCTAAAGAACAAGACTGACTGACTTATTATTGTTATGTTATCATTTCATATTAATGTTATATTGTTAAAAACAAAAAAGAAAAGAAAAAAGAAAAAAAAGAGTGAGCTTTTTTAAAATGTTGAATTTCCCTTCTGTTAAAAATAAAGTATTTTTCATTTCATTTATGTAAATATGATCAGGTTCTGCTCAGAGGCTGATTATGTTGAATCAGGTTTGCTAGAACAAGGAAACATGGAATAAATGCAGGACGAGGACCAAAGTTCTCCAGCTGCTATACTGCTCTGAGAAAACTTCCTCCCACTGAGACTCAGGTCATCTGGCTCCTTCATTTCAGAAATTTATATGATGCATACAGGGAGTGCAGAATTATTAGGCAAATGAGTATTTTGACCACCTCATCCTCTTTATGCATGTTGTCTTACTCCAAGCTGTATAGGCCCAAAGCTACTACCAATTAAGGATATCAGGTGATGTGCATCTCTGTAATGAGAAGGGGTGTGGTCTAATGACATCATCACCCTATATCAGGTTTATTAGGCAAACAGAATTATCAGGCAACCTCCTTTCCTTTGGAAAAATGAGTCAGAAGAGGGACTTGACAGGCTCCGAAAAGTAAAAAATAGTGAGATATCTTGCAGAGGGATGCAGCACTCTTGAAACTGCCAAGCTTCTGAAGCGTGATCATTGAACAATCAAGCGTTTCATTCAAAATAGTCAACAGGGTCGCAAGAAACGTGTGGAAAAACCAAGGCGCAAAATAACTGCCCATGATCTGAGAAAAGTCAAGCATGCAGCTGCCAAGATGCCACTTGCCAGCAGTTTTGCCATATTTCAGAGCTGCAACATCACTGGAGTGCCCAAAAGCACAAGGTGTGCAATCCTCAGAGACATGGCCAAGGAAAGAAAGGCTGAAAAACCACCACCACTGAACAAGACACACAAGCTGAAACATCAAGACTGGGCCAAGAAATATCTCAGACTGATGTTTCTAAGGTTTTATGGACTGATGAAATGAAAGTGAGTCTTGATGGGCCAGATGGATGGGCCCGTGGCTGGATCGGTAAAGGCCAGAGAGCTCCAGTCCCACTCAGACGCCAGCAAGGTGGAGGTGGGGTACTGGTATGGGCCAGATGGATGGACCCGTGGCTGGATCGGTAAAGGCCAGAGAGCTCCAGTCCCACTCAGACACCAGCAAGGTGGAGGTGGGGTACTGGTATGGGCTGGTATCATCAAAGATGAGCTTGTGGGGCCTTTTCAGGTTGAGGATGGAGTCAAACTCAACTCCCAGTCCTACTGCCAGTTTCTGGAAGACACCTTCTTCAAGCAGTGGTACAGGAAGAAGTCTGCATCCTTCAAGAAAAACCTGATTTTCATGCAGGACAATGCTCCATCACACGCATCCAAGTACTCCACAGCGTGGATGCAAGAAAGGGTCTAAAAGAAGAAAAACTAATGACATGGCCTCCTTGTTCACCTGATCTGAACCCCATAGAGAACCTGTGGTCCCTCATCAAATGTGAGATTTACAAGGAGGGAAAACAGTCCACCTCTCTGAACAGTGTCTGGGAGGCTGTGGTTGCTGCTGCACGCAATGTTGATGGTGAACAGATAAAACACTGACAGGATCCATGGATGGCAGCTTTTGAGTGTCCTTGCAAAGAAAGGTGGCTATACTGGTCACTGATTTGTTTTTGTTTTGTTTTTGAATGTCAGAAATGTATATTTGTGAATGTTGAGCTGTTATATTGGTTTCCCTGGTGAAAATAAATAATTGAAATGGGTATATATTTGTTAAGTGGCCTAATAATTATGTTTGCCTCAAACATAATTATTATGTTTGAGGCAAACATAATAATTATGATGGGTATGATGGGTACCATAGTTTTACCCATCATCGGATAAAACTATGGTACGTAAATTAACACAACTATCATCATGATAAAGTCACGTATTAATACCATGTTATACGAAGAAAAGGTGGCGGTACCTAATTTGTGGAGGCGCTACCAACTGAAAAGGTAGGTAGCGTCAGTGCTACATGTGAAAAAGTTAGACTGGAGCCCTGCCAATGCAGTTTGTAGACCACTTCCCGTATTTGGTTCACTTGAAATGGATCAAGACCTGCGTTTGTAGGCGGACTGTGTCCGCTTGTTTGTTCGGCTCGGCTTATGTGTCTCCCTCTCCGCAGGGTTCGAGTACTTCGAAGCGAGCGCTAAAGACAACATCAACGTGAAGCAGACCTTCGAGCGGCTGGTGGACATCATCTGTGAGCGGATGTCAGAGACGCTGGACAACAACGACCCCACCGTCACCGGGGCCAAGCAGGGCCCCCAGCTCACCGAGCAGCCCCAGAGGTCCCACCAGGACTGCGCTTGCTGAACACAACCGGCCACACACACCCACCGCTGCTCACACACACGTTACTACACCCAAACACTGCCGTACATTTCCCCCCAGAGACGTCGTTCCAGCAACACAAACACACTCTAACCTGAATCTGAGCCGGTCTGGGCCGGGTCAGTCCAGTCCGGGACCGGATCATTCCTCGTTAACGCCTCCGTATCTGGGCTGAACCGTCGTTTTCGCCTCTGCGGCTGAAAACCCGTTCGTGGCTGTGCTTAGAGTCTGTTTGTGTTTGTTCGTGAGCTGGTTAGGTTCGTCTCAGAAATCATCCTCCAGGTGTTGTCTGAACTTTTTACCATATTTAGGTCCAGGTTTGATGTTCAAACAGGGTTGCTTGAAGTTTTTCTGTTTTTCATTTAAAAAGGAGATCATGTCAACGTTTTTAAAGTTTTATTGAAGTAGTGTCGGCTGCAGTAGGAGTGACAGACTCTGGGCCACTAGATTATTAAACTAGCACAAAATGTAAGAAATCGAGTGTTTAGTGGATTATTTCTCTCCTTTTAATGAAACCAGTTAAACATAATTGGAAAGCTGGTTAGTTTCCATTACAACCAGTACACTGCAAAAACTCAAATCTTAGCAGGTATATTTTTCTAATTTCTAGTCAACTAGGGATGTTCGATATAGGCTTTTTTACCAATATCCGATATACCGATATTGTCCAACTCTTGTATTCCGATATCCGATATCTACCAATTTATGCAGAAAACAGTGAGGTTGTATCTGTCATATTTTGAGAGATACAACTATATTCTGCTCTGACAACAAAGATCCCAAAATCTCCTTAACTCAGCCAGAGGAGTTCATTTTGGATATCTGGCTACCAGATATCAGATACTCGCAGGTATTAGCCAACATGTGGCTAATTCTTAACTAAACTAACAACTTAAAACCAGACATATTATCAGCAGCTTCAAAGTAAGTCAGTCTGTAGCAGCAGCAGCTGCACCGTGGTCACATGACTCTGAAAGGAATGCTGGGATATGAAGTTCCTCCAGGATAACAGGGACGTTTAGACATGCTGGACCAACGCTGATGGAACAAGAGCATGTGAGACTTCCTCACGAGATTTTAACAACGAAATCTCACGAGATTTCATTTTTCAAAATATCAGCCCAAAAAAACGATACTGATATTTTCCAATGTCACATTTTAATGCCAATATCAGCCGATAACATCGGGCATCCGTAAAAATTATTTAAAGATAAGATCTTGTTTTAAGACAATGCATCTTTTCTTTTTTTTTTTTAATCTTATCAAGAAATTTTGCCTTTTTCTGTTGGCAGAATTTGTCTGATTATAACAAGCAAAAAATCTTGGTCACTCGTAAAAAAAGATCAAAAGCGGTGAAGCTGACGCAGAGCAAAGCAGCAACATGACAAGAAAAGTGTTTTCTAAAATATACAGGCACATGTATGAACAGCAAAAATCAGCGGCAGGTTTTTTTCCTCTACATGGTTCCTAAATCGAACCCTGACAACCGTCCCGTCTTTTCTCTTAAATTTCTACTGTGTTATAGAAGTATCGGATCGGGACTCGGATTAGGGGGCAAAAAAACCTGATCGGGCAAGTTCTACCTTGTTGTAAAGGACACGACTGTGTAACGCCGACACCGTAAATCACATTTTGGCCTTTTCTGTTGTCCCCATGTATTATTTTATGTCAGATTAACAAGATTCTGGTATGTTGATATGAATTAATTCATCAAACACATCTTAAACACCAAAAAACATTCCATTCAACTCAAAATGTTAAGGCTGCCCTGTAATTCGTATTTATTAGTGTGCCGATATTATATAAGGAGAGAAATAATCCACCAAACGCTCATTTTCATACTTTTTGTGCTAAATTCTTTTTACTTGTTTTTGTGGTTTTTTTATCTTTATTTATTAAAGCTTACAAAATAAAAGGGGCCTAGGTTCTGTTTTCACAACTGTGTATAAATGTCTAAAGGTCAATAGATGTGCATTTTAAATTGCATATAATATATAAATGATGAGAATGAGTCAGGATCTTGGATTCCTGCCTGTGCTGTCGTCAGAGCTGCATGTTGGTGTTTGCAACCTTCCTGGTTGACTGGATCGTGATTCGTATGAGCTAAAAAACCTTTTCTGTACCATGAATTTGCCGACCGAGTGGAAGGAGACTTTAATCGGATGCATACGGTGTTCAACGTACACTCACAAGAAAGGCATGTGGTGGAGTGTGAGCACCGTCATCGACCTCCTGAGAGGCTTCTCCAACTTGTAAATGACACGTCTGTCTTTATTCTGGGTGGATGTTGATGTTTTTAAGCATGTTAACTGTTACAAGTCTCCTCGGATGAAGAGGCGAGGTACTTGTCTTCCCTCCAGTTTAGTACCAACACTGCAAAAACTCGAATCTTAGCAAGTATATTTTTCTCATTTCTAGTCAAAATATCTCCACACTCAAAATAAGACAAAATCACTTAAAGAGAAACATTTCAGTGTGATATAAAAGCTTGTTTTTAGGCGATGCATCTTATTTCAAGAAATCTTATCAAGACAAATTTGCTGATTATAAGCGAAAAAAAAATATATAAAATAATATATATATATATATATATATATTTTTTTTTTTTTTTTACTTATTTAAAGAGTAGCCAAGATTTTTTGCTTGTAACAAGCAAAAAAATCTGCCAATGGAACAATCGAAATTTTCTTGATATTTTTAAATAAAATTAAAACAAGACACCATGTTTCTCTTTGAATAATTGTCTTATTTTGAGTGTGATGAGATATTTTAACTAGAAATGAGGAGAAATATACTTGCTAAGATTTGAGTTTTTGCAGTGAATCTTCTGTAAGTCACGCACACATGAATAGTTCAGCTAAATAGCTTATTTTACATTATTATTATTTATTGTTTTTATTTAACTTATTTATCTGCACTCGGCTTTTTAAAGAGACCTTCGGTGGTATTCCAGTGTCCCGGCTTTTAAACTGGATGGTGCGTAGGCGCGTCCTCCAGGCGAGAATGAGACATTCCAGGGTGAGAGGCTCTTATCACGTCCACTTTGCTCAACTCTGCTCATATCAGTTACATAACCTAAAACTTAGGGAGTTTTTCCATGTTCAAGTGATGAAATATAAAGTCAACATAAAGTGTGTGAATGTGTCTGTTTTTGAATAAATTTAGGGCCCAAACAAGCGCTTGTAGACATCTGAACTGAATACACTGAACCCTTCATTAAAAAGTGGATTTTATGTCAATGGTTCACATTTGATTTGTTTACTGTTTGTCTTTTTTGTTAACTTATTGTGTTTTGCTACGACTGTAAACTTGCTGAAGACTTAGGAACACAGATGGATCCTTCAACCCACCTTCCTGCCTCCATGTCGGAAACAACAACTGTAAATAGGAAGCTCAGCCCGATAGATAGTCGTCATGTGAACTGTGATGTAAAACTGTAAAATCAGCTTTACTGAAGAGAGGAATCAATAAACAACTGTAAACACAGGAGATGGAGTCTGTTATTTGGTATTTGGTTGTATAGGAGGAGGTTTACAATCCAGCCAGTAAATGTCGTGTTTATGGTAAATCCATAATGATCCAAGAAAACACAATTATTTATTCCATTTCCATCATAAAAACATCACTATCACTACTATGTTGCTAAGAGACCTCTAAAGTTGTGTGAAAAAGTGACCCCCCCCCCCCCCCCCCACCCCCCCCCACACACACACACACACACACACATTAAATCATAAATTAACTGTGGTTTATCACATTTTTGGAAAGCTGAGTTCAGTTTCTCTATCCACATCCAGGCCTGATTACTGCCACACCTGTTCTCAATCAAGAAATCTCTTAAATAGGACCTGCCTGACAAAGTGAAGTAGACCAAAAGATCCTCAAAAGCTAGACATCATGCTGCCATCCAAAGAAATTCAGTACTAAATGAGAAACAAAGTAATTGAAATCTATCAGTCTGGAAAAGGTTCCAAAGCCATTTCTAAAGCTTTGGGACTCCAGAGAACCACAGTGAGAACCATTATCCACAAATGGTGAAAACATGGAACAGTGGTGAACCTTCCCAGGAGGGGCCGGCCGACCAAAATGACACCAAGAGCACAGCGACGACTCATCCAAGAGGTCACAAAAGACCCCAGAACAACATCCAAAGAACTGCAGGCCTCACTTGCCTCAATGAAGGTCAGTGTTCATGACTCCCCCATCAGAAAGAGACTGGGGGGCAAAAATGGCTGCATGGCAGAGTTCCAAGACCAAAACCACTGCTGAGCAAAAAGAACATAAAGGCTCGTCTCAGTTTAGCCAGAAAGCATCTTGATGATCCCCAAGACTTTTGGGAAAATACTCTGTGGACTGGACGAGACAAAAGTGGAACTTTCTGGAAGGTGGAGGTCCCATTACATCTGGCGTAAAAGCAACACGGCATTTCAGAAAAGGAACATCATAGCAACAGTAAAACATGGTGGTGGTAGTGTGATGGTCTGGGTCTGGTTTGCTGCTTCAGGACCTGGAAGACTTGCTGTGGTAAATGGAACCATGAATTCTGCTTCTACCAAAAAATCCTGAAGGAGAACGTCCGGTCATCTGTTGGTGACCTCAAGCTGAAGCGCACTTGGGTTCTGCAGCAGAACAATGATCCAGAACACACCAGCAAGTCCACCTCTGAATGGCTTAAGAACAACAACATGAAGACTTTGGAGCGGCCTAGTCAAAGTCCCCACCTGAATCCCATTGAGATGCTGTGGCATGACCTTAAAAAGGCGGTTCATGCTGGAAAAGCCTCCAATGTGGCTGAATTACAACAATTCTGCAAAGATGAGTGGAACAAAATTCCTCCACAGCGCTGTAGAAGACTCACTGCCAGTTATCACAAACGCTTGATGCAGTTGTTGCTGCTAAGGTGGAACAACCAGTTATTAGGTTTAGGAGGCAATCACTTTTTCATTTAAGTTTGGATTTTTTTCCCCCTTTACTAATAAAAATCTTCATTTAAAAACTGCATTTTGTGTTTACTTGTGTTATGTTTGTCTAATATTTAAATTTGTTTTATGATCTTAAACACCATAGAATCAGCAGTGTTGGAGCAACACTTACAGTCAGTTTTAACACTAAGCCAGGCTACACTTGGTCCTGTACGGTGTTAAAGTTACTCTGGACTCAGTGTTAAATTTTAATGTCAGTTTGAGAGTTCATTTGTCTTAGAGTTAAACTTGATCAACACTGAGAATGTTGAGATATGTAATAATGATGTGACGTTCATGAACGAATTGATTCTTCTGAATGGCTCTTTTAAATGAACGATGAAAATCGGATCTCAGTGGTGAAACTTTTTTTGTTAGTAGGTACATTCATCTTGAGATGCAAATTCCTTGGACACATCATCAGTGATAGTACCTGGGGTCACAGGGGGGTTCGGGTCTTTCAACTTCATAGTTTTGGATTTTTAATTAGTTTCCGTTTTTATTTAGTTTTGACTAACTAAGATTGGTCAGCGGCGGTTTTAGGGCGGGGTTGGCGAAGGGTCAATTGAGATCAGTGGCAGACAATTATGAGATCTCTTCTGTTTATCCCACTTCTCGAGTATGGCTCAAATAGTTTTCTGAACTCAACCGCCTTTGTCTCAGTGATGTCTTTTCTCTTTTTTAGCTCACCTCTTGCTCTTAAGGACCCCTTAGAAGTAATTCAGAAACAAATGATCACAGAATGAGAAGCTCAAACTGACCTTAGACATGAGGTTGAGCAACAAATGGGCAGCAGATTTTTTCTATGGGAACAGATGAAAACTGGCCTTTTGGCTAAATATGGCGTATTTAGAAGTTTTCTTTGTTTTTATGTTCTGGTCCTATCAAATAAACACTTAAAAACAGAATTTTTTTTTCTATATCATCAGTTTTAAAGCCGTGATCGAGCCAGTAATATTGTGCACTGCTGGTTTATACAGTCGTCCTCAAAATTATTCATACCTTCAAGTTAAAGAAGGAAAAAAATCAGCTTTCAGTGAAATAAGTTGAAATTGACTAAAGTAATAATAAATTTTAATAATAAAAATCATGACATTGATTTTGAATTGTGGTTTGAAATAATTTTAGGACGAATAATTTTGAGGACGACTGTATAATTTAACAATTTAAATTTTACACTGGTGATTTAACTGTGTGTGTGTCTGAAAAGAAGAAAAATAATGATCCTCTATGGCCGGAATAAAGAAAGAAGAGCTTTCTGATGCAGCTGAGTTGGAGTTTTGTGAGGATAGAAGGTAAATAGTGTCAGAAATAACTGGAAATGAGGAAAAAGTGGAAACAGTTCAAAGGGTTGACATGTTTTTACGTTTCTGTCCTGCTTTCCACAATCTCAGCCTAAGGAACACAGTTCAAGAGTGAATAACTTGTAAGAAGTCTCTGACCAATGGTTTAGAATCACAACAAATGTGTATATTAAAATCCCCTACAATGATAAAACGTTTAAAGTTGAGCAATTACACCCACAAAGAAAATAATGGGCCTCTATGGCTGGAATGAAGCCAAGAAGAGCTTTCTGATGCAGATGAGTTGGAGTTTTGTGAGGATAGAAGGTAAATAGTTGCAGAAACAACTGGAGATGAGGAAAAATATAGGAATAATGAGGAAATATGGAAATAGCTTCTGTTGTGTGTTTGTTTCAACGCCTGAAAGCCAAGACTTGAGAATAATATGCAGATAATATGCAAGGCTTGGTCTCCGTTTTTTGTCTGGTTTGTGTGTGTAATTGTTGTTGTGGCCAGTAGAGGGCATAATTCCGCAATAATATGTTGTTATGAGCCCTCAGAGCTGTTTGACCATCTATGGTTTGGTTCAGCTTCTCTACTCTTATTACAACTATGTGAGCAGATGAGTGTGAAGCCATCAAGTGATCCAATAACATCTCAGTAAAACACAACATAAGCTTAAATAATGTAGTGAATTTAATAAATGTCAGACTTTTTCCACTAAACATGGATACAAGATTTCTCAGTGAATATACATTCATACATTCAAGGAAGTTTTATGCGGCTGGAGAGCTGAGCAGCCGCCAAGATGAAGATGGGAAACACAAAGAATACTGAACACGACACGCAGTGTTCACGTAAAAAAAGAATAAGACTGTATGTTTCAGTACATAAAATATATTTCATTACTAAATGCTTGTAAACAAGTAAGGCATTACATTTTTCGCGGATGACAGCACTTGGTGACACCCTGGTGTTGGTTGCACCCTTGTTCAGATTGTCCAGCTTACACGCGCAGAGTAAAAGCCACCTTTTCTGTCTCTGTCCAGATGGCAGTTTGCTACATGGCTTCTGCTTTATGACTCCAACATCGTCTGTTTGTCTGCACATGAATCAAAGTCTGCGTCCATATCTGCTTCCAGTTCGAGTTCAGTTCTGCACAGCGCAGCGCAAAACTGCGTCTTTTCCGAAGCATGTGCAATATGCAATGATATGGGTTCAGTTCCAGGAGATAAATATTAGTAATAAGGCAGAATCCTGTGTCCTGGCAGCACGTGCAGAGCGGTTAAAACCAGTCTGAAGAGCACCCTGACCGGGACTCAGTACGCCTGGACCTGGTTTGGCAGAAGCTGGCATCCGCTGCTCACGTGGTTCATGACTTTCTGCTTCAGCTGGGCCACTTGCTCCCTGAGGACGCTGGCTGTGGATGCCAGCTCCGTGTTCTGGCTTTTCAAGGTCTTGACCTTGTCCTCCAGCCGAGAGATCCTCTCCAGTTTTCTCTTGCGGCATTTGGAGGCGGCTATCCTGTTGCGGAGCTTCTTCCTCTCCGCCTTGATGCGCTCCTGGTTGTCCATGTCTATGGGAGACAAAGGGGGGCTGTCTCCGAAGCTCTGCATGTCCGGGACCGTCTGCGGCTCGTCTTTCACCGCGCCGACCGCCTGGAGCCGCGACAGCGCGGCCGCGGCGGCCGCCTGCTGCTGCGCGCCGCTGAGGTGAGGCGGAGGCGGCGGGAACGGGATCGTGTCCGTGGAGTAGTTGATGGTGGTGGATCCCAGCGGGCTCGCGTAGCCGTTGAGAGTCGTGTAGACCGGGAGATCTGCTGTCTGGAGCGCGGCGGACCCGGGCAGCTCCAGCCGGTCCGCGGAGACGCAGCCCGCCTCGCTCAGCTGGTTCTGCTTGTGCAGGTCCTCCAGCGCCTTCACGAAGCCCTCCGCGAATTCCTGCTCGTCGCTGGCCGACTTCGGGTAGAGGAACTGGGAAGTCGGGTTGGAGGCGGCGACCAGCCCGTTGGACTGGATGATAAGACGCTCCAGATCCGGAGACGTCAGTTTTAGGAGTCCCAGGTCTGGCGAGTTCAGAAGTCCGTCCGCGTCCCGGAGCGGGTTCGGTTTCAGCTCGGAGTTCTGGTCGTCCAGGTTCAGACTGATTTCCTTCTTCATCATGGTGGTCTGGGAGGTGATGCTGGAGACCCTCTGCGTGTTCACCAGGAAGGCCGGATACAGGCTCGTTTCCATTCTAGACCCTCATCGCCGCGCGCGACGCCTTCGGTGCCATCCACGGACGAGGAAATCAGCTGATGTTTTCCTCGCCCACCCCCCTCTTCTTCAGTCGACCACCCGAGCCTGAGGGTCTGTGATGAGTCTCGCCTGCGCGCGTGTGATATTGTCTTTTCCTGATGGCACGACTGCTATGCGCAGCGCGAGACTCCGCTCGCTTTCTAGCCCCAAAAATTCCATTATGTCACTCCAGAGCGCGCAGATTGGCCCAAAATGACGTTGGTTTCCGGTTTCATTTGAATAAGGGGCCGAGCCGGCCTTTGTTGCCATGGAGACCGGAGGTAAACTACAAACAGTGCAATGCATTGTGGTTTGATGTCATAGCATAAAAAAAACACAGGGTCGCCAAAAGAGCTGGGCGGGGAAGGTGTAAGAGGCGAAGGAGGAAAGAACAGAGGCGCGAGCCTCAGAAAATGTCCAACTTCAGACCTGCTGGACAGAACAGGGACAGCTGGACAGAAAACAGCTAATGGGATGTTTAAAATTAGATTCAGGGACCAGTAAAGACAAGTAGAATGACATGTTTTGACGTCTTGAATTGAAAACTGGAAGGAAACCATGACGTCACCTCTCGCAGTGTCATGTCCATCAGTGAACTGCTCGGGTTTTGCTTTCATGGTTTGTGGTCGGTGGATGAGCGTCCACAGCCTCATTTACACCGCAAAAACTCGAATCTTAGCAAGTACTTTTTTCTAATTTCCCGTCAAAATATCTCATCACACTCAAATAAGACAAAATTACATAAGAGGAACATTTCAGTGAGATATAGGAACTTGTTTTAAGGCAATGCATCTTATGTATTTCAATAAATCTTATCAAGAAAATTTTGCTTGTTCTTTCGGCATAATTTTTTTTTTTTTTTGCTTATTACAAGTATATATATATATATATATATATATATATATATATATATATATATATATATATATATTATTTGAAGAGTGGCTGAGATTTTTTTTGCTTGTGATAAGCGAAACATTCTGCCAATAGGACAAGCAAAACCTTGAAATAAGATACATTGTCCAAAAACAAGTTCCTATATCTCACTGAAATGTTTCTCTTTAAGTAATTTTGTCTCGTGTTGAGTGTGATGAGATATTTTGAGTAGAAATGAGAAAAATATACTTGGTAAGATTTGAGTTTTTGCAGTGTAGGCAGGTTTATGACACAAGTCCGTTACATTCTCAGACGTTTGTGGAGTTTTCTGATTGTGATTAATAATCTGACATTTTAAACAAGTTGATGAGCTGCTCATCAAAAACGAAAATCCTCAACCCTAATTTTCTTTCTCACTAAAGGCCAGTTTCAAAACCAACATTTCCGCCTGCAGTTATGGAGAGAAAGTTGTTTTTAATCACCTCCCGACATATTCAGACCCCATGACTGATCAGGGTTCCCACTCTTTTCTTGAAGTTATTTTCCAGGACATTTTCAGGACTTTTCCAGCTGCAACAGTATGAGTCAAATTATCACAACATAGACTAATAAACTCCACCCCAAGCTTTTGAAAAAAAAGTTTTATAATTGTAGCTTGTATTTTTTACAAGCAATGAAGCAGCAACAAAAAAGATATGAAACAGACAGGAAACAACGATGAAGCAGATACGAAGCAGAGACGAAGCAGAGACAAAACAGAGACGAAGCAGCGACGAAGCAGAGACAAAACAATGACGAAGCAGAGATGAAGCAGCGACAAAACAGAGACAAAGCAGCGACCAAGCAGAGACGAAGCAGAGATGAAGCAGAGACAAAACAGAGACGAAGCAGCGACGAAGCAGAGACGAAACAATGACGAAGCAGAGATGAAGCAGCGACAAAACAGAGACAAAGCAGCGACCAAGCAGAGACGAAGCAGAGATGAAGCAGCGACAAAACAGAGACAAAGCAGCGACGAAGCAGAGACAAAGCAGAGACAAAACAATGACGAAGCAGAGACAAAACAGAGACGAAGCAGCGACGAAGCAGAGACAAAGCAGAGACAAAACAATGACGAAGCAGAGACAAAACAGAGACGAAGCAGAGACAAAACAATGACGAAGCAGAGATGAAGCAGCGACAAAACAGAGACAAAGCAGCGACGAAGCAGAGACGAAGCAGAGATGAAGCAGAGACAAAAAGGATTTGAAACAGACAGGAAACAACAATGAAGCAGATACGAAGCAGAGACAAAACAGAGACAAAGCAGCGACGAAGCAGAGACGAAGCAGAGACAAAACAATGACGAAGCAGAGACAAAACAGAGACGAAGCAGCGACGAAGCAGAGACAAAACAATGACGAAGCAGAGATGAAGCAGCGACAAAACAGAGACAAAGCAGCGACGAAGCAGAGACGAAGCAGAGACAAAACAGAGACGAAACAATGACGAAGCAGAGACGAAGCAGAGACAAGACAATGACGAAGCAGATATGAAGCAGCGACAAAACAGAGACAAAGCAGCGACGAAGCAGAGACGAAACAATGACGAAGCAGAGACGAAGCAGAGATGAAGCAGAGACAAAACAGAGACGAAGCAGATACGAAGCAGAGATGAAGCAGCGACGAAGCAGAGACGAAGCAGAGACGAAACAATGACGAAGCAGAGATGAAGCTGAGGGAGGAAAAACAATTTTCCAGGAAAACTCAAGCTTTTCCAGGACATTTTACTCTTTTTCTCATTTTTCCATGTGTTTTCCATGACTGGACAAATGTTCAATCACTTTCCAGGTTTTCCAGGACGTGTGGGAACCCTGCAAAAAGTTGCAGTCTGGTTTAAAATCACATTACAGCACTGAAACAGCTCATCTTAGACTTTAATCACAACTTTGAAACTTTTGACTCAGACCCACGTGCAGTTTTTAACCCATCAGATCAGAACAACTTGACATCAAGACCTGAACAGTGGCTCGGCCTGGTTTATCGCACCTGAGGTGGTTCTGGGACCAGAATGAGGTTTAAGGGTGCTAAAGAGGTTTATCTTGTCTGCCCCGGCCAGCCAAGATTAATTTAATTGTTGCTGCAGTTCACCACAGTTTCATCCCCTCATGTGTGAAAGATCATCAAACTCTATCAGGGAAAGTTTGTGACTGATCATCCAGAGAAGCTGTGATAGAAGCTGGTTTCCAGGTTGCTTCCTTGTTCCAACAGTGAACCAGATCCACCAAAACCCACTTTTCCCTCCGTATTTACAAAGTTTCTGATCATTTTCAGCCTCAGATTTAAGTTTTTATCATCCAGCGTCCAGAAACAAAGTTATTACTGCTGCTGTTTAAACATCCTCATTCAGCTTTATCTGGATGAGAGAAGCTGATTTTGGGCTGCAGGTGTTGTGTCTAAGCGGTGAACCAGATCCATCACAACACCATTTATCTTCCTTATTTATGGAGATTCTGACAGTTTTACAAACCTACATTTAGAGTATTTATCATGAAAACAAAGTTAGGCTGTTACTGCTGCTACCTGGAATATGCCAGGGGGCGGAGTCAAACCATTTTTGAGGGGTGGAGGGGTGCTCGATTTTGTTGTGAAAATAATGCATTTCAACAAAGTGCAGTATGTTTTTTTTAATACTTTTCAAGTTTGTAAAAAAAAAGCACATATATGTGTATACATACAGTAGTCATCTTCAAAATCATTCATAATCTCCAATTAAAGAAAACTAGAAATTAAAGAAACTAATAATAAATAAAAATTTACCAAATATTAATTTAGTGAAATAAAATGTTGTTTTTGAATTGTGGTTAAAAATGAAAAAAAAATAAAAATCAAACAAAACTGTCAGGATACATTAGAGCCCCTTTCCCATGAACAGTGGGTCAAAATACCTGTCAACAGGTGTAGGAGTCTTTTTGAATATTACAGAAAACACCTGATTGCAGTGGTTGTCTCAAAGTGTTGCTCAACACAATTTTATCTACGGAGCCCCATCATGGTTCTTTCACACACACACACACACACACATGAATATATATATATATATTAGTGCTGGGAAAAAATATTGATACACTGAAATATCGCAATATTTTCATATGCAGATTTCATATTGATATTCAAATATTCGATATTGATCTATTTTACCAACAAAATCTTGCAGGATTTCGTGAGATAATGGTGAAATCTCGCGAGATTTCACAAAAACCCACGAGATTTTTTGACTGAACGACAAAATCTCGCGAGATTTCATTAGTAAAAATAGATCGATATCACATTTTTAAATATCTATTTGATATCAGCATATGAAAATATCATATATATATCAAGAACTCTTCATATGTGTGTGTGTGTGTATATATATATATATATATATATATATATATATATATATATATATACATATGTGTATATATATATATATATATATATATATATATATATATATATATATATATACACACACACACACATATGAAGAGTTCTTTTCCAAAACCACCATTTAGAAAAAACAGACTTAACTGCTTTTCGTCAATGTCGGGTACAAACCTCCTATCTCCATTTGACATAATTAAAACCCTCTCCATCATGTGAGTGTGATTTGGTGGAAATATTCAAAAAGTAAATGAGTTTCTTTGCAGAAGCAGTTAACTCTGTTTTTTCTAAATGATGGTTAACTCGTTTTGGAAAAGAACTCTTCATATATATATGTGTGTGTGTGTGTGTGTGTGTGTGTGTGTGTGTGTGCGTGTGTGTGTGTGCGAATAGCAGTTCATTCTCAAGAGGCCTATTGGCTTGTGGTGTACTGCAAGGCTCCATTCTAGGGCCTGTACTTTTTATGCTGTATATTGTACCTGAGGGATCTGTTTCTTTTCCGTTTTGTTGTTTTGCAGACGACATTCAGGTTTTCTTATTGATTAAATGAGACTGAAGAATCTACTGCAAATACGACTGACCTGTCTAAGCCACCGTCATATCTGGTTGCAGTTAAACTTTCTCTGTTTTAATGACAGTAAGAGGGAACGGATCTGGTTTGGAAGATCACATCAGTTCATTCGTGGCAGTTTTCTAGCTGTGATTATTTTCAAAGATCATTCAGTAAAAAGGCTTCTTCCAGGTTCAAGAATAATATTCCGGTAAAGCTGCACCTCACCTCCACATAACTTCCAACATGCTTTATCATCTCTCACCTGCTGTTATGCTGTAATCTGTAGTCTTTTTCATTTACAAATGTCTCAGAGTGTCTTAACCGGTTCGTATATAAAAGGACGTCCTCAGTTAAATATGCCTGATGTTGATTTGTGTTGAAGTGAATGTGAAGTTGTTTAAAAGAAACTAAGGAGTCCATATTTTCTTCAACTGTTCGTGGAGTGAAGCAGACGGCTCAGATATTCCAGAGGAAAACGTTCCATGAAGGTTGTGTGCCAGTTAGTTTAGTGGGAGGTTGCTCGCTTATCCATGACAGGAAAACATTCTTCCTTGCAGCATGTGAGGATATCATATGGTCCGTGTAGAGCGAGCATCAACCACACCGTCTTTGCATGGATGATCACTTCTGTTTTTACTTGTATTGTCTGACTTGCAGAATGAACCCCTGCTTATAGATGCGATCTGTTCCCGTACTGGTCGAGTTTCAAATGCAGATTTACAATTTATAAAACATCAGTAAGTTAGAAAACTTCTATCCCTTTTTTCTAGCTCCACAGATCTGCACCTGTGGAGGATTTTAAATGGCTAAAGACTCACCCCTAAAGACATCCAAATATGGAGTTATTATCTGATTATGCTTGTATTAATTGTTATTGGTTTTTTTGTTTGTTTGTTTGTTTTACATCACCTTTTTGGCTGTAAATGATATTGACCTGAACCATTTTGACCCACAGTTGTTGTTCTAGACATGTAGTTTTTATTGAAAGATGGATTTAAAGGTGCTCTCATTCCTGTGTATGGTATGTACACATATATCTGGAATAGAATAGAATAGAATAGAATAGAATAGAATAGAATAGAATAGAATAGAATAGAATAGAATATTGCAAACACTGGTTATATTATTATTCCACCCACATGCAGTGAAGACGTTAGCAGACTGTCTGCATCAGCACCACAGTGTAGTGAGGGCGTTATTAGTTTCCATGGCAACACTGACATAGTGAATGACGCAGGCAGTACAGCGGGAGAAAAGGTGAATGGGTTGGGGAAGAGGAGGGGGAGGGAGGGCTGTCAGACACTGCAGTGCAGGTTGTGTGGGTGGTCAGTTTTCCTCCCCCGTGTGTGTGATGTGGCTCAGAATCAGATCAGCATCACTTACGTCAACCGAGCTGAAGTTTTCACCTAAAAATCTCAAAGTTTTTTTTATTATTGTCATTTATTCTCAGTGCCAGTCACATGGAAGCAGCGTCCAGAATGTGTGAGTCATTCCACCGCCCAGGGGTGTGGACGAGAATGAAAAGAGGAGCTGTTCCTGGACGGCTGTGTTAGATTAGCTGCAGAGGGACGGTGCTGTAAACTCAGGTAATGGAGTGTGTCAGAGAACGACAAACAGAGGAGTCTCCTTTGACCTGAACTCTGCTGGGAACACACATGTGCAGCAACGCCCCACTTATTCAAAATGTGGACTGTAACATGTAACGTTGCTTCAAAAGAAGCTATTCAAGTTCCTGAAGTCAAACCTCATCAGACGAATTTCACAAAATGGACACAATGTTGAATAAACTCATGTATTTAAAGAGGTACTGCTGAACTTTGACAGATTTTCTTCCCTGACAACGACAAATCTGGCATCATCTTCATCTCGTCTCGTCTAAGTTATTTAAGTGAAGTGGTTAGATCAGGGTCTGCAACCTGTAGCTCCAAAGCCACAAGTGGCTCTTTGGACCTTCCACAATAGACCTTCCTACAACAATCTGTATCATTTACGGTGAAAAACTGGCAGCTGTGGTTGCCATTTTTCACCGTAAAATTTACAGTGAGAATAAAGAGAACATAACTGTATGCTATATTTGCAACCGTAAATTTAGCAGTACACAACTGTTATTTATTTACGGAATTTCTTGCAATAATAACAGTTAAAACAGTACAAAAATATTGTTTCTACAAAAAATATTCTTAAAATTTACAGTGAAAAACTGACAGCTTATCAAACTATAAATGACAGTGGCAATGTATAAATTATTATGGTATGGGGTTTTGGTTACCGTAACTTTAGCAGTACACAACTGTTATATATTCATGGTAGTTTGCTGCAAAAATAAGAGATAAATACTAAAAAATTTGCAGCTGTAGTTGACACTTTTACTGTAAATTTTACGGTGAAAAACTGGCAGCTGTGGTTGCCATTTTTCACCGTAAAATTTCCAGTGAGAATAAAGAGAACATAATGGTATGCTATTTTTGCAACCGTAAATTTAGCAGTACACAACTGTTATTTATTTACAGCATTTTCTTGCAATAATAACAGTTCAAACAGTACAAAAATACTGTTTCTACAAAAAGTATTCTTAAAATTTACAGTGAAAAACTGACAGCTTATCAAACTATAAATGACAGTGGTAATGTATAAATTATGATGGTATGGGGTTTTGGTTACCGTAACTTTAGCAGTACACAACTGTTATATATTCATGGTAGTTTGCTGCAAAAATAACAGATAAATACTAAAAAATTAGCAGCTGTAGTTGACACCTTTTTACTGTAAATTTTACGGTGAAAAACTGGCAGCTGTGGTTGCCAATTTTTCACTGTGTAAAAATCATAAAGAGCCGAGTAATATTAAAAAATATACATACATGATAATGTAGGTTTTAGCTGTTTTTCATTGGAATAATTGCACTAAATTTTTACAAGTAAAAGTACCAGTAATTTTTATTTTTCTACATCTATTTCTCGTCTTATTAGCTTGGAAATTATGGGGTTTTTCTGCAACACACAGTATCAAAAGAGCAAAGTTCCTTAAAAAAAATGGAACTATCCTTTTTTTGCAAAAGTTTTATGTTTTTTTTTGTTTTCTAAAACCTAAAAGTCAAAATAAAACTGTGGTTCTTTAAAACAAATTTAATGAAGTAAGTATTTCTTAAAAATTATGATTATAATTTTTGTAAAATTGTCTTTTTAAAAAATGCCATGAAATATTTGCAGCTCTAGATTACTTTTATTTAGCTGGGATGAGGCAAAAATGGCTCTTTGGACTGTAAAAGTTAATTTTGTCCCAAGCTGCACCTTTAAAGTGGCTTAAAAAGAAACAGAAATCTTTAAGAAACCCAGATTCAAAGTTCAGCTGATGGAACAAAGTATCAATAATTTTCTAGATTAAACTGTAAGATGATCTCTTTGTTTGTTTGTTTTAAATTTTGTGTTTATATTAAACTCTCATGTAAAGAAAATGACGGTTTATATAAGATTCGTTCTTCTCCTTTTCATTTTTTGTCTTGGATTACTTTTTAACTGGTTTTGTTGGATTGATTCAAGAATGAGTAAAATGAAATAAAACAAAATAAATAAAGAATTGAGTTTGTACATTTTATTTTTTGTTTTTATAGTGTACACGTTTGCATGAGGGAGCAGCCCAATAAAACCAGTGGAACTGGTTTGGTGTAAAATGATTATTTTCAGTGAAATAAAAGAATAACCCTTCCGTCATTTCTTCTGTTTTTGTTTCTTTTCCTCCCCAGCCCAGAATCCACTGACGTGTCTGCGCATGCCCGGTCAGCAGATGGCAGCACGTGCATCCATGCCCAGTTCCTGTCAGCTGTGAGGCAGAAGAAGACAGCAGCAGCCAGCGAGCAGCTCTGGAGGCTGTGGGGAGATCTGACCTGTTATTCCTCATCTACGGCAGCTCCGGCCACAGCACGCGGGGAAGATGGCCAACAGGAGGAAAGTCATAGTGACAGGTGGGAGGATTTTACTGTAGAGGACTGAAAGCAGACTAATATTTACCTGTATTTCAGTGTTGTTGATGTTTGTGTCTGAGCTGAAGCTAATGTTGTGTAGCTGTTAGAATGACATCTGCATCTGCTGCTGCAGCAGAGTGGACAGTTTTCTGTTCTGGCTTAATCAGAGAAAAGATCCTTCATCGTGTTTCTGTCCAGCTGTTAATGTTTAACTTAGACTTTGAATGAGGGCTGCCCTTTCACGCGCAGCCCTCTCACCTCCATCTGTGAAACCGGCTCATTTTGCTGTTTACTTGTTTACTGTCTTTCTGCAGGGTTTGAGCCCTTTGGTGAGCACACGGTGAACTCCAGCTGGGTGGCTGTTCAGGTAATCAGTCAGTCAACGTGTGTTTCAAATTCCAGTCATATAAACAAGAAAGTGCATCTGAAGCTTTGAGAAGCTTTACATATCCGGAAACAATAAAGATGACTCATCAGGACTTGTTCCACTGATGAGGTTCGGCTAACGCTGAGTTTAAAAAGAAATTCTGGGTTGACTTAGTCCAGGTTTAGTCAGAAACGTTGGGTTAACTTAGTCTGAGTCTAGTTAGAAAGTCTCGGTTAACTTAGTCCAGGTTTACTCAGAAAGTCTGGATTAACTTAGTCCAGGTTTAGTCAAACGCTGTGTTAACTCAGTCCAGGTCTAGTCAGAGAGTCTGGGTTAACTTAGTCCGAGAAAGTCTGGGTTAACTTAGTCTGATTTTAGTCAGAAACACTGTGTTAACTTAGTCCAGGTTTAGTTAGAAACGTTGGGTTAACTTAGTCTGAATCTAATCAGAAAGTCTGGGTTAATTTAGTCGAGTCTGTAGAGAGTCTGGGTTCTTAGTCTGAGTCTAGTCAGAAAATCTAGTTCAAGTTTAGTCAGAAAGTCTGGGTTAACTTAGTCCGAGAACAGTCAGAAAGTCTGGGTAGACTTAGTCCAGGTTTAGACTTAAAGTCTGGGTTAATTTAGTCCAGGTTTAATCAGAAAGTCTGGGTTAATTTAGTCCGAGTCTAAAAGAATCTGGGTTAATTTAGTCCAGGTTTAATCAGAAAGTCTGGGTTAATTTAGTCGAGTCTAGTCAAAAACTCTGGGTTAAGTTGGTCCAAGTCTAGTCAGAGGGTCTGGGTTAATTTAGTCCGAGTCTTGTCAGAAAGTCTGGGTTAACTTAGTCCAGATCTAGTCAGAAAGTCTGGGTTAACTTAGTCCAGATTTAGTCAGAAAGTCTGGGTTAACTTGGTCTGAGTCTAGTCAGAAAGTCTGGGTTAACTTAGTCCAGATTTAGTCAGAAAGTCTGGGTTAACTTAGTCCAGATTTAGTCAGAAAGTCTGGGTTAACTTGGTCTGAGTCTAGTCAGAAAGTCTGGGCTAATTTAGTCCAAGTCTTGTCAGAAAGTCTGGGTTAACTTAGTCCAGGTTTAGTCAGAAAGTCTGGGTTAACTTAGTCCTGAGATTTAGTCAGAAAGTCTGGGTTAACTTAGTCTGAGTCTAGTCAGAAAGTCTGGGTTAATTTAGTCCGAGTCTTGTCAGAAAGTCTAGGTTAACTTAGTCCAGATTTAGTCAGAAAGTCTGGGTTAACTTAGTCCAGATTTAGTCAGAAAGTCTGGGTTAACTTGGTCTGAGTCTAGTCAGAAAGTCTGGCTTAATTTAGTCCGAGTCTTGTCAGAAAGTCTGGGTTAACTTAGTCCAGATTTGGTCAGAAAGTCTGGGTTAATTTAGTCCGAGTCTTGTGGCCGCAGCAAAGAAAAGGAAGTACTCTGTGGTGAAAAGAGCCCACTTGAAAACCAGAGTTAACGGTGGTTTGGTTTTCACCGGCTTCCGAGCTTTGAAGGAGATGCTTGGGGCTTAAGAGCGACGCGGCCATTAGCACGAGGGGAGGGGCTCTCAGTTTGAATAGTGTTTACAAACAGAAACGGAAAAAATCTCCGGATTCTATCTTTAACTTACTCTGAGACTAGTCTTAGCCCCCAACAAAGTTGTTGCAACTTATTCAGTAAATGTTCACAAACACGTATGCGTACATTTACCCCCCAGAGTGACGCAGTACCGTTCCTGAGAAACTGCTGACAGCATTCGGCAGCGAGCTCGGAGGCGTCGCAGGTCTGGAGGAGTTTTACAGGTTAAAGAGCCTGTTGTAACAACAGCTTTCAGAAATACTTTCTCTTGTCGTTTTTCTGGTTTAGCTGGGATCATCGTCCTGTTGCATGACCACATTTCAGCCGAGTTTTACCTGTTTTTGGTCCGTACTCCTCTCAGTGACTGCAGGGTCACTAAGTCCAGGTCCCATAGCTGCAGAAAGCCCAGATCATCATCCCTCCGCCACCGTGCCGACAGCTGTGTGAGGTGCTGATATGCTGCGTTTCAGACCAAACATGTCCACATCACTGCAGAAGTCTGCTCAGACGCAGAGAAGAGGCTGTCTCCTGCAGCCCTCCAAGCAAGCCGTACCGGTTCAGGTTTTATCGAACTGGACTGTCAACTCTGACTGACTGAGGCCTGCAGAGTCTGAGGTGGAGCTCGAGGGTTTTTTCCAGGGGCTGGACCAGCTGGGACGCCCAGTCCTGCGATGATTAGCAGCTGATTTCAGTGTTTTCCACATGTCAATCATCCTTGTCTCTGTAGAATGATGGACTCCAGGTAGTTTGGAAGACCTTCACCCTCCTCAGAGTGATGGGCAGCAACGGTTGCTGCTCTGAGGTCATTGCTGATGTCTTTCGTTCTTGGTGTTGGGCAACACACCTGAAACTGGCAGAACTTCTGCTCTCAGAGAAGATGTTCATCTGAAGCTGTAATTAAGATAAGATAAGATAAACTTTATTGTCCCATGAAGGGAAATGTGTCTTGGGCACAATAGTACAGATGCAGCTGCATAACACAAAATAAGAGATCATAGGAAAAACACCAATATAACATAATCAATAAGAGAAGAGAAATAAAACTATAAAAGTGCAACGTTCTGGTGCAAAACTATGTATAACATAAAGTGCGATGCAAAAGGGGCAAAACAAGAACCAAAATCCTCCAACAGACATGAGCAGTCAGTGCAATACATTCTGATGAGGAGGATTGCTGTTTTGGGCCTGTGACCTTGGTTTTAAAGGGAAATTAAGACTCTGGAGCACTTTAATATCTTAAATGCAGCTGGAGATCTGGTTTTTTTTTTTTTTTTTCCGTTATCCCCCAACTTTCATATAATGGAGTTCACCAGGGTCCGAACCAAAAAGGTCCATAAAAGTCCACAAAAACTTGTCAATATTCCTCCATACTGCTCGTCCAATGTAATCCAAGTGTCCTGAGTGGGTAGTAGGGCTGGATGATTATGGAAAAAATTATAATCACGATTATTTTGACTGATATTGAAATCACGATTAATATACACGATTATTCATTGATTTTATAAAAAGTGTTTATTGAACCACCAAAACTCAACTTCAAATATAACTTAAAAAAAAAATAAAACCGGAAATAAATTAGAAACAAGTAAAGGAGTAAAAAAAGAATATTATTTAAGATAATAATAGCAATAAAAATGAATACGCAGTCTACATGCATTCCTGTTCTATACTCCCTGCCGTTTGCTTCCTATAACTCCACCAGTCTGTTCACTTCAGGATTAATCGATTACAGTTTTTATGGGAAAGGGAAAAATGAAATAGTTTAAATTAATAATCCCGGGGGGGGATAATTTGGGTCAGTCTGGGGGGAGGGGGGGGGAATCAGGATATTTCTTCAAAGGGAGGAAAAAAAAAAACCAAAAAACATTGGGAGAAAAAGAAAAAAAAAAAAAAGAAAGAAAATAAACACACAACACAAAAAATGTAAATAAAAAACAAAAAAAAAAAAAAAAAGGGAGGGAAAATAAAAAAAAATGGATGGGAAATGAAAAAATCAAAAATTAAAAAAACAGGGCCCCACAAATTTCAAAATCGGGCCTCTGGGAATTACAAGATGACCTGGAAAAGGTAATAAGCTTCCGGAAAAAATGGAAAAGGAAAAAAAAGAAAAAATACAAAAACTTAATAATATTTTGATTAATAGGACCTCGCCCGAACCGCACGCAGGAACGAGGAAAACACGTTTTTTTTTTCTTTTTTCCTTATCCTCTGTCTCTCCAGCTCCATTACAAAAAATCCTAAAGAGAGAATAGATGTAGTACCGTTTAGGGTCTAAAAATATACTAAATGGCGTAGTTTCCAGTAAATTCTGGACGCTACCCACTCAGGACACTTGGATTACATTGGACGAGCAGTATGGAGGAATATTGACAAGTTTTTGTGGACTTTTATGGACCTTTTTGGCTCGGACCCCGGCAAACTCCATTATATGAAAACTGGGGGAAACGAGAAGCCTTCCTGATCTCCGGCTGCATTTGAGATATTGAAAAAGTCCTGCAGAGTCTTTCTCACCATGAGGGTAAGTGGAAAATAAAGTTTACCTCATTCTGTGGGTGGACTATTCCTTTAAGGTGTAAAAGCTCCGTTGTGGGTCTTTTTCTAAAGTTTGTGTTCTTCCAGGAACTGGAGCGAATGGGTCTGGGTGACGCTGTAGATCTGTATGTGTGCGAGGTGCCAGTTGAATACCAGGCCGTCCAGAAACTTCTGCCATCGCTCTGGAAGGAGCACCAGCCGCAGGTATTTGAGGAAATCTGCGTTTCTTCTCTCATTTTTCTTCTAAAACCCATAACTTACTCAGAAAGTGGTCCAGCTGACCTCTGCTTGCTGTGTATTTGCTGTCATGTGAGCAGCTAGTTGTCCATGTTGGTGTTTCTGGGTTAGCCACCACAGTCACGCTGGAGCAGTGTGGACACAACAAGGGCTACAAACGTCTGGACAACTGCCGTTTCTGCCCGGCTTCCCGGTGCTGCGTGGACGACGGCCCAGACTGCATCAAGTCAGTGCTAGACATGGACACGGTCTGCAAAAGGGTCAACGACTCCAACATCGGGATCACTGTGTCGGTATCTAAGGATGCTGGAAGGTGAGTGATGGCAAATTCACACATTCATCGTCACTGTTGGAAAAGAGACGCTACGTACGTACAACATTAAAAATGACAGCTGAAGTCAGGAGTGCCCAAGACTGTGTTAAAGACCCGCTCCAGTCCTTCTTTTAGCCACTTTAATACGTTCTCAGTCGTCTTTAAACTGTGATAATGAAGGTTCATGCTGCCTTCATGTGGTATGGAAATAATGATCCTTTCCACTTGTTAAAGGAATAGTACACCCACAGAATGACGTAACTTTATTTTCCACTTCCCCTCATGGTGAGCAAGATTCTGGAGCACTTTTTTAATATCTCAAATGCAGCCGGCGATCAGGAAGGCTTCTCGTTTCCCCCCGAATTTCATATAATGGAGTTCGCCGGGGTCCGAGCCAAAAAGGTCCATAAAAGTCCACAAAAACTTGTCAATATTCCTCCAAACTGCTCGTCCAATGTAATGTGTCCTGAGTGGGTAACATCCATAATTTACTTGAAACGACATCATTTAGTATATTTTTAGAGCCTAAACAGTAGTACATCATGAAGCGCACATATGCACATTCACAAAACTACGGAAGCCTCGGCATTCAGAGCCTACTCTGCCGATAGGATCGGCCTGCTTGCAGGACATGCGATGTAGTACTGTTTAGGTTCTAAAATATACTAAATGAAGTCATTTCGAGTGAATTCTGGACACTACCCACTCAGGACACTTGGATTACATTGGATGGAGGAATATTGACAAGTTTTTGTGGACTTTTATGGACCTTTTTGGCTCGGGTCCCGGTGAACTCCATTATATGAAAGTTGGGGGGAAACTAGAAGTCTTCCTGATCGCCGGCTGCATTTGAGATATTAAAAAAGTGCTCCAGAGTCTTGCTCACCATGAGGGGAAGTGGAAAATAAAGTTACATCATTCTGTGGGTGTACTATTCCTTTAAGGTAACCTGTTGTGTGTATGTCAAAGTGCTGCGTAGTCCATCTAGCAGAGACCTCCAGTATCAAGTGTTTCAGCCGCCCCGTGCTCCTCACGTGCTGCAGCAACTATGCACACAAACACTCCCAACGCGCACGCTTGTGTCCACAGCAAGTATATTCCAGCCTTTAGGCCACTTTCGTTGTGACTTCGTGCACCGGCCATAAGAAACGGTCAATTAAAAGGTTCCACCCGTCAACCCACACACTATACTTCCAATCAAAATTAGATTTAGATTAGGGCTGTCAAACGATTAATTTTTATAATCGTGATTAATCGCAGAAGCTTCATAGTTAACTGCGATTAATCGCAGTATAAATTGCATGTGTAATATTCCGTTATTTTGCATATCAAGGCAGTTCTAAGCTCCTAATGTAGTATATTTGGCCAGTCTTAATTGGGGATCAAATGAACAAATATTTTTTTTTTTATTCCAAAAAGTGCATGTAGACCAGTTTCCAAATATTCGGAATAATTAAGTAATGCAATGCTTACTTTGAGAGATTAAGTATATCAGGCCACTCTCTTAAGCTACTTTAAAATAAACAATAGCACCATTAGAAAAACAGTCATATAATTTCTCGCTGGAAAATAACAGCAGTCAATTTCTATCTGGCTTATGACGAACAGAACCGTCTAAAACAGGGTTTTCATCCATCACTTTTTACCGCTTCACAATATGGCCAAAGGGGCTGACTACAGGTTAGTCAAAGGGACAAAACGGCTTAAATTTGAAATGCGATTTAAAAAAATTTGTCATGTTATGGATTCTTTTTAACTCATCGCGATTAATGCATTAATGCTGACAGCCCTAATTTAGATGTCTATATAATAAAAACAAAAGAAGTTTACATAATTTTTAATGCCTTTAACATTTTAGTTCATGCTTTTTATGCCATTTGATGCCTTAATTTCTTACAAAATCTATTTAATTACTTTTCATGCTTTTTATTAAACCCCCATATTTTATTTTGAATTTTAATTTATATTGTGCATTGCTGTAATGTCAGTGGTAAATAAATATTTTGACACTTTTGTATTTGATTTATTGCAAAGCCTTGATTTTAGTGAGGTTAGAACACATCATTGCTAAAAATGCTCTGGTTATAATAATTGACATAATAATTTCTTCCGGTGTTTCGGTTTTCGGACTTGGTTTGCTCATTTTTTGTTTCCGGTTTTGGTCAAGAATTTTAATTTTGGTGCATCCCTACTTGTTATATTAATTTTGGAGTAAAATGCAGTGTCTGCCCTAAAGACTGATGAGTAAAAAATATTGGTTGTTCCCTAATATGAACAACGTGAAAAACCTGATTTTCAGTGGCTCTTTACCACCTCAGAAGTCTAACCTCGCTGCTCTGGCCTCCTCTCTCAGGTATCTCTGTGACTACACCTACTACACGTCTCTGTACCTGGGGCAGGGTCGCGCCGCCTTCGTCCACGTGCCTCCGTTAGGGAAACCCTACAGCAGCCAGGACCTCGGCAGAGGCCTTCGAGCCGTCGTCCAGGAGATGCTGACGCTGCTGGGGGAGAGCAAAGACAACGAGCCTTGCAATCACGCACATTAACGCCAACCATCGACTCCAAACAAACGAAGTCAAGAGACCAAACCTGAGCCGCTGTCTTGTTATGGTTTAATCCACATAACGTCTGAGGCTGATCGCTTCTGATTGGTTTAAAAGTCTTATAACCACTGTGGAGGTCATGGTGACTGACAGCTCCAGATTTCCTCACTTTTGTTTTAAATTAACTCTGAAATGTAACTGGTGCTTTACAGAAGCTGGAAACAGATTCATGTTGGCATTAATCCTGACGGCAGCATCTGTTTCACGTTGTGTGTGGGAAGTGTGGCTTATGACATAAAACGTGTACGTTGGTATCCGTGAGTGTTCAAGTCTGCAATTTTCCACCGAACAGCAACATTACCGTTATTAAAGTGCCATACCAGGTAAAAGGTAGGGATGGGCATATCGATACCTTGGAGTCGATACCAGCCAGACAAAATATCCGAATCAATACTTTTTTGAGTATCGTGATACAAAACACGCAATTTGTTTCTACTTCTGAGAGTTTTAAGCAACGAAATGATAAAAGCAGCCAGATTCTAGCTTCTGTATCACATGATGGTGGTAGCCTATCAGATGTCATGATGATGATGCTACCGTTAGTGATGATGATGATGATGATGTTTTGTTGTCTTTCAGTGTTTTAATGCAGGTTATAGGGGATTATCACGCTTACCGGAAGTTCCCGGCTTTTGGACACTTCCTCTTCCGGGCCATGTTAACGACAGCCGTTCCTGCTCTGTTATACTGTTTAAATCGGATAAACTCCAAACATATTTAAGTTTTCATTCTAGACTGAAGTGATACTGGATCAAAAGCTGGATCAAAGCGATCGATTCGCCGCGGTGAAGGGCCGAACTTTATAATAAAACACACGTTTGTTTGTCGCCGGTGGGGCACGACACCGGCACTTCACAGCATACTAGCATTAGCCAGCTAGCGTTTACTGACGTGCTTAACATTGTGCGTCTTAAAACACACAAACATCTGAAAATCGGGTCTGTACCCCCCCGTTTCCAGTGGAACAACTGGGGACTGCCAAGAAAGGAGACGCTTTCAGATGCTTGTGTGTTTTCAGCCGCACAAAGTTAGGCACGTCATCAAGCTGGCTAATGCTAACCTGCTTACAGTAGTCCGCCAGCTACTACTCTGTTAAACTTTGTTAATCGGATAAACGCCAATGCCAAGTTTTCATTCCAGACTAAAGTGATGCTGAGGAAGAAGTGGATCAAAACGACCGATTCGCCGCGGTGAAGGACCGAACTTTATAATTAAAACGATACACGTTTGTTTGTGGCCGGCAGACTGCGCAGTCGTGTTAGCAGGTTAGCATTAGCCAGCTCGATAACATGTCTAACTTTGTGCGGCTGAAAACACACAAGCATCTGAAAGCGTCTCCTTTCTTGGCAGTCCCCAGTTGTTCCACTGGAAACGGGGGGGTACAGACCCGATTTTCAGATGTTTGTGTGTTTAAGACGCACAATGTTAAGCACGTCAGTAAACGCTAGCTGGCTAATGCTAGCATGCTGTGAAGTGCCGGTGTTGTGCCCCACCGGCGACAAACAAACGTGTGTTTTATTATAAAGTTCGGCCCTTCCCCGCGGCGAATCGATCGCTTTGATCCACTTCTTCCTTAGTATCACTTCAGTCTAGAATGAAAACTTGAGTATGTTTGGAGTTTATCCGATTTAAACAGTATAACAGAGCAGGAACGGCTGTCGTTAACATGGCTCGGAAGAGGAAGTGTCAAAATACCGGGAACTTCCGGTAAGCGTGATAATCCCCTATTCCAGTTACTATATTTTGTATCCCTGTTGTTTTCAGAAGACTCCGGGCTAAAAGATAGTATATCATTTAGGCAAATTTTTTTTATAATATTAATGATAATATACATTATTATAATAATAATAAATTATTAATAATAATATACTAATATTTCGTGTGGCTGGTATCGAAATATCGACTCAAGGGTATCGGTATGCCCATCCCTGCTCAGCACCCCTAAACCTCGTATCCTGGGATGCCTCTGAATTAAACCCTCCCGCTGTCCATAAACATATTGGTAATGTTTTATTTCTCACTCTAAACATTAATTTTCACTGTATTCGGTTCCTAAATGCTTCCTTGTCTCCTTTCCTCCCCTGGGTTCCTGCCGATGACTTCCTCTAGGAGTCAAGTGTTCGAGGGGAGGGAAAGGAAACGGATCGTCGCCGCCATCGCGGCTTCCTCAGTCTCGCTCCACCGGTGTCATTTTCTCATCAGTACCGCGTCTCCACTATCGGGCCTCCTCCGGATCAACATCGGTGTGAGGAATAGTGTCGTAGCGGCTGGAATATCGCTGAGAAGCGGCTGAAAAGATGAGCGTCGAGGCGTACGGGCCCAGCTCGCAGACCCTAACGTTCCTGGACACCGAGGAAGCGGAGCTGCTGGGAGCGGACACCCAGGGCTCCGAGTTCGACTTCACCGACTTCACCCTGCCGAGCCAGACCCAAGGCCAGACCCAGAGCCAGCTAGACGCCCAGGTCCGGGTGCTTATCGCTCCCGTTTTTGTGTGAAAAACGCGTGTCCTGCTGTGTTGACAAAATGTGAGCTGGCTAACGTTAGCCGGCTAACAACAGTTAGCATGGAGGGAGCCTCGCATTGGTTACCATGCTGTTGTCCCGCTAACGGCTAGCGCGCGAGCTACCCAGCGTCTGGCCATCAGGGCGGCTGGCGTGTCCACAGTTCACACATGAACCAAAACTGTGTGGCAAACTGGTGGAAATGTCCGTAAATTAGAGCATATATATTTATATAGTTAATATATATATTTATCTATATGAAATACGCAGTGTTAAGCTGTGAAATAGCCACACAGGTTGGTAATACTAGCAGTAATAACCGTTTATTAATGTGGAATGAGCCAAATGGAAACAAAAACATCTGTTTTAAACTGAGTATTTGGTTGAAACACTGTGAGTTTGCTGGCAGCTCATTGCCTTGTGTTTAGGGGGTAATTCTGATGAAGTTTAAACTTGCATGCATGTCCCCCCCCCTTCTCAGGTTAACTGCCCGGACGGGGTGCTGCAGAATGGAGATGACCCTGTGGTGAAAGCCAGCCAGCTGCTGGCTGAGCTGAACTTTGAGGAGGATGAGGAGGATACTTATTATACCAAGGACCTCCCAGTGCATGCGTGCAGGTAAAGGACCAGGCGTTGGATTTATTTATTGTTGTCAATGATCATAAAACCTGCTTGATATCAGTTATTAATAAAAGATGGGTCTGGTCTGGGACTGTCTGTAACAGGTTTTTCACCTGTTTCTGACTTACCTGTGTTTTTTCACTTCTGTCTTTCCGGTAGTTATTGTGGGATTCACGACCCAGCTTGCGTTGTCTACTGCAACACCAGTAAGAAGTGGTTTTGTAATGGCCGTGGCAACACATCTGGCAGGTGAGAGATGTTTCTTCCTAACCTGTTATGGACTGTATGATGCAGTCTGCTAAATAAAATGGGAAGGAATCATGTTGCAGATACAGTAGGGGTTGGCAAATATTTAACGATATGATGCGTATCACGATGCAATGCAATACTGCAATATTCTAGACCCTTCAGAAAAATTTTAAATGCAGCTTCAAATAAAATGACTGAAACAACTAAATGGGTCAAAATCAATTCAATCCAGTTTCCCCAGGTCCTGTTTATTAAACTTGGGCAGGTTTCTTTGCCACTTGGATGTCATAATAAAACTGTTTACAATCGTCCCCCTGAACATAAATATTTCTCACTTTGGGAAAACCCAACTGAATAGATGAAATAAAAATAAAGTGCTTTTGAAAACAATATTACCAAAGTTGAGCTGGAATAGTACACCACCATAGTACAAACGTACACCAATTCATGTAGTAAAACCAAGTAGTAGAGTACAGTTGTGTTAAAAAGTGTTTGCCTCCTTCCTGGTTTCTTATTTTTTTGCATGTTTGTCACACTTAAATGTTTCAGATCATCAAACAAATTTAAATGGTAGACAAAGATAACACAAGTTAACACAAAAAAGATTTTATTTTTAAGGGGAAACTCCAAAGTCTTCATTTTGTTGTTCTTAAGCCATTCAGAGGTGGACTTGCTGGTGTGTTCTGGATCATTGTTCTGCTGCAGAACCCAAGTGCGCTTCAGCTTGAGGTCACCAACAGATGGCCGGACATTCTCCTTCAGGATTTTTTGGTAGAAGCAGAATTCATGGTTCCATTTAACACAGCAAGTCTTCCAGGTCCTGAAGCAGCTAAACAGCCCCAGACCATCACACTACCACCACCATATTTTACTGTTGCTATGATGTTCCTTTTCTGAAATGCCGTGTTACTTTTACGCCAGATGTAATGGGACCTCCACCTTCCAAAAAGTTCAGCTTTTGTCTCGTCAGTCCACAGAGTATTTTCCCAAAAGTCTTTGGGATCATCAAGATGCTTTCTGGCTAAACTGAGACGAGCCTTTATGTTCTTTTTACTCAGCAGTGGTTTTGATCTTGGAACTCTGCCATGCAGCCATTTTTGCCCCCCAGTCTCTTTCTGATGGGAAGGTTCCCTTCCTGGGAAGATTCCCCACTGTTCCATGTTTTCACCATTTGTGGATAATGGCTCTCAATACCTACATTTACATGGACAAATAATTCAGCTATCCGATTGAAATCTTTCCGATCGGAGCTTCCAGCTGTCCTGTTTACATGGACAGGGGGAAAAGTGATCCGATCGGTTGTATTTACTTGATGGACAGATATGTTTGTAATGCTTTTGACATGCGCAATGGCTCCTGGATCATAAGAAGAAGAGTTTTCTTTTTAAATGCATTATCTTTTGACCATTGAAATGCTTAATCATTAACTCTTTCAGTGAGGATTTTAAAAAAACACAGCCATATAACGGGTCCGCACTGGACCGGCGCTGAAGCACATGATCATGAATGGATCCGCTATGGATCCGGGCAAAGGTGCAGCTGTAGGTCTGCCTTTGCTCCGCCTAACATCGGAGTTTCCAGTCAGAACGCAGATCATCAGCGGATCAATTCCGCTGTGCAAGGCGGCACACTCCTACATGACTGTGCAAGGCGGATCCGTGGCGAACAGCACAGCTGCCGCGGATCCGCGACGAAAAAAAAAAGGGGAAGAGGGGGAGGGGGGGGGGGGGGAAAAAAAAAAAAAGAGAAAAAAAAAAAAGGAGGAAGAAAAAAAAAAAAGAAAAAAAAAAAAGAAGGGAAAAGGAAAAGGAAGAAGGAGAAGGAGGGGAAAAAAAAAAAAGAAGAGGAAAAAAGAAAGGGGGGGGGAGAAAAAAAAAAAAAAAAAGAAAAGAAAAAAAAAAAAAAAAAAAAAAAAAAAAATCATAACCGGAACATTAGCAATAACCCGGTTGCGCACGGCCATGTAAACACCTGCAAAAACCCGAAAATGCTCATATTTGAGTTTTTAAAAACCCGAACATTACCCCTGGATTACTCCTTTCCTAACCCGAATATTTGGTCATGTAAACGCGTATCGGAATATCTCCATTTAAAGGAATATTAAATTGTGTTCTGCGCATGTTCTATCTGCAAGGATTCTTGGTATATTGAGTACACTGCAGAGAGTACTTGTACCAGTGATCAGACAGTACTCTGCACAGCTTGCTAGTTTATATATCACTATGGTAACACACGTCCTGAGAGGAACTGGTGTGCAAACAGTTACTTCGTGGGGCTCCATCACTCATCTGGAAAAGTTGGGTGAAGGCGTGACAGGAAAGTTGTCACGCCAGCCGGAGTCAGTGAACTTCATCATTACAACCGTTCCCACCATGACTGAGACCTTCATCCTTTAGTCTGGGATACGTTGTGCAATATTTTCAATCATTGCTCGCAGCCCCAACTTAAACTGTGCGAATCAGTCGCAGAGTTCAAAAGTTCTCAGCTTGTGATGTTAGTCCTCACACTGTACGAACCGACGCTCTGATGCGATCTGACTACTCACACTGTACGTCCTCAAAGACAGGTCGGGTCTGGAACAATCCCGACATGCAACGCAATAAATACAGTCGTAGAAGAATGTGAAAATCTCTGAGGAAAGAGTCTTCAGTCTGGTCGTGATTCACTCACGAGCCACGACCAAAATATCAAACGGGTTTGATTTTCTTTCGACTCACGATTTCGGATCGGGAGCTCGGCGTGAGGTGCCAATCGCCTCTCGTGACCCCCTAGTTTACTGCACGACGCATGATTTGGCCAAGAGTCGGCCCGATCCACAACATTGTCGCACAACTGGAAAATCGCCTTAAAAACAGCCAAAAATTGCAGTGTATGCTGGGATTAAGCGTCCGGGCGCTCTGGTGGAAACAGGAAACTGGGATGTGGAAGGACACAGCTCCAGCTCAGTTCCCCATCTCCACCACACCATCTCTCCTTCTATGACCCTCGGTAGTGTCTAGCACTGCTGCTGGGGCAGTACCAGGACCAAGCACTGCTGCTGGGCCATTACCAGGACCAAGCACTGCTGCTGGGGCAGTACCAGGACCAAGCACTGCTGCTGGGCCACTACCAGGACCAAGCACTGCTGCTGGGCCACGACCAGGACCGAGCACTGCTGCTGGGCCACTACCAGGACCAAGCACTGCTGCTGGGCCACTACCAGGACCAAACACTGCTGCTGGGGCAGTACCAGGACCAAGCACTGCTGCTGGGCCATTACCAGGACCAAGCACTGCTGCTGGGGCAGTACCAGGACCAAGCACTGCTGCTGGGGCAGTACCAGGACCAAGCACTGCTGCTGGGCCACTACCAGGACCAAGCACTGCTGCTGGGGCAGTACCAGGACCAAACACTGCTGCTGGGCCACTACCAGGACCAAGCACTGCTGCTGGGCCACTACCAGGACCAAGCACTGCTGCTGGGGCAGTACCAGGACCAAGCACTGCTGCTGGGACACTACCTGGGCCAAGCACTGCCGCTGGGGCAGTACCAGGACCAAGCACTGCTGCTGGGGCAGTACCAGGACCAAGCACTGCTGCTGGGGCAGTACCAGGACCAAGCACTGCTGCTGGGCCACTACCAGGACCAAGCACTGCTGCTGGGGCAGTACCAGGACCAAGCACTGCTGCTGGGACACTACCTGGGCCAAGCACTGCCGCTGGGGCAGTACCAGGACCAAGCACTGCTGCTGGGGCAGTACCAGGACCAAGTACTGCTGCTGGGCCACGACCAGGACCAAGCACTGCTGCTGGGGCATTACCAGGACCAAGCACTGCTGCTGGGGCAGTACCAGGACCAAGCACTGCCGCTGGGGCAGTACCAGGACCAAGCACTGCCGCTGGGCCACTACCAGGACCAAGTACTGCTGCTGGGCCACTACCAGGACCAAGTACTGCTGCTGGGGCAGTACCAGGACCAAGTACTGCTGCTGGGGCAGTACCAGGACCAAGCACTGCTGCTGGGCCACTACCAGGACCAAACACTGCCGCTGGGCCACTACCAGGACCAAGCACTGCTGCTGGGCCACTACCAGGACCAAGCACTGCTGCTGGGCCACTACCAGGACCAAACACTGCCACTGGGCCACTACCAGGACCAAGCACTGCTGCTGGGGCAGTACCAGGACCAAACACTGCCACTGGGGCAGTACCAGGACCAAACACTGCCACTGGGGCAGTACCAGGACCAAACACTGCTGCTGGGGCAGTACCAGGACCAAACACTGCCACTGGGGCAGTACCAGGACCAAGCACTGCTGCTGGGGCAGTACCAGGACCAAACACTGCTGCTGGGGCAGTACCAGGACCAAACACTGCCGCTGGGGCAGTACCAGGACCAAGCACTGCTGCTGGGGCAGTACCAGGACCAAGCACTGCTGCTGGGGCAGTACCAGGACCAAACACTGCCACTGGGGCAGTACCAGGACCAAACACTGCCGCTGGGGCAGTACCAGGACCAAACACTGCCACTGGGGCAGTACCAGGACCAAACACTGCTGCTGGGGCAGTACCAGGACCAAGCACTGCTGCTGGGGCAGTACCAGGACCAAGCACTGCTGCTGGGGCAGTACCAGGACCAAGCACTGCTGCTGGGGCAGTACCAGGACCAAGCACTGCTGCTGGGGCAGTACCAGGACCAAGCACTGCTGCTGGGCCACTACCAGGACCAAGCACTGCTGCTGGGGCAGTACCAGGACCAAGCACTGCTGCTGGGGCAGTACCAGGACCAAGCACTGCTGCTGGGGCACTACCAGGACCAAGCACTGCTGCTGGGGCAGTACCAGGACCAAGCACTGCTGCTGGGCCACTACCAGGACCAAGCACTGCTGCTGGGGCAGTACCAGGACCAAGCACTGCTGCTGGGGCACTACCAGGACCAAGCACTGCTGCTGGGGCAGTACCAGGACCAAGCACTGCTGCTGGGGCAGTACCAGGACCAAACACTGCTGCTGGGGCAGTACCAGGACCAAGTACTGCTGCTGGGACACTACCAGGACCAAGCACTGCTGCTGGGACACTACCAGGACCATACACTGCTGCTGGGGCAGTACCAGGACCAAGTACTGCTGCTGGGACACTACCAGGACCAAGCACTGCTGCTGGGCCACTACCAGGACCAAGCACTGCTGCTGGGGCAGTACCAGGACCAAGCACTGCTGCTGGGCCACTACCAGGACCAAACACTGCTGCTGGGGCAGTACCAGGACCAAGCACTGCTGCTGGGACACTACCAGGACCAAGCACTGCTGCTGGGACACTACCAGGACCATACACTGCTGCTGGGGCAGTACCAGGACCAAGCACTGCTGCTGGGACACTACCAGGACCATACACTGCTGCTGGGGCAGTACCAGGACCAAGTACTGCTGCTGGGACACTACCAGGACCAAGCACTGCTGCTGGGCCACTACCAGGACCAAGCACTGCTGCTGGGGCAGTACCAGGACCAAGCACTGCTGCTGGGCCACTACCAGGACCAAGCACTGCTGCTGGGGCAGTATCAGGACCAAGCACTGCTGCTGGGACACTACCAGGACCAAGCACTGCTGCTGGGCCACTACCAGGACCAAGCACTGCTGCTGGGGCAGTACCAGGACCAAGCACTGCTGCTGGGGCAGTACCAGGACCAAACACTGCTGCTGGGGCAGTACCAGGACCAAGCACTGCTGCTGGGGCAGTACCAGGACCAAACACTGCTGCTGGGGCAGTACCAGGACCAAGCACTGCTGCTGGGGCAGTACCAGGACCAAACACTGCTGCTGGGGCAGTAACCAGGACCAAGTACTGCTGCTGGGAGCACTGAATGCTCTTATTTTGAAGGGAAACCGGAAACAGAGTTGTCGCGGTTAGCAGAACAAAGAACCAGCATCATGGCGTTCTCCATGCGTCGCGGTTTGGGTCGGGATGTTCCAGTTGATGCAGTCATCATGTAAACAGGAGTAACTCTTTCTGCTCACGCATGGAAACGGGTTATTCCTGATCTTTCAGAAACCGGAATACTGACCTTCTCCCGGATTTTGATGGCATGTAAACCTAGTCTATGTGGCTAAGAGACTTCTATTTAGTCCTGGACATGATGATGAAGACACTTCCTGTCCAACTTTTCACCAATCAGAGAACTTAAATTGACGTAACGTCCAATCAGGAGCAGCCGAAGATCAACAAGCGAGCAGAAAGTTTTTTTTTGTCTGAAGAAAAAGTGGAAATGTGGGAACATTTTCTGTGGCGTGTTTGTTTCAGTGCCTGAAAGGCACTGGAGAGATGATATGCAGATGAGGAAAAGCTTTACTGTTGATCCAGCCAAAAAAAAGCCTTTGTTTCAGTTATTTCATCTTTAAAATGATGTCGACACTGTTGCTGCGTCTCCTGGTAACCAGATAGAAGGAGGAGAAGCCGGTTAGGTGGAGTCGTCTTTCCCAACTCTAATAATATGTTTCAGAAAAAACTCAGGAAGTCACTGACACGTAGGTAGAAGCGTTTGTCCACACTGCATGCTGCTGGCAGGTGTTGTGTGTTATTACTGCTCCGTAGTGAACAAACACACAACTACAAGCACTTTTTAGACTCAGAAATTTCTGAAGAACTTTAGATGGCAGCCGATGCAGCTACGGCCTCTCACACATACGTACATACAGGATGATGTTGGTAGCCATGTCATAAGCAAGCAGCAGGTGTGTGTGTGTGTGTGTGTGTGTGTGAGAGAGACATGATGAGGAAAGGCGCGCTGTTGCAGTCGTGTGCGTATAAAGATACTAAAAGACAGCAGTGAATCACCGACGTCCACCACTAACCAGTAAAACCCAAGGAGGTTTTATCCTGCAGCCCCGAATCCCCACTACCGTATCTGCATCATTCCACAATTACACACCCAAGATGACACACATTTGTGTTCGCACACACACACACACACAGTGACTGAGTAGTAAATTGTGTGATCCATCTACCGGGTCATCCTGTGTCCGTCCTCTTCATGTGAGGCTGGAAACTGTCCTAATCTTAGTAAATAAGGAGGATAAAGTGGATTTGGGTGGATTACGTAACAGCTGTGGAAAAACCCCCCAAATGCCAAAATTCAGCTTTGCAGAATGTTGTTGGTGTTATAAATGGTTTCTGAGCAACGTCACAGATCGGAACCACGCACAACCAGGAGCAAGAAAACCCAAGAAAAGCATTACTGAACTATGAGAAGACGTGTGTTCATATGTAAGACTTGACTTTTAATGCAGATGAGGTCATGATGACGTGAAAATGTCAGAGAAATATAATGTTTGAGTCCTGGTGTTTGTTTGGTTGCAAAAATCAACCTTCCAATGGACAGATAGAAACCCCGCGTGGGATACGCTATTTGCAATGTGACGTAGAAGTGCAAGGCTGTTCCCGATTCGCTCTTCTCTTCGTATTGTTTCTCTGATGAGGAACCACAGCCGACTGGGGGGAACGCAACGCTAGCAAGTCAGCATGTGTAAGTAAACAAGGGGAAACCCTCCGTATTTCAGAAGGAGCAAGTTAAACAGGTTTTCAGTGGAAGGAGGCCTTTAAACTGCAGTAGAGCTGCGACGATTAGTTGATTAATCCACTTGTCGTTTATTGTTTATAAGCTTTGTTTTTCCTCAAAGAATTTCCACCGTTCCCTTCCGCTGCCTTGTATGTCTTTCTCAGGGTTCCCACGCGTCCTGGAAAACCTGGAAATTGTTTAAACATTTTTCCAGTCACGGAAAACACATGGAAAATTAGAAAAGGAGTAAAATGTCCTGGATAAGCTTGAAATGTATGGAAAAAGATTTCTTTCCTCTTGACGCAACTTCGTTGCTGGCTGCTACATCGCAGTTTTGTTGCAACTACGTCGCCGTTTCTGCACAGTTTCCTCGCAGCTTCGTTGCAGCTACGTCGTTCCTACGTTGCAGTTTCGTCCCCATTTTGCAGCAAATTTGTTGCAAAATCGTTGCATTTCATCGGCACTACATTGTTATTTCGTCAATATTTCATCGCCGTTTCATAGCTGCTTCGTCTCAGTTTCGTCTCTGCTACATCACAGCTTCGTCTCCGCTTCATCGCTGTTTCATCGCTGTTTCGTCTCAGCTTTGTCTCAGCTTCGTCGCTGCTTTGTCTTCGCTTCGTTGCTGTTTTGTCTCCGCTTCATCGCTGCTTTGTCTCCACTTGTCTCTGCTTTGTCTCTGCTTTGTCTCTGCTTTGTCTCCGCTTTGTCTCCGCTTCGTCTCCACTTTGTCTCTGCTTCGTAGCTGCTTTGTCTCTTCTTTGTCTCCGCTTCGTCTCCACTTTGTGTCTGCTTCGTAGCTGCTTTGTCTCTGCTTTGTCGCTGCTTCATCTCAGCTTCGTCTCCGCTTCGTCGCTGTTTCGTCTCTGCTTCATCGCTGCTTTGTCTCCACTTTGTCGCTGCTTTGTCTCCGCTTCGTCTCCGCTTCGTCTCTGCTTCGTTGCTGCTTTGTCTCTGCTTCGTCGCTGCTTTGTCTCTGCTTCGTCTCTGCTTCGTCTCTGCTTAGTCTCTGCTTCGTCTCTGCTTCGTTGCTGCTTTGTCTCTGCTTCGTTGCTGCTTTGTCTCCGCTTCGTCTCAGCTTTGTCTCCACTTCGTCTCCACTTCGTCTCAGCTTTGTCTCCGCTTCATCTCAGCTTTGTCTCCACTTCGTCTCAGCTTTGTCTCCGCTTCATCTCAGCTTTGTCTCCACTTCGTCTCAGCTTTGTCTCCGCTTCATCTCTGCTTCGTCGCTGCTTTGTTGCTGCTTTGTTGCTGCTTTGTCTCCGCTTCGTCTCAGCTTTGTCTCAGCTTTGTCTCCACTTCGTCTCCACTTCGTCTCAGCTTTGTCTCCGCTTCGTCTCAGCTTTGTCTCCGCTTCATCTCTGCTTCGTCACTGCTTTGTTTCTGCTTCGTCGCTGCTTTGTTGCTGCTTTGTCTCCGCTTCGTCTCCGCTTCGTTACTGCTTTGTCTCCGCTTCGTCTCCGCTTCGTCTCTGCTTCGTCTCCCCTGTGTCGCGGCTTCATCTCAACTTTTGGCTCTTCTTTGTCGCTGCTCTTTACTTCATCACTGTAAAAAAATATAAGCTACAATTGTAGAACACTTCTCCAAACTTGTGGAAGTTATTAAAAGGACTATAGCCAAGATTAAGAAATAAGACTCGCAACGGCTGCGACTGGCGCTGGCCAGCCATGAGCCAAGCCATCACAGGAGCGTGCACTTTGTTCACTACGCTATAACATTGTTTACAACGCTGAATAGTCTTTTTCTTCTTAGTGACACTTGTTAGTGTCTTTCAGTTGATCTGGATCGTTTCTGACGGCAGAAGAATCCATAACTATCGCTTACAGTGTTTGAATTTACCGTGATCGTCTCCGGATGCAGCGTCATTTGACGTCACATCTGCAGGACAGCGTGTGAAATTCACCACTTTAGCGCTTTAAGCAGCACACAGCCTGTTCAAGGCAACGGAGAGAGACGTGGGTGGGCTCGTTTTTTTTGGATTTAAGCGCTTCATCACCCATAACTATAAAAAAAACTGGACATGCTTGTTTATTCTTTCACAATTCCTGCCTCTAATCCATCTAAGTTGTGATAACTTGACTTGTTCTGTAGCAGCTGGTAAAGTCCTGGAAAACATCTTCTAGAAAAGAGTGGGAACCCTGCTTTTTGTCTGGTCATTTTTTCTTGGATAGTTTATTGACATAAAGAAACACACACACTACCAGTCAAAAGTTTGGACACGTTTTCCCATTATTCAGTGAGAAGGGGTCCAAATTCTGTAAACATGCTGCAGTTTTTGCATGATCCGATTAGTCGACTAATTGACAAAATAATCGTTTGTGACAGCCCCACAGCAGCAGCATGATCTTTCCTCCAGCTGTTCCCTCATTCTCCTTCTCCTGACTTGCAGCCACATTGTAAACCACCTGGTGAGGGCAAAGTCCAAGGAGGTGACCCTGCATAAAGACGGTCCTCTGGGGGAAACAGTGTTGGAGTGCTACAACTGCGGCTGTCGCAACGTCTTCCTGCTGGGCTTCATCCCCGCCAAGGCCGACTCGGTGGTGGTGCTGCTGTGCAGGTAAGGCCGCTTCCACACAGTTGTTCACTCTGAAATAATGAACGTTTATAATGAGCATTCTCCTGGTGGGACCAGGCAGCCGTGCGCCAGCCAGAGCAGTCTGAAGGACATCAACTGGGACAGCTCGCAGTGGCAGCCTCTCATCCAGGATCGCTGCTTCCTCTCCTGGTTGGTGAAGATCCCGTCGGAGCAGGAGCAGCTCCGGGCTCGCCAGATCGCGGCCCAGCAGATCAACAAGCTGGAGGAGCTCTGGAAGGTACGACGACCCAGCTGCTCTATGCACAAACTCTAAGCCAGCATCCTCCTTGTTTAATCAGCCGAGTGTGACACAGATGATCAAATGGAGATGTTGGACTGTTCATGTTCCCATCACACGCAGGTTAATGCACCTGCTAGTTCCTCTCTCTTTTCTCTGAGCTGACTCGTATTTTCCCATTTCTAACTCTGTATTTGGTATTAATGACTGGTGCTATTTTTGTCAGATGTTCCAGTAATGTCATGTGATGTACGCAGCTTTAGGGGTTAAGTCAAAACACTTCAGTGTATTTCCTCTGAATGCTAACTATCTCAGTCCATTTAGACTTTAAAGTCGCACTACGTTACTTAAAGGTACAGTATGTAAGAATTACTGACATCCAGTGGTAAAGATGGGTATTGCAAGAAAAGATGTTTTCTTTCAAATGACTTCATATTCTAAGCACTGTTGTGAATGTATGGTGGCTGTTAGTGGCCTAAACTCTTCACTCACAGATGTTTTTATCTGTGAGTGGATCACTGGTCTCAGGTGCAGCTATGACTGACTATGAGGAACTACTTTAATGTCTTTTAAGGCATTAATTATTCCAAACAGTCTCTAACTCCCATTGAACAAAGCTGGTACAGCAGTTTTAAAGTTCAGAGGATTCTGACTTTACACGCATTGTTTTGTCCATTCAGGGACACCGTAGTAAAAATATTGGAACAAATATGGCAGCTTCCATATGTGCACCGGCCAGCAAGTAGATATAAATGACTCATTCTAAGAAAATAAACATAACAGCTGTTCTAGTGCAGCGATTACACATCAATGGAAACACAGTTTTGAATTATATACAGCACATTTTTCTGCCACAGAACTTTGATTTTTTTACATACTGTACCTTTAAAGGTGATAGCTACAAGTTTAATTCCTCCCCACCAGCAGACTCGCTTGCATCGCTTAGCATTAGCAACGTTGCACAACGGCTTACTGTTACTGCTGTAGTTTCAGACGTTTGTACATCCATTGACATAATGCATTCCCTAGCCCTTTACCCTAAACCTAACGCCCATAACTGATTGCCTAAACCTAACCCTTGTCCTAATCCTACCCAAAACCTAATTGTAACTTAATCTCTAAAACCTAATCTTGACCCTCAAAACGGGGTTTGGACCCGTGGGGACCGGGAAAATGTCCCAACGAGGGCAAGACGTCCTCACGGTGATGGTGAAAATCCAGAATATAGTCCCCACAGTGTTGCAAGAAACACGCACACACACAGCCCTCCCCTCTCTGCTCGTTGATACCTCCCACCGAGTGCATATGGCCCCCTCCTCCTCTAGCTGTACCACAACAGTAATATTTATGACACAGAAATGAACAAGAACTGGGAAAAGTCCGTACGTGTAGATAAAGTTCAAATTATTTCTATGTGGATTTTTCCTTCAGAGATCCACAGATTTTCATGTCCCATTTAGAGTCTGACAGCTGGTGAGTTTAGAAATGTAAACTGAGATGTGTTTGGTTTTAGACGTGAATGATCCACTTGTCCCTTTTGTCCTGGCAGGAAAATCCCACGGCCACGCTGGAGGACCTGGAGAAGCCCGGAGTAGACGAGGAGCCTCAGCATGTCCTGCTGCGCTACGAAGACGCCTACCAGTACCAGAACATCTTCGGTCCACTCGTCAAGCTGGAGGCCGACTATGACAAGAAACTCAAGGAGTCCCAGGTAGGGCTGAACGATTTTGGGGAAAAATCTAATTGCCATTTTTTTTCACCAATATTGCAATTGTGATTTAAAATGCTATTTTGTCCCCACGTGCTTTTTCCCAGTATTTCCCCATGAAATACAGGGAAGAAATCAGCTCAGTGTAACAAAATCATTAAACCAATGAATCCTTCCAGAAGGCGAGAACTTAAAGATAACTTTCTATTTTTCAACCTGATTCTTATTTCTAGGAGTTTTATTTCCAGGCTTTCCACAGAGACACTTTGCACTGATCTTTAGACATCTTTACTGGAATTATATTGCATAAGACCATATTGTTGAGGGGCCAAAGATCACATAAAGTTTCAGGCTAAGTGTTTTGAAAAAGTACTGTGGTTTTCAGTCCACTTCTGTGGGTCGGAGAAGATAAATTTCAATCAAGTGTCTTTCTGCTGGTGTTTTTCTCTTCAGAATGTAATAATGTTATAAACATATTAGAGTTGTCACGATACCAAAATGAGTAACCACGATACTATACCAGACAAAGTATCACGGTTCCGGGTAGTATCACGATACCACACCCTTTTTTGATTATTATTCTTTATATGAACTGCAATTTGTTTGCACAAGTTCTACATACTTATTAATTACTTATCATGCTATGTGGTGCATAATAAACATAACACTGGTGAAGTAAGAATTAGACTGAAAAAAATATGATTATGAACAACATTTATCAAATACTTAAACCAAAAACAGATCCACTGATCGTATGTCCAGTCAAATTTTGAGGTAGAATAGAACTTGTGCAAAAGCATATCAAAGGCTACTTCATTGAACTGTAGCTCAATTCTATATACAGACCCTTTCCAAAAAATTAGAATATCATGGAAAAGGTGTTTATTCTAATATATTATAATTTTTTGAAAAGGGTCTGTAAACTACAGAGGGCAAAATACAATAAACAGGAACTGGTTCCCTGTGATAACTAATGAAATAATATGTTTATGCATTTTCTAGGCGCCTTATACTTTGACACCATTTAACTCCTCATTCCTCAGCCTGTACACGGAGCATATAATGTAATTATAATATTATATAGGCTATTAATATTGGCCAATGAGCAAATAAACAGGGCCTACTAACCTGACATACAAGTCTGGGTGACGACACTGCAGGTGTTTTACGAGGTTGGATGTAGCGCCTGCACTGTGGATGGCTATCGTCTACTACTTTACCGTATGTGCCTTGTTTTAAGCCAAATGTGACTTTTGGAGTTTGTTTTTTTGAGCAAGATTTGCGGTGCCACTCCCGCCGCGGCAGACTCGCCGTTCGGGCCTGGTGCTTCTGCCATGCCGAGTGTGTGCTTCGTGTTTGTGCTGCGTGTGCACAGCGAGACTGCTTGTTGTTTTGTTTTTCGCCGAAATTTTTTTTTTTTATCGAAGCGGACCTGTCTTCATGGACTCTTCCTTCTTGCCGGAAACATACGAACAGAAATCAGCTTACAGACGGGCGGATCCAACGCGCGTAAACAGCCTATCATTTCCATGAACGTCACCAGTAAGCGGCAAACAGCCAATCATTCAGCAGCTGTTTGGTTAGGTTGCAGTAGCTGCCATGTGGGTTTGTTGACAGGGAGAAGCATGCAGTGAGAGAAGCAGGGAAGAGAGTAGAGGCGGACGCCACTAGCGAAACTGGACCGGGTTGTAGTAATCCACGGTAGAACCGTCGTGTATAAATTCTTGTATAGTAGGAACCGTTATGATCTGGTAGCGTGGGGTACCGTGGGTACCGTTGGTACCGTGCAACTCTAAAACATATACAAACATCTTTCCAGCTTCCAGTGAGCTTCCCATTTCCATACCAGTATGAAAACACAGGTTTTAGTGTGTTCCTGGTGTCTGGGAATTCCTGCACGGTCGACAGCAGGTGATATGATCACCAGGTAACTCCAGCTTCTCTGTGCTGCGGCTCCTTCCCAGAGGATTCGGAAAAACTCGGTGCATTTTCTATCTCTGAAAAGGACAACATATCCGGGTAAAAGTGGACGTTTCGTCACCCTATAATACGAAGCATGCATAAATATACGTATAAATATACGAGGCACGGGGCAACAACCCCACAATGCCATTGGTTTTAAGGCAGGTGGATGGATGGATGGATGGATGGATGGATAGTTTACTCTGCGATGGAGGAGCAGAGTTTGAAAGTGAAACGAACGAGTTGGAGATAATTTCACCACAGATACTCCTCAGCATTCTGGTGGAGAAAACACTCGCACCAAAGTAGCTATAAGGGAAACTACGGTGGAGAAGCCTGAACATGGAAGCAACATTGCGGTTGAATGCACCACAGAGTATAAATGTCATACATCATTGCACAGAATCACATCCGGGCCAGAGCCCGACGCTCCTGTATCCTGATTACAAACAAGTAGCCGGCTGGACTTGACTGAGTAGTCGGCTGTTTGGCCGGCAGCCGGCGCTGGTGGAAAGTCCTGATCACTCTGTGATGATGCTTAAAATGTTGAAACAAGTTTGTTGTGTTGCCACGTGAAGTAGCAATGTTTGCTAGGCACGTTCTGCACAATACCTGATGCTGTTCTTTGTCATTTTTCCGGAAACCTAAATAGTCCCACACAGCTGATGTGCTGTTTTTCTGTGGAAGTCAGATATCTGCAGAAGTGTCACGTTCAGTATCGGTTCTGAGCCCGACACCGTTGCTGGTTCTGAATACGCGCGTTCTCCAGCAGAGTCGCCTGCGCCGCTTACTTCACATGACCAGACCGTGTGGGAAAATCACACGACGGCACGACTGCAAAATTGCACTTATTAAAATTGCAATTTAATCGCAAATGCGATTAATCGTTCAGCTCTAGTCCCAGGTAAACAAACAAACAACAGAGAAGAGAAATACACTGAAGGAGCAACTGATCTTCAGGAATGTTACATTTATGCAGCTTTTTACGTCATTTCATGTTTAACTAAGCTTAGGCCCAATCTCAAACCCCCTGTAGCCCTTACCCTCCATTTTACACGTTCAAGGGCTGGGTGTCTCACTTCTGTAAGGACAGAGGGTAGGACTGGGACGATTACAAATTTTGCTGGATGATATATTGTCCCACATATTATTGACAATAAACAATATTATTGCCGACATTACAGAGACCAAAATAACCCCTCATCTAACGTTAATATATCCTAATAAAACAGTTTCAAATGCAACGGTTCAACTTTTATTTTACATTTGAATGTCCAGAACCAGAACTTTTAAATATCCTAAATAAACAAAAAAAAAAACAAAACTAAAATAAAAAAGGACTCTCAGGCTTTGCAATAAGTGTTTCTAAGCTCCTCGAAGCCCACTTGCTGCGGTCCGTGAATGCACAGTCGTCCTCAAAATATTAAAATCTACAAAAGAAGGAAAAAAATCAACTGTCAGTGAAATAAGATGAAAGAGACAAAAGTAATGATAAATAAAGTTCTATGAAAATCATGACATTGATTTTGAATTTTAGTTCAACAGAAATATTTAAAAAAACAAAAAATAAAACAAGTAAACAAGCATGATGAGGCTCTGAAGCTGAAATGTTGTTGAGCAACACTTTGAGACAATCAATCGGGTGTTTTCTGTAACGTCCAATCAGACGTCTGCACCTGTTGACAGGTATGTTTGTCAACTAGTCACGAGCAAGATGCTCTAATGTGTCTGGGACAGTTTTTTTATTTTTATTTATTATTTTCAACCCCAACCTAAAGCAATATTTCACTAAATTATAATTTTATAAATTTTTATTTATTCGTTTCTTTAGTTTCTTGCCATTCGAATTACTATTGTCAATTTAGCCTTTTCTTTAATTGGATGGTATGAGTAATTTTGAGGACGACTGTGTGTGTGTGCTTGTGGCTCCGCCTCCTCCCACAGATACAAAGATCCTAAATGACTGACAGGATGCTTCACTCCCTTCATTTCATTCTAAGCCACGAACGTGTCCAGGTGCTGAGACGATGCTCAGAGTGAACCCTCTCATCATCCAGCGTGTTTGGAGGCGAGAGACGAAAAACAAATACACGAATGCACATGGTGATATATAGATGCCGGAAAAATTATTGCGTCAATTTTCATTAGGGCTGGGATAAATGATTATTTTTACAGTTAATCTATCGATTATTTTTTCGATGCATTAATTAATCTAACGAGTCACTTTTTCAGTTTGATTCGACTCTATTCGATTATTGATTATCTCCCCATGAATTAACAGGGCAATTTATACATGTTGACATACATATTTTTTTTAAAAAAAGAGCATGAATAAATATGCAGTGGGAGCCGGCAGCCTGTCGTGGAGTCTTTGCTGAACCAAGAGAATGTAAATTTTATGTTGAAAACACATCTGACTGAAAAAGTACTTTAATTCTTTCATTCACATGAAAATAATCATAAAAAAAAGTCAGCCACAATACTTGTGAGTTATTGAAATATTATGGTAATGTAAACTTGAAGGCTTTAAGCTAATACAGAAATTGTTTTCCAGCAAATAAAATATAAGTAAACAAAGTATTTAAAATTTGAACATGGGTCTAGCGTCCTGAAAAAGTTAATCTTCATCTTCACTCTGTCAATGCTTCATACGGGTTCCAATCACTTTGAAATAAAATGAAAAATACTTAATTTATCCCATAAGTGCTTCCAAGACATTACTGACAGATGAAACCCTAACATGAGGTTGAGAACGTGACTTTTATTATAAACTGAGCCGGGACAAGATAGCTCCCAGCATCAGCTGCAGCACCAGCCATGACCAGCAGATGGACCTCCTGCTTCATGCTGACCGTCTCAAACAGGTCTCATGTCTGAAGACATGGCGTCCACCTCACGGAAGTTGTCTTGTTGTCCCATGAGGCTTCAGTTTCACCATCCCTAACATCCCATACCTTCGACGAATGAATGTGTGCCTTTACTGCCTTACACTTTGAAAACTCGGAGGAGTCACTCGCGTTGCAGATGGTGCCGCCATCTTTGTTTTGGTCTAACGATGCATGGGCACGCATATTTTGCATAAACTTTTTTTTTTGCTGTCGTCCCAGCCCTAATTTTTATTTATCGTGTGATTGATTGATTTATTGATCATCTCAGGCCTAACAGTGGGGTAGGGGTGTAAAACCCTTCAAACGAAGGGGTTTTAGATGCATACTTCAAACAGAGGGGTATGACGAATTTGTGAAAACTATCCACAAATGTAAATATTTACTATATAGTTTCATAATGCATGACAACCGTTGTGTTGTCTAGTTTAGCGTTGTTTAAGTGTTTAACATCATTTTCTTTGTAAAAGACACTTAAAAAAATGTCTAGTACTCCGATGAAGCTTCAGTAACATAAACGATAGCAGACTGAAAACCAGCGGTGCTCAGTAGCAACCCTGATAATCTGCAGTTATAGATGATTGATTACAATTTTGGCAACATCACTGCTGGTCTTTAGTTACATGGAGTTGGATACAACACAAGCAGGAATGTCACGTACAGATCAAACTTAACGTTAATATCAGCCTGGTAACGTTAAGCCACAGTTGTTTATACAAGCTGGTGGATCACTGGGATGCATCACTTGCACTTCAGCAATTTTTTAATTTAATTTGGGGTTTTTTGTTGGTTTTTTTTATGCCTATGATATGATATTTTCAGGTTTAGATGTTTTTCACGTCCGTTTAAATGTCTGTTGTTCTTATTTCTCATCAGACACAAGACAACATAACCGTGAGATGGGATTTGGGGCTGAACAAGAAGAGGATTGCTTACTTCACTCTCCCCAAGACAGACTCTGGTATTTGATTGTAGTTAAACCTCTAATGACTTTTAGTCTAAACACACTTGACAGTGTGAGCTCTGTAACATGGTTATGTTTACTGTTGATTTATGACGGCTGGTAATTGAATTAGTTTACGGTCAGTAAAGACTTTTTTGGTTTCATTCGGTTTGTCTCCAGATATGCGGCTGATGCAAGGAGACGAAATTTGCCTGCGATACAAAGGAGACCTGGCTCCTCCGTGGAAAGGCATCGGGCATGTCATCAAAGTTCCTGACAGTATCCTGATGGCTGGTGTAGATGCAAACACCTGGCGGCTTTCTTCATTCTCTGTAATTTGCACCTGTAAAGAAAAGTGTGGATATTTAGTGACATCTAGTGGCGGTTCTAGAAAACTACAACGATACAAGCAGAGACATCCTCCTCTATCCTCCACAGCCCACTGATGGAGTCTCTTCTGATTTATATCACACCACCACAGAGGTTGTTTATGGTTATTTAACGGGACCTGATGGTTGTTTGTAGACGTGTTTCAGTGAGAGCATGTGTTCTGGTTCTGGTGTTTCCTTGACATCCCGTCCCAGACTACGGTGATGAGATCGCCATCGAGCTGAGGAGCAGTGCTGGAGCTCCGGTGGAGATTCCTCACAACTTCCAGGTGGACTTCGTGTGGAAATCGACCTCTTTTGACAGGTATGGACGGTGAAAGACACGTTTCTGAAAGCAGCTCATTTCTGCTGCACATGCAGCCACGACGATGTGGAGTGTGACGGGGTTGCATTGGGAAATATTGCAATATTTATCAGATTTCATATTGATATCTAAAAATGCGAGATTTACTAACGAAATCTCATGAGATTTCATTGTTCTGTAATGAAATCTTGCGGGATTTCATCTGTAAAATACATCAATACAGCGTTTTTAAATAACGATATGATATTAGCATATGAAAATATTGCAATATTTCAGTGTAAAAATATTTTTTCCCCAGCTCTACATACTATACAAACATAAAACACTACAAACAAACAAAACATCTTGCTCACCCCACTAAATAATTGTCGAGGTTAATACTACTACTACTTCTACTACTACTAGTAATAATAATACTTATAAATGATGATGATGATAATGATAATGTTTCGTTGACAGGAAGGCACGCTTCCTCCCTTTCTTTCTTGTTTTAAAGGTACAGTATGTAAGAATTACTGACATCTAGTGTTAAAGATGGGATTTGAAATAAAAAGGTGACTTCAAATGACTTCATGTTCCAAGTAGTGTTGTGAATGTACGGTGGCCATTAGTGGCCAAAATTCTCCCAGACATAAATATGTTTTTATCTGTGAGTGGACATGAGTAACTATTTTTTTTAACGTCTTTTATGGCATTACTGATCCCAAACAGTCTCTAACTCCCATTAAACAAAGCTGGTGCAGCAGTTTTAAAGTTCAGAGCGTTCTCACTTCATACACATTGTTTTGTCCATTCAGGGACACCGTAGTAAAAATGTTGGAAAAAAATATGGCAGCCTCTATGTGTGCACCGGCCAGATGAAAATGACTCATTCTAAGAAACTAAACATGTAACAGCTGTTCTGTGCAGTGATTGCAGATCAATGGAAACAAAGTTTTGAATTATTTATCACATTTTTCTGCCATTGACCTTTGATTTTTTACTTGCTGTACCTTTAAGGATGCAGAGCGCCCTGAAAACGTTTGCGGTGGACGAGACTTCAGTTTCTGGTTACATCTACCACAAACTGCTGGGACATGAGGTGGAGGACGTGGTCATCAAGTGCCAGCTGCCCAAGCGCTTCACCGCTCAGGGTCTGCCCGACCTCAACCACTCCCAGGTGAGCCGGAGACGGGGCGAGACGAAAACCTCCACGACTCCTGCCCCGCGCTGTCTCACGTGAAAATGTGTTGCAGGTGTACGCAGTGAAGACGGTGCTGCAGCGGCCCCTCAGCCTGATCCAGGGCCCCCCAGGCACCGGCAAGACGGTCACCTCCGCCACCATCGTCTACCACCTGGCGAGACAAGGCAACGGGTCAGAAACAGAATCTCTGCAACATCCTAACCTGCGGTTGTGTCTGGTCTGGAAACGTTTCCAACTCTCCGTCCCTCCAGGCCGGTGCTGGTCTGCGCTCCCAGTAACATCGCCGTCGACCAGCTGACGGAGAAGATCCACCAGACAGGACTGAAGGTGGTGAGACTGTGCGCCAAAAGCAGGGAAGCCATAGACTCACCGGTGTCCTTCCTGGCTCTGCACAACCAGACCCGCAACATGGACAGGTACCAGCGGGTTGTTAAACACCGTTTACAGTCGTCCTCAAAACTATTCACACCCCCCAGTTAAATAAGAGGCTACATTTATTATAGTGATTCAAATAACAAGAAACTAAAGAAACTCATAATAAATAAAAACTTAGAAAATTCTGATTTAGTGAAATAAAATATTGCTTTTGATTTGTGGTTGGAAATAATCATTTTTAAAAAACAAAACTGTCCCAGACGCATTAGAGCACCTTTCCCATGAGCAGTGGACAATTTTTCTTGAGCCGATATTTGAAGCCGATACTGCTTTTGCTCCCCCAATTAACATAATTAAAAAATGAACTAATGTTCCACCTTTTTTTTCTAATCAAAAAGAAACATCAAAATGTAACAAATATTAGAAAGAGAAATGTGAAGTAGAATAAGTATGTTTACATACAGCAGCATCCAACAGCGCAGTCTTTGCTAAACTTCATCAAACATACATAAGAATGAAAACAAAACGAGTTCATTCATTTATTCTCTCAAGTAATTTCTTTGAAACTGAATCTTTGAGTATAAATAAAAATAAAACTGACAGTTTTGCACACAGTAACAAAAAGCAGGAAACATAATTCAGGTTCAAATTCTGGAAATGAAATTTACTCCAAGGTTATAATGGTTTTGGATTTTGAATTATTTTCAGTTTTATTTAGTTTTGGCTTTTTGTTTTTCAATTCAGTTTTAGTTAGTTTTTTTGAGCAGGTTTGCTAGTTTTTATTAGTTTCTTCTCTTTTTTTGGAAAATGCTTAGTTTTAGTTTAGTTTTTATTAGTTTCAGTGTTAGTCTCACTTTATTTGCTTTTGTAAATTATACAAATTTGTCTGGTGTGACATTCACAATCATCAGAAAGTCACTCGGAGTAAAACCGGTAGAGCAAAGTAAATAGATTAAATAGAAATAGATTTCATATCAACCCAAAAGGCTGATGTATTAAACACATTTACAAAGACTAAAACTAAGGATGTTTTTGCAATAATTTTAGTTTGTTTTGTAAAGACACAATACAGTTTCAGTTAGTTATTTTAATTTATATTTCAGTTCACGGAAAAGTTTTTTCAATTTTAGTTTTCGTTAGTTTTAGTTAACTATAATAACCTTGACTCGGACTCACTGGCATGAAAGAATAATCACAACTTGAAGCAAATCCTTGACACCTCGATCCATCGTCCTGGCTGTCTTCCATCAGGTCGGTGGCCGACGATATTTCTGTAATGTGCTTATCGCATCCCGGTTTATTCACATCCAACCTGATGAAACAGAAGATTGATTAGGGAGTAGAGGAACTGCTGGACTGGTTTCAGACCAGTCTGTGGTCTCTCGCTGATGCCTGGTTTGTTGTGGCAGCATGCCGGAGCTCCAGAAGCTCCAGCAGCTGAAGGATGAGACTGGAGAGCTGTCGTCCTCGGATGAGAAGCGCTACAGAGCGTTGAGACGCACAGCGGAGAGGGAGCTGCTGATGGTGAGTCCTGTAAACCTGATCCGGTCCCGGTCCTCAGAGGGACGGCTGTTTGACTTCGTCTCTCCTTTTGCAGAATGCCGACGTGATCTGCTGCACGTGCGTCGGAGCAGGAGATCCTCGCTTGGCTAAGATGCAGTTCAGGTCCATCCTGATCGATGAGAGTACCCAGGCTACTGAACCAGAGTGCATGGTGCCGGTGGTCCTCGGGGCCAAGCAGGTGCAGCAGAACCGTCTTCAGTCAGCCTGTTGTATTAATTCAGGTTTTAACCACATTCCTCTGTTCATAGTTGATTCTGGTGGGCGACCACTGCCAGCTGGGGCCTGTGGTGATGTGTAAGAAGGCAGCTAAAGCCGGCCTGTCCCAGTCTCTCTTTGAGCGTCTTGTGGTTTTGGGGATCCGGCCGATCCGCCTGCAGGTCCAGTACCGCATGCACCCGGCCCTCAGCGCATTCCCCTCCAACATCTTCTACGAGGGCTCCCTGCAGAACGGCGTCACTGCAGGTGAGAGCTGCGGCTACAGCCGGCCCAGGTTTGACCCCCCCACACTCCCCCCATGTCGCTCTCTGATCCCCATTCCTGCCAAGCAACCGTCCAATGAGCCTCCAGAGCCTAAAAATCTCAAAATTAGATGAATCAAAGGGATGTTTTCCTGTTGAGTTCTGCTCTCCCACCACATGAAAAGACGTCCTCACAGAAAACGGCTCGTATGGATCCTTTCCGCTGATGTCATCACCGTGCGCATCGCCATTTTTAGGGTTAAGCCTAATTTATAGTCTGTAAAGTGCTCTACTTGGGTTACAGAGAGCCACTCCGTCGCCTCCGGCTGCACGAAATATTTTTAAGTGTTCGTCACTCCGTCAAGGGACGACCGAGACGGCAAGGTCTGCGATTGGTCTATCACAAAGTAAACACTAGCAGCGCCATTTTAAAACCAGCTAGCCTACGTAGACTCAAATATTAGTCCAATCCAAGAACGTTTGGCCGAAGAAGTGAGGAAATACCCAAACTCTCCGTCATCTTTACTTTTGCATCAAAAGTATCTGTTTCAATGTTATTCAGCTGCAACACCAACAACAGTCTTTCTCTCTCGGACGCCGTTGCTCACGGTAACCAGAAGCAAAATAACCACCGAGGTTACTGACCATCATATGAGTAGGCAAGTGTTGCGTAGCGACCCCTATTGATCGGTAGACTTTCCACCGATCGGATCAGCCGATATTTCACATTTTTTAAAAATTTTCCGATCGGCCCTTAACTCTTGATTCTCTAATCAATGACGTCATCGTCATTTTGAATCTGCTCCGGTAAAACTCTCATTTACACAGATTAAACTCAAAAAACAAAGCAGAATAGACACGTCTCACTGGTGTGCGTTTTATGTCTTCGTGTCGTTTTTTTCGTGAGCTCTGTCACTATGTGCTGGACAATATAGTTTTTACAATCCAGAATATGCCACACGTAAAGGACGGCGACGTCTGCTGCAAACATGTCTGCGGTATGGAGACGTATTATTAACAGTCTTTGATGGAGACACGTGACAAACACTCGTGCTGCAACAGTTTCAGGTAAACTGTTTGTGGAAATGCAGGAAATGCGCTGTGTCCTTTTAGTCTAAGAGCTCTGTAGTCCTCCTGTAGCGGAGACCTCCTGTATCGAGCGTTTCAGCCGCCGCATGCTCCTCGCGTGCTGCAGCAAGTATGTACACAAACGCTGACGCATGCGTCCACAGCAGCTATATTCCAGCCCTACTGTGGTGATATGTGGTCAGACGAGACTAATCTAGAGTTATGTAAGGAGGCGGTACGCTTGGTGACAAACATGGATCCCGTGAGAAGAGCTTGTTGCCTGCTGTGAAATTTGGGTGCAGGTCCTTCATGTTTTGGGACTGTGTGGCAACCACAGGTCCTGGAACCTTGTTCAAGTTAAAGGCCACACCAGCTTCTTTCACTATCGGCAATTCTTGACAAGAATGTTCAAGACTCAGTCACGAATGCCCAGTTCCACCAGTGGATCCAGGACAGGTTAAGTGGGGGTGAGGTTCAGTAAATCCTCATCTCTGAGCCAACTGTAGCTTTACCCAGATAGGCCAGATCGGGATAGCTACGTAATAGCATGATGTCATAAAACAGCTGGAATGCTGGATGGACCTTACCCAAACATCCCATATTATCTTCTGAACTCTTCATCTTGTCCATTTTTGGAAATTTTTAGGGACTCCACTTAACAGGCTTTTTAATTGAGTTTAGGATTTACATGCTTAGCACCAGGACTTGAATGTCGTGCTCCCCTCTTTCATCCACCGATATTTGGGCCGTCCCGATCCTTCCACAGCAGTGGTAATGTGTCGCTGCTCCCAACAAGACGAGAAAGAAACTCCATATAAGTGAACTGATTTATCTGAAGTATGTCTTTGTTCTTTCGGCAGCTGACCGGGTGAAGAAGGGCTTTGACTTCCAGTGGCCGCAGCCAGACAAGCCCATGTTCTTCTATGTTACCCAAGGCCAAGAGGAAATCGCCAGCTCCGGAACGTCCTATCTCAACAGGTGGGGACTTCTGGGACATTGCTGTGGCTTCTCGTTTAATCCCAAACTGCATAATCAATAACCAGTACATGATACTGTCATGAATGTTAAACACTTCTAAAATGTTCTGAGTACAGTCAGATGTCACGATAACGATTTCGATTTTAAACATTTTATACAGTTCTAGTTCACTTTCTGTAGCTTTACTTTTAGTCGTACCAGGCATTAAAATGACCAAGAAATATGAGAAACGAGGGTGGTCTCTTCATTTTTTCCATGACTGTATTTCATGTATAAATGGTCTTGTACGTGTAATGTGCTGCACACATTAACCTGTCTGGCCTTGTCCTGTTTATTCCTGCAGGACTGAGGCTGCCAACGTGGAGAAAATAACCACGCGGCTGCTGAAGGCCGGAGCCAAGCCGGATCAGATCGGCATCATCACCCCCTACGAGGGACAACGGTCGTACCTGGTCCAGTACATGCAGTTCAGCGGCTCCCTTCATACCAAGCTCTACCAGGTGGAGGGATCAATGCTGTCTCTGGTGGCTTAACGTTGGTTACCTCTGCTACATTTCTGTGGAGATGACATTTACCTTCCGAACATGTCCCGGTGCTCCTTGCAGGAGGTTGAAATCGCCAGCGTGGATGCTTTCCAAGGCCGAGAGAAGGACTTCATCATCTTGTCCTGCGTGAGGGCCAACGAGCACCAGGGCATCGGCTTCCTCAACGACCCCAGACGTCTGAACGTGGCGCTCACCAGGGCCAGGTACGGCAGCGCCGTTGCAGTCTGCTGCATTCTCCACCGTTGCTGTCTGAAAACACTGATCCTCTCCTGATCTGTGGCGTAGGTACGGAGTGATCATCGTGGGGAATCCAAAGGCCCTGTCCAAGCAGCCTCTCTGGAACCACCTGCTCAATTACTACAAGGAGCAAAAGGTCCTCGTTGAAGGTCCGTTAAACAACCTGCGGGAGAGTCTCATGCAGTTCAGCAAGCCTCGCAAGCTGGTCAACACCATCAACCCGGTAAGTGTTGCTTACAGCACAGTTCACCAACCAGGATGAAGATTTCTAATGATTAGAGCACGAATGTCACTTCCTGCTGGAAACCTCGATGTTCATTCAGCCCCTGAGATGAGTTTGTAGAAGATTTAAAGACCCACTACGGAACTTTTAGCAGTTTTCTCAGTGCTAAACTAGCATCCATCCTGTATCGTATCTGTACTGTGATTCCCTCCAGCCAGTAAAAGACTGTCTTATCTTGACTTCTGTTCTGTCCCTTCCTCTTTCTTCTCCTCTCTTCCTCAAGTAATGTTTCCTTGCGTTTCTTTGCTGAATCCAACATGATGCGTTCAAAACACCCGCTGTGTTCATGTCTGGTTCATATCCGTTGCTAGTAGGCTAAGTGACGCAGTGCTGCAACCAATAGTCTGCTGCAACATCACAGTCACGTTAGGGCTGGGCGATAATGGCCAAAAATGAATATCACGATGTATTGAGCAGTTCACCTCGGTAACGATAAATGGACGATAAACCCACCTATAAACCTGCCAAAACAGACAAAAACTACTTTTATTTTCATTTTATTAAAACAGATATTCTGCCTTAACTGGAACTTCACATGACTTCTTGTTTGGCAGATAGATTAACAGGTTCCTCAATAAACACCCAGTAGATGTTTTGGACATATGAGAAGTACTGTGAAACTGAAATACAAAACATACAAATACACGAATTAATGAAATAATTATTAGTAAATTGATTAACTCAAATTCTTATTTATATATGAGCAAATATTACTTTGTGTCCATGAAAACCAGTGCTGAGTCTCCCATTAAATACCCACGACTACCGATTAGCATGAATGCTAATTTAATATTGAAAAACCCATAGACAGGCTAACACAATTAGCATCACTACCGTTGTCAAAACGTTTAACACAAACAACGTTCCTTCAAACGTTGATCACTTTACAATGACATCAAATAAACGTCACTGATCGTTTACAGACACATGTTGTACAGAAAACATGCAAAACATGATGAAAACCATGAAGTTCCAGTGCAGGAATGTCACGTTACAGGAAACTACGGCAAGTTTGAGAGAACAAAAACGTCCCGTGCTGCAATTCCACTGCCGACTTTCTTAAAGGGGCTGCAGCACCAAACATACTGACATGGAAAAAAAATACTTTGGTTATTGCTGTAAATGTCAGTGTCGGTAAATTTTCAGTTTATCGCCCAGCCCTAAGTCGCGTCCTCGATGGAAAACTTAAATAGTGCGGTTTCTGAGCCTCAGGACGCTGCTGGGCAGTGACAGCTCGAAAATGTGCACAATGGATGTTGGTGTGGCATCAGAACGAGTCAGAAACGCAGATTTATAAAGGAGTGATGACACAGCAGTAAAAACTGGTTTATGTAGTTCACATTACTGCATATGTAAATACTCCAAAGGAAAAAACGTTACTTTTTACAGCAGGGGATTGTTTTGACAGCCAGACCTCCCTTCCTCAGTAAAAGAGTTGGGTGCGGTAATGATATGCAGTTTTACCCAGAGACCAAGTTGACTTCATTTTGATTGGCTACACCTCATTTGCTATGACCTTATTTAGGGAAAGTAGGTCAATCTGCGGTCGGCTATCTGTTAGCAACATGTGCATTTCAGACAGTGAGCTACGTTTTTCAGACAAGACAGCATTTAGAAAATAAATAAACTTACAGGTAATGACAAGGTTGTGGCCCCCTCCCCTCAGTGATGCTGCACAAGTTTGCTTTTAAATCCATTTGTTTGAAATGAAATTGAACTACGTAGAATGATGAGCTGCTGTCTGATTCAACCAATTCTGAACAGAGAGACAAAGCTGACAGACCATAAACAGGAACTTTGATTCTCACTCTGGACATTCACATGGCCTCATCAGTGCACAGCAGATCTTATTATACACCCAAAACCCCCAAAAAGTAAAATTTGATGTCATGGCACCTTAAAGGTCTTAAAGTTACGTTGTGTGTCTTCAAAGACGGAGGTTTACCAACTGTTGTTCATGGTTGTTGTGGTTTCTGCAGGACTTTAATCAAGCAGCTGCTGATACCGAGGGGCAAACGCTGGAGAACAGTGAGGCTACTTCCTGGTTGCTCAAAAATTGTAGTTCTTTCTTCATCCACTAGGGGCTCCAAAACTGAGCAAATCCTCATAGACTCCCATGTTAAAAAGACCAAATTCACAGCAGAAATAAATGTGTTTACAGTCTGGTTCAAACATCATTTTAGGTTTAATAGGTCAAGTTTACCTTAATGTCAACTGTGGGGGGGGGGGGGGGGTTTAACTCATCGTGCATCCCTACTGATAAGTAACGGAAAGCTAAGTCTGGACTCACAGAACAATAGTGCTTGTTCATTCGTTCATTCAACTCAAAGTATTGGTGAAAATCAAGCAGGTTTGCTGCAGATAATGTTTTATATATAACGTTTTATCTTCCCAAGGAGTCAAAGTGATGCAGAAACTTTACCAGTGAGTAAATGCACGTATAAACTCATAGAAATAAGGTCCAGTTTGGAAAAAAGGAACTTATCCTATAAAAAAGTGCTCCAGAGTCTTGCTCACCATGAGGGTAAGTGGAAAATAAAGTTACAGCGTTCTGTGGGTGTACTAGTCCTTTAAGATATCAAAGAATTGCTTCAGATGGAGGGAAAGCGCAGAATATGGGTCCTTTAAAAAACCTAAACGGGAAATAAAACGGATAAATCTGTGTATGTTTAAGATCAGAAAACACGAGCTTGTTATTTTCCAGGGCGGTCGATTCATGAGCACGGCCATGTATGACGCCAGGGAGGCCCTGATTCCTGGATCAGTTTACGATCGCAGCAGCAACGGTGAGACGTTCTTCCCTCCCAGACTAAAACCGTCTTCTTTTTCAAACAAAGATGTAGAATAATTCCCTCCTCTCTCTCTTCCTGCTGCAGGGCGTTCTTCCAACATGTATTTCCAGACTCACGACCAGATCGGGATGATCGGCACTGGCCCCGGCCCCATGTCGTCCATGAACATCCCCATTCCCTTCAACCTGGTGATGCCTCCCATTCCTCCTCCGGGATACTTCGGACAGATGAACGGCCCCGCTGCAGGTCCGAGACGTCGCGTTTACTCTGTTTGCTCCCAGCATTCCCAGTTGTTTACCTGGCGTCATGTCTGCTCAGGTCGCGGAGGCATGAAGGGCAAGGCGGGTAGCGGAGGGGGAGGCGGGACTCGAGGCGGCCGGCAGAGAAACCGTGGCAACATGGGAAACGGCAGCGGAGCAAATGGAATGGAGCGCGGAGGTCACATGACCGGCAGCCAGGCCAGTCAAGACCAGGTCTCCCAGCCGTTCTCCCAGGGACCGCTGACGCAGGGATACATCAGCATGAGCCAGCCGTCCCAGATGAGCCAGCCAGGCCTGTCCCAGCCGGAGCTCTCACAGGTCAGTCGGTTCATGTCCGAGTTACCGCATCTTCCTGGAATATGACCACATAACCTCCACGGAGCGTCCAGCATCCCTCTCCTACTAACAGTTCCCTGTGAAGAACCCATCACACCTTCCTGCCTGGAAAGAAACCAAGGACTAACTGTTGACTGTCTCACTGTTTATTTGTCCCAACAGGACAGTTACCTAGGAGACGAGTTCAAGTCCCAGATTGATATCGCTTTGTCCCAAGACTCCACCTACCAGGGGGAGCGGGCCTACCAGCATGGCGGTGTGACTGGACTGTCCCAGTACTAGACTGTAAGAACCTACACCAGCACCATCCACAGCTTTTCCATCCTCACAGATGAACTGGTAACCATGACCACCAGGGTCCTTGCAGGGTCTTAAAAAGTCTAAAAATGTCTAAAATTCTGAACTTAAAATTTAAGGCCTCAAAAAGTCTTTAAAATTGCCATTTTTTCCATTCAAGGTCTTAAATTGGATCTAGACAAGTCGGAGCATTGACCACACAGAATACGCTGAATAAATATCTGTTTTCTGAAAGGTTCAAATAGCTATGAGGGATATTTTCAATTTATTTTTCTATTTAAAAAACAAAAAAGACATACAATTAAATGTATTTTTTCTTGAGTTGCGCTTGAATTAACAATACCAATGTCCATTATTTGATTAAGTCGTCCATGAAAATCCTTTTTTTTAATAGTTTTTTTGCAATTAGATCAAGATTGATAAATTACAAACCCTGTGATTATTATCTTTTTTTTTTATCAAGTCCTATTTTGAATTTCTGGGATTATTTGAATGTTTCTAATAATGCATCATGTTGGTCGTAAAATGTACTCATAAAGGTCTTAAAAGGTCTTGAATTTAACCTTCTAAAACCTGCAAGAACCCTGCATGACACTTTTACATCCTTACATCCCAGTTAAACACAAGTTCACTTTCAGATAAACTTCATAAATTCCCTTGAATTCATAATCTCTGATTCCTGTTGAGATTTACAGCAACCATCCGCTTTATCAGGTCCACCTTCTAGTGCCAGTACCAGTCGCTGCTCTAGCTCCGATATCTATGTGCAGTCTGAGACTTGAGCCCCGTTTCCACCAGCGGGTCTGGGTCGGGTCGGGCCGGATCGGTACTCGTTTTTTTGCGTCTCCACAGATAAAAACCTGGACAGGTACTCTTATATCTGACCCGACCCGACCTACTTTCTTGGCACCCTTCGGTAGGGGTACTGATCTAACCGATCCGGACCAAAGAGGTGGAGCTAACGCAAAGCAATACACTGATTTGTTGAAAAATCTCACTTCCGCGTGACCAAGCGTAAAAACGAAGCCGGGGTGACTCCTTTTTTGTTTCTGTCATGTGTGGCGCGGTGTTTTGGTTAAACAGCGTTGCACAGCGATGATGTCACGCGATCACGTAGCAGCGCTGTCCAGCGCCTCCAGAGTAAGGGTACAGGTTGCTGTGGGGACGCAGCGTGAAATCAACACATCCGTACCAAAACCCACCCGATCCGGTCTGGCCCGACCTGACCCGACCCAGACCCGCGGGTGGAAACAGGGCTTTAGACTGTTTTACTGATTTCACATGAATTCTTGTACATTTATACGATTCCAGCTCAGCTGTTGTAATATTGTTTTTATTTTATTTGCACATCTATTCAGGGTTTTCCCAACGTGTGAAATATTTTATGTTTTGGAGGACGATTGTAAATGGTTTCATTATGAGATCCAAGTGGCAAAGAAACCCGTCCAAGTTTAATAAATGGGACATAAACACACCACAAAATCAGATACGCCTCCTTAATGCCCATATCCGTTCCAGAAGTGGGGGAAAGAAGCTCAACTCTGCCATTCAATCCTGCGCTAAACCTGCGTTCTTCAGAGATCCTTATGGACTGTACTTATATAGCACTTTTCTAGTCATACTGACCACTCAAAGTACTTTACACTGCCTGTTACATTCACCCATGGGCACATCAGGAGGTAATGTGGGGTTCAGTGTCTTGCCCAAGGACACTTCAGCGTGTAGTCTGGGGAAGCCTGGAATCGATCCCCCGACCCTCTGGTTGAAGGGCAACTGCTCTTCCACCTGACCTACAGCCACCCCCACGATCTGCGGACATACACTCTATTGCCAAAAGTATTCTCTCACCTGGAATGGATGGAATTGTCCAGATTGTCTCGGTATGCTGAAGCATTCAGAGTTCCTTTCACTGGAACTAAGGGGCCAAGCCCAGCTCCTAAAAACACCCCCACACCATAATCCCCCCTCCACCAAACTTAACACTTGGCACAATGCAGTCAGACAAGTACCGTTGTCCTGGCAACTCAAACTGAATGGCAGGGTCGCTTCCCCCCCCCCCCTCTTCCGGTATGAATGTGGGGTATTGGGGGTGTGTCCAATTTTGTGGTGTGTATCTATGGATAAACTGAATTTCATTGATTGTTGACACATTTCGTTGTTTGTCATCCGATATATACTTTATACATTCATCCTCAAAATTATTCATATCAACCAATTAAAGAAGGGAAAAAAATAAACTGTCAATGAAATAAGATGAAATTGACAAAAGTAATAATTTTCATAGAATTTTTATTTATTATGACGATTTTGAAACATGGTTACAATTAAATATTTAAAACAAAAAATAAAACAAGTAAACAAGCATGATGGGGCTCTGAGGCTAAAATGTTGTTGAGCAACACTTTGTGAATTTAGCCTTTTCTTTAATTGGAAGGTATGAGTAATTTTGAGGAGGACTGTACATGGATACAACTTTTATTTCAAGCTGCATTTTAAATTTCTCTGAAGTGCCTACAATATTGAAGTATTGTATCACATCGTGACCCAGGTATCGTGATACATATCGTATCGTGAAGTCTTTGCCAGAACTCACTAGGGCCGCCACAAACTATTATATTGATAATTGAATAGTCACCATTTATTTTGCCAATTAGTCGACTAATCGGATCATCCGAAAATTGCAGCATATTTACAGAACCAGTCAAAAGTTTGGACACTTTCTCATTGAATCTAATGGAAAAAAAGTGTCCAAGCTTTCGACTGGTAGTGTGTGTGTTTATTCATGTCAATATACAAATCAAGAAAAGCTGAGCAAACAGACAAGGCAGCAGAAGGTACGGTGGCAGTTTTGAGAGAAAAAACAAAGCTTATAAACAATAAATGATTAGTTGATTATGAAATTAGTCACAGACTATTTTGATAGTTGACAGTTAGTTGATAAATTGACTAATTGTGGCAGCACTAATACTCACCCAGGGTTCCCACGTGTCCTGGAAAACCTGGTAAGTGATTGACAGTTTTCCAGTCATGGAAAACCAATGGAAAATGAGAAAAAGAGTCAAATTTCCTTGAAGAGTCTTCGTCTCCGTTTCGTCTTGAGTTTGTATCCATTCGTCTCCCATTTGTATCTGCTTCGTCTCTGTTTCGTCTCAGCTTCATCGCTGCTTCATAGATTCTTCGTATCTTCAGCGCTGCTTCGTCTCTGCTTCGTAGCTACGTCGCCGCTTTGTCCCTGCTTCATCTCGGCTTTGTTGCTTCTTTGTAGCTTCGTCGCTGCTTCATCGCTTTAAAAAATATAAGCTATGATAGTAGAACACTTCTCTAAAAGCTTGGGGTGGAATTTCTTAGTCTATGCTGTGATAGCTTGACTCGTACTGTAGCAGCTGGAAAAGTCCTGAAAATATCCTGGAAAATAACTTCAAGAAAAGAGTGAGAACCCTGTCACCCCTAATGAGTGTTGTGAAGATTAAGGAATATTTCCTGTGTTTGTCTTCCAGGTTCCTGGAACGGAGCTAGGCCTGTGTGAAGCTTAGTTCGTCGGTATTTTAATCTGGGTAATGACAAAAAAGAACAAACATGGATACCCGTTTTCCACTGCTACAACCGAAGCACCACTGTGTGAAAGTCACAGGAGAGAGACCGCGAGAAACCAACCAATCACAAGAGTGAGAGCAAGGATGGGAGTAGAGCTGGACAGGAGGCGGGAGGCTGGTGGAGAGGAAGAGGAGGATGCTGCTCACGGTGAAGCCGCGGCGGTCTCAGCAGCGCTGCTGAGAGGCGAGACCGGCGACTGGTCGAGGAGGGAGGAGGAGTCTGGAGGGGGTGAAGGGGGCAAATGTGTCATCCTGTCCTTCGTGCGGCCCTGATCCCTCATGAACCTCCAGCCGGGATGGTTGGGAATCTGGCTTGTAAAGCTGGGAAAGATGGAGGCGTCTCACACACACTCCTCCAGACTGAGTCAACCGGAGGTCCTCTGTGACGCGGAGCGAGAAAACAAACCCAGACAACTCCTGGAGCAGTTGTCATGGCAACTCTTTTAAACCCAAAGCTTTGAATCGGGTCTCTGCATTTGATCACATGTGAACGGCAGCGCGGCGCCTGCAGGAGGACGGCACGGCGCCCATCATCTGCTTTCTGAATAAAGACGCTCGAAGACAAGCAAAAGAAGTCCACGAAGACCTGAGCTCCAAAGACGGATCCTGAGGCGATTTTAATTTAAACCCGGTGTATCTGTTCAGGAGCGCAGAGCTGCTTGATGCTTTTCATTTCCTCTGATCGTAGCTGCTACGCTAGCAGGTAGAAACGGCTGAACGCAGCTAAGAAGCCGATGAAGCGTAGATGTTCTCAGACGTGAAGGTCGACGTTTCCTGCTGGTATCTTCAGGAGAATCTCCATCAACTTTATTATCAAACCTGACGACAAAAAAGGAAATAAAACAGAATGTAATGATTTACTAGTTTCAGAACATTTTATTACTGATAGAACATAAAGTCAGTCTCTTCCTCAGATTTTAGAGCCAGTTTTTTAAATTGGTGAACTCTGCTGACCTTACCTTCCAGGAGACTCCGCCCCTCTAAGGTGCTCCTTTATGCCCAATCGCGTGACTGACTGCAGGTAATTATCCTGATTAGCTGTACTTGTTCCTCACCAGCATTTCCCCTGCACACAGAGATTCCTCCTGAATCTTTTACACCTGCGGCTCCACGGCCACGAGTGGCTCTTTGGACCCTCTACAATGGCTCTCAATGTCATTGACTAAAAATGATAAATAACTATAAATAAATAAAATAATTAAAAATATTTTTTGTAATCTGCAGGTTTTAGCTTTTTTTTTCATGGAATAACAGAATTTCCACAACACAATGACACTAGAAGTAGCAGTAATATTTTTTCTTTAAATCTATTTCTCTTATTAGTTAAGAACATTTTATGGTTCCATAAATATCTACATTTTTATTCATTTATTTAACCTTTCTTCATACAGATAAGTCCCATTGACCCTGTTTTCATGAGTTTTAATTCCAAATAAAAGTGGATTCCACCTTAAGAGGACCATGTTAACCCTTAATTCTGAGTGAAAACGATAATTCCGAAGTAGTTGGTTTATTCCTCTTTTAATTCCGAATAATTTAATCCCCCTCATGTAACTGTTGATTCAGCTTTAACTTAATTCCTGTTCTGAGCAGCTTCTTCCCTCGTCCTGTTATAATGGTGCTTGTTAAAACGCACGTGAAATAAGCGCTGGACTTGTGCCAGTTGGCGGAAATGAAGAAGTATGTTCGCGCCGAGGTGCTGCTACAAAACTACAATGAAAATGCAGTGAAAATCTGGGTTGTTATGTTGTTTTTAAGTCGTAGCTAAAACTGACTTCTGACGTAAACGACGTAAATACCATCACGTCCGCCTCCTGTCCAATCAGAACCCTTACCCGCCCCCTGATCTAAATTGGAACGCAATTTCCACGTAAACCTTAATTCAGAATCGTTATTTCCATGTAAACATGTAGGAGAATAATTCTGAATTCTTTAGTTTGGAATTATTAATTCCGAATTAAAAAACATGTAACCGGAACAATTGACGCATAGTCTCAATTAAAGTACAATTAAAACCGTGGTTCTTTTTAAATTACAGCAAATTTTCTATAGAGTAAGTATTCTATCAAAAGAAGTTCTCCTTTTCTATAAGGCCATGGAACATTTGCGGCTCAAAACGACTCACTTGGGTGGGATTGTAACGGTTGCAGACCCCCAAAGTCTGAGGAACATTTTTCTGAACTTGTTCCATAACTTTTAGAGCCAGTCTGTCTCAGATTGGTGAACCTCTGTCCATCTTTCCATCTGAGAGACTGAGATGATCCTTTATGCCCAGTCTGATTAGATATTAAAGTCTCCTCCTATTAGTATTTTCCAGCCTTTTGTTGCTCCTGCTCCAACTTTTTAGACGTGTTGCTGCATCAGATTCACAATCAGATGATTTCACATGAAGTCAAATCAAGTTTATTTATAAAACCGTGAGCTGTTACAGGGGGGGGGGGGGGGGCAGAGTTTTACAGCAGGCCGCCGACAAGAAGAAAACCAAACAAATAATGATCCACAATATTATGGCCAAAAATCTGTATCAGCCGATACTGCTTTAAAACTGGTTATCAATATTTAGCCAATATTGGTCAATATTATTTTAATTTTATTTATTTATTTGATAGGGACAGAGCATATGAAAACATAGAAAAACTCTTAAATACGTCAGATTAAGGCAAAAGGGTAGTTTGCCATCAGTTGTCTGCAGCCAGATCTCAAAATACTCCCTGAAATGAGGAAATACAAAAATATTATAGTAAATAAAACAGTTGTCAATATAATTAACTGATAAATAACATTTGCTGTTTGGTGACGAACCCGCGCAATGCTGTTTTTTGTTTTGTTTTGTATTTTTAATCTGTGGGGCATGGGAGCTAAATGAGGCCACGCCCCCCATGCAACATGATGTCACCAGCAACTACTGGATCTGAGAGAAGTATTTTTAGAATTTTGCACAAAGAATAAATATTGCATAATTTTCAGCTTTAATATCGCTCAGAAAATTATCACTTATAAGTATCGGTTGAAATTTGTCATATTAACATGGTAATGGTAAAATGTCTGACACATTCATGTTCTACTGGGAATAAAATATGTTGATGAGATTTATAAATCATTACATTCTGTTCAGCTTTTTTTAGAACTTAACGTAGAGATTATGCACCATGTAAGATGTTAAAATTAGAGAGGCTTGTCTGAAATATCTTCGTAGAGTCCTCAGAATACCCTTTAATCCTTCCCCTAGTTTTCTTGTTTTCTATATTTAAGTTGAATAAAAGTATATAACTGTCCAGATAGTACTGCTGTCATGTTTAGGACGATGATGTTGGCTTATTAACTCATCATTGGTGAAGTTTTCACGTGCTGCGTGTCGTCATTTCTCCGAAAGCTACGCCAATCTGTTTTTGCCACAAGATAAATTAAAATGACTGTTCATGTTCTTTTTGAAAAAAATCCTGAACCTGATATGAAATTAATAATCTCACCTGTAGACGATCTTTATTTTTGTAGCTTCTCATCTGAACTAGGGATGCACCGAAATGAAAATTCTTGACCAAAACCGAAACAAAAAAATGAGCAAACCAAGGCCGAAAACCCAAACAGCGAAAGAAATTGTCAATTATTAGAACCGCAGCATTTTTAGCTACGATGTGTACGAACCTCACTAAAATCAAGGCATTGCAATGAATCAAATACAAAAGTATCAAAATATTTATTTACCACTGACAGTACAGCAACGCACAATATAAATTCAAAATAAAATAATTAGTTTGACCCCACTCGTGTACATTACATAATGCATTTTAAATTTTTCTCTGACTACTACAACAAATGATAATATACAGGCTTATACCTGTATATTTTACACCGCATTTTCCAGACGATAGGTTGCACCGAAGTTTAAATTGCACCAGTCAAATGCGTCATGAAGAGGGGAAAAAACATAGAAGTCGCACTGGAATGTAAGTCGTGGTTATTTGCTGTAAATTACGGCAAAGTAGGGCGATTTTTGGATTTTTCATAGTATATTTGTTACTGCTAAAACTTTCCAGTCACTCTGATTCCAAAGTTAATGCAGGTAAATGATAATAAACATCCTAAATAAGGATAATCATGGTTTTTGAGGATTTGTTTCAGGCAGTACAGCCGCATGTTCAAAATGAACTCCTCTCGCTGAGATAAGGCAATTTGGGATCTGTACCTTTGGAGTAGAATATACACTTCTCACAAAAAGTTAGGGATATTCAACTTTCGGTTATAATTTAAGGAAAATGTCGTATTTTCACACCTTACTGATATTATATCATGAATGTTGGACATTTAACTGGAATTATGACGTGGTAATTCCTCCATCTCAAACAACTTATTGAAAGAAAAGCTAACAATGGTGGCTAAACCAATTATCCCTAACTTTTTGTGAGTAGTGTAGTTGTAACAAGTCTAGACCACCATCATGTGACATTAGATTGTAATATTTACTTCTTGGCTCATGTCAGTCAACATGAATTAACACTTAGAAATATGTTAAATTGTATATGTTTTGATATATAAGTCGCGCAAGCAGCCAAACTATGAAAAAAAGTGTGACTTATAGTCTAGATAATACGGTAACTGTCAAATTAAATATGTTCTCACATAAAAAGACAAAGTCATGAGCTGTTTGGTTTCCGCAAGTTTCGGCCGTGTTGTTTCAGGGATTTATGTCTCTCGGCCGAAAACCAAAAAATGCACTTATGGGTCATTTTCGGCTGAAAACTATTGGTGGCTGAATTTTCGGTGCATCCCCAACGTGATTTTACCACAGAACGATGAAACCACGTATGTGACTTCTGCATGTCTTATTCTGTTGCACTGCTGTTTAAAACCACATTGTTGAAACTCCTGTAGAAGACCTGGAAAATAAAAGTTTTCTTTTGTTTGCTCTCCGCTGGCGTGCAGCGTGTTTATTTCATGACTTGCCTGGGATCAGTTAAGCCTTAAAACTGGCGCTCCTGCAGAGCGGCGGGTGTGCAGCCATGCGGACGCGTCGGCCACGGGCAGGGTGACACACTTTCTCTGCGACGTGCAGCTGGAGCGTTTGGGGGCTGCGTTGCCAGCAGGTGCTGCTCTGTGTTGGGCTGCTTGCGCGCAGACGGCCGGCCGGATGAAGAGCTGAAAGCTGGAGGGAAAGGTTAGAGAGGGGGCAGAGATGGACTCCAGGCGGTCTGCGGCGGCTTCGCTCCTCCAGGTCAGGAGCTCCTCTTCCTCCGGGCTGTGACTCCGCCGACATCCGACAGGCTGCTGCAGCGTCTTGCAGTGAAACCTCGCCCCTGGAGAATAAAGCGGGATTAAAGCATCTGTTGGCTCAGACTGAGGATAGAAGAGACTGACTGGGACGGCAGCAGCTGCAGCCTGAAAACTGTTAGATAACACTCAGACCGAAATGGGGTGAGTACTTCTGCTCATGTTAACCTGAACTAAAAGCTGAAAAGATAAACTGCATGATTTTATTCATGTTTGAATTTGCATAAAGAAAAAAAAATCTCCTTTTTTTTTATTATAGAAAAGAAGTCTCGGTCACCTTGTAAGATGTTTCCTCACCACAGAGAAAGGTAAGATCCGCTGGGTCCGCTCCTACTTTTCAGAGCAAGATAAAGACAACTCTTATTTCTGCTTTAGTTTAACTTCTATGCTCATCAGGAGTTAGATTTGTCCTGCTATTTGCATGATTCAGCACTGAAAAAGCTGCATGCGTGTACGCCAGGATGATCTGATGGTGAATCTAAGACCTGGTTTTGTTGAAGAAGGGACTGTTTTTAGGACGGGTCCATGCTGCACTGCCTGCTGGATTTCTAGCTTGTGTTGTGTGCCAATGACAGTAGTAGTAGAAGTAGTAGTAAGTAGTGAAGAGCTGCAGCTCGTCTGAAATGAACAGATCTTCTTTTGAGAGGAGGAAAACGTTTAAAACTGTAGTAGTTAAAGGTTTCTCCCTCTTCTGCTGCTTGTGTTGATTTTAAAGTAAAGTAATGACTTTTATTTTCTTCTATAAGATTGAAGCAGATTTATTTAATCTGATCAATTTCCACCATATTTTATGAAGCTTTCGTCTTCGCACTGATATATTTATACATGTACAGCTAAATTTAGACTCTCACTAACCCTCTTATAAAAGTTATAAAAGATGTAAAATACATTAGTAAAACTCAAATAAATTAAGCTGGAATATATATATATGTGTGTGTGTGTGTGTGTGTGTGTGTGTATATATATGTATATATGTGTATGTGTGTGTATATGTATATACATATATACTGTATGTATGTGTATATACGTATATGTACACACACACAATTTTATATATATGAATATATATATATATATATGTATATACAGGGAGTGCAGAATTATTAAGCAAATGAGTATTTTGACCACATCATCCTCTTTATGCATGTTGTCTTACTCCAAGCTGTATGGGCCCAAAGCTACTACCAATTAAGCACATCAGTGATGTGCATCTCTGTAATGAGAAGGGGTGTGGTCTAATGACATCATCACCCTAAATCAGGTGTATTAGGCAAACAGAATTATTAGGCAACTTAACAAAAAACAAATATATACCCATTTCAATTATTTATTTTCACCAGGGAAACCAATGTAACAGCTCAACATTCACAAATAAACATTTCTGACATTCAAAAACAAAACAAAAACAAATCAGTGACCAATATAGCCACCTTTCTCTGCAAGGACACTCAAAAGCTGCCATCCATGGATCCTGTCAGTGTTTTGATCTGTTCACCATCAACATTGCGTGCAGCAGCAACCACAGCCTCCCAGACACTGTTCAGAGAGGTGGACTGTTTTCCCTCCTTGTAAATCTCACATTTGATGAGGGACCACAGGTTCTCTATGGGGTTCAGATCAGGTGAACAAGGAGGCCATGTCATTAGTTTTTCTTCTTTTAGACCCTTTCTTGCAGCCACGCTGTGGAGTACTTGGATGCGTGTGATGGAGCATTGTCCTGCATGAAAATCAGGTTTTTCTTGAAGGATGCAGACTTCTTCCTGTACCACTGCTTGAAGAAGGTGTCTTCCAGAAACTGGCAGTAGGACTGGGAGTTGAGCTTGACTCCATCCTCAACCCGAAAAGGCCCCACAAGCTCATCTTTGATGATACCAGCCCATACCAGTACCCCACCTCCACCTTGCTGGCGTCTGAGTGGGACCGGAGCTCTCTGGCCTTTACCGATCCAGCCACGGGCCCATCCATCTGGCCCATACCAGTACCCCACCTCCACCTTGCTGGCGTCTGAGTGGGACTGGAGCTCTCTGGCCTTTACCGATCCAGCCACGGGCCCATCCATCTGGCCCATCAGGACTCACTCTCATTTCATCAGTCCATAAAACCTTAGAAACATCAGTCTGAGATATTTCTTGGCCCAGTCGTGACGTTTCAGCTTGTGTGTCTTGTTCAGTGGTGGTGGTTTTTCAGCCTTTCTTACCTTGGCCATGTCTCTGAGTATTGCACACCTTGTGCTTTTGGGCACTCCAGTGATGTTGCAGCTCTGAAATATGGCAAAACTGCTGGCAAGTGGCATCTTGGCAGCTGCACGCTTGACTTCTCTCAGTTCATGGACAGTTATTTTGCGCCTTGGTTTTACTGCATGTTTCTTGCGACCCTGTTGACTATTTTGAATGAAACGCTTGATTGTTGGATGATCACGCTTCAGAAGCTTGGCAATTTTAAGAGTGCTGCATCCGTCTGCAAGATATCTCACTATTTTTTACTTTTCGGAGCCTGTCAAGTCCCTCTATGACCCATTTTGCCAAAGGAAAGGAAGTTGCCTAATAATTCTGTTTGCCTAATAAACCTGATATAGGGTGATGATGTCATTAGACCACACCCCTTCTCATTACAGAGATGCACATCACCTGATATGCTTAATTGGTAGTAGCTTTGGGCCTATACAGCTTGGAGTAAGACAACATGCATAAAGAGGATGATGTGGTCAAAATACTCATTCCCGGTAGAGCATCTTGCTCATGAACAGTGGACCAACATACCTGTCAACAGGTGCAGACGTCTGATTGGACGTTACAGAAAACACCTGATTGATTGTCTCAAAGTGTTGCTCAACAACATTTTGGCTTCAGAGCCCCATCATGCTTGTTTTCTTGTTTTTTTTTAATATTGTAAATCTCCTAAATTTGCCTAAATTTATTTATTATATCAAAATGAGAAAAAAGTTAAAGAATAACTGGAGTAAAAAAAAAATAAATAAATCAACAATAAATGAAAACAAAAAGTGAGTAATGACATAATAAAGAAGACGGTGAAGAGAGTGTTGTGTTGGTCCAGACCAGATGTTGTCCAGCTGGCTCTTAAATGGATTATTTTTTTAAGCTAGTTGCAGAAAGCCTCGTCTTTCCTTCGCGGCTCTGAGGTTGCGTGTTTGACTCCTTCATACTGCAGAGCTCCTCGTGTTGCTCAGCTGGATGTCCGGGAGCGACGGGCAGCGCTACATCTGTGGGTGGGGTTGTTTCTGATCTGATTCATGTCTGTGAAGAACATGGCTTCACTCAGGCGGAGCTTCGATTACGTCAACAAGATACCTGGAAAACAACTTTACCGAGACTTCGTATGTCTGAAAACAGAGCAGCTGAACCTCCTGGAAGGAAAACCAGGACCCAGACTCCCCCCCCAGCTGGACCTCAGCACGGTGGTGGAGGCTCAGCAGCAGATCTGCAACATCAGGGGATTACTGGGAGATAAGAAGCAGAATTATGGCACATGGCTGTCGGGCTGCTACGCTGTAAACATGAACATCTTCAGCCAGGAAACCTTTTTATTGTGGACCATCACTGGATTTGTGTCACAAATGGGGTCAGATATAAATGCACAATGAAGATCCAGGATGATGCAGTCCTTCTGGGAGACGCCGCATCGTTTCATACGTCTACTCTGAAGGAGTGTCCTGGTTTTTATGAGTTCACCTCTTTTCTTCCAGTATTTCCAACATAACGAGGACTTTTTTTGTTTTTATTGTCCAAATGTAGAACCCAGGCTTCAACCGTCATATCTGTAGGTCATTATGGACTTTTTAACCCTTTCAGCCCTTTTTTTTAGCCGTTTCTGGCCTCCGGTCTGGTTGCGTTACCCCATACAGGAGGATGTTCTGTAAGAAAGCGTTTCCCTCAAAGAATGCTGCCGCTTAGTTCAGCAGGAACAAATTTACCAATCTTTTAGGTCATTCGAGGACAAAGACGTCCTCGCCCAAACACCGCTATAAAAACATTATGGATTAAGATTTTACATTTTTTTCTCTCCATTTCTGTCAACTTTTAATAAAAACCACCAAATATATAATTACTGAAATGATCTTAACCCTTTAAATGCCTATCTGATTACATGATGTCACTGGTTTTTTTTTTTTTTTTAAACTCATATTAGTCTTCCTCCAAATTATTAAAGCAACCTTTACCGATCTTGCATTTCAGAAAGCACAGCAAGATTATTTGAATATAAACAGTCCCGCCTCACTTCTAAGACACACCCCTTCATTCCCTCCACCTCCCAATGCAGAATCAAAGGTCTGACAGGCAGGTCCGTTGGACAATCCTAGAGGTGCACCCCACTTCAAGGATTGGTTGGAGTTTTCATTGAATATTTAGAGATTGGAATAATATTTTATTTTGATTAATGGTGGGTCTGTCTTGTATTTTAGAGTTCCATTACCTCATTCATAGCATTTTACCCTGTTAGAAAAATAGTGTAAGAATGCAACATCAGTAAGGGTTGCTTTAATACACTCAAATTAAAGACGGAAAAAAAATCATCTGTCAGTGAAATGAGTTAAAAATTGACAAAAGTATTAATAAATAAAAATTCTATGAAAATCATGACATTGATTTTGAATTGTGGCTTGAAGGGAATATTAAAAACACACAAACGCAAACAAACACACAAAAATAAAACAATTAAACAAGCATCATGGGGCTCAAAAAGACTTCCCTGTTGACAGGCATGTTGGTCCACTTTTCAAAGGAAATCTGCTCTAATGTGTCTGGGACAGTTTTATTTGTTTTTTTTTATTATTGCTATTTACCACCACAATTAAAAAGTAATCTTTTATTTCGCTAAATTATAATTTTGAAATTGATTTATTTATTATTAGTTTGTCTAGTTTCTTGTTATTTGAATTACTGTTTTGAATTTAGCCTTTTCTTTAATTGGAGAGTATGAATAATTTGGAGGACGACTACATGTTGGGGAGATGGGGACTTTTAAATATACTAATAAAATAATCTGCTGTGTTTTCTGGCAGTTTTTGGAGCTGACTTTGGAAATAAAAACAGCAACATCGTGTCATTAACTGGGTATTTAAAGGGTTAAAATGATTGAAATGATGAAGTATTTGGTGGTTCTCCAAATAAATTAAGCTTACTGAAAGATTGAGGGACAAAAGAGAGAATATTAGTCTATAATGTATTTATAGACTTTTGAATGTTGGAAAAAAAAAGAAAGAGTAATAAAAGGAAGGAGGTTTTCCAAAGAAATTAAGTTTACTGAAAGATTGAAGGAAAAAATAGAGGGAACATTACTCTGTAATCTTTTTATAGCAGTTTTTGGAGTTGACTTTGGAAATAAAAACAGCAAAATCATGTCATTAAACAGGCCTCAAATGGTTAAAAGAATTTGTATGATTACATATTTGGTAGTTTTCCAGTTAAATTAAGTTGACTAAAAGATCTAAGGAAAAATAAAGAGAATATTACTCTGTAAAATTTTTATAGCAGTTTTGGGAGATGACTTTTGAAATATAAACAAACGTCATGTTATTCGATGTGCATTTAAAGGGTTAAAATGACGTCAACAATTACTGATTTGGTTGTTTTCCAATTAAATTAAGTTTACTGAAAGATATAAGGAAAATGGAGAAAATATTACTCTTTATATTAGACTTTTGAAATAAAACAGCAACATCATGTCATTAAATGGGCGTTTAAAGGGTTAAAATGATTTAAGTGATTACATATTATGTTTTTTTTCAGAGAACTGAAGTTGACTGTAAGATCTGAGGAATAAAAAGAGAGAATATTCTGTTGTGTTTTTATAACAGTAAATGGGAGCTGACTTTTGTGCTTTATGATCGGAGATAAAGACAAACATCCCATAATGTTTATGCAGCTGAAGAAGAAAAGCGTGCTGTAGATTACTTAGATGGAGAAGTTAAGCCATCTGATTGTGCTCATATCCAGATAGATGTCTGCGAGCTGGTCCAGATGGTGCAGGATGGAGTGGTGGTCAGCTGCCTCTGACCCCCGCAGGAGTACGTGAAGCTTTGACATCTGTCCATGTTTCCGTCCGCAGGGAGCAGCCTATCTTCAGCACCCGCGCCCATGTTTTCCAGATCGACCCCACCACCAAGAGGAACTGGATCCCTGCCAGCAAGCATGCCGTCACCGTGTCCTTCTTCTACGATGCCAACCGCAACGTGTACCGGATCATCAGTGTGGGTGGAACCAAGGTGAGTGCTGCAGGAAGCATCCATGAAACTAACATGAATAAGTGATGCGGTGTCCGCACATCAGCATCTAGACCTTCTTTCATTCAGGGATTTAGCTGGGAAGGAGGCTGTGGAGGGGGAGGGGCTTCTTAGCACCTTGTGTGACCCACATTTCTGCTTCCCAGAAGGCAGCGCGATGTGGCAGTTGGTGGCTCAGCAGAGCAGGGCGACCTCTGCCAGGACCAACGTCTGGCGGCATGGTAATCTTCCCTGCTGCTGCCCCGCAGCAGAGGAGAGACGTGTCACAGCCGTGTGGAGTTCACGTACACGTTCCAGCCGTGTGGAGTTCATGTTCACGTTCCAGCCGTGTGGAGTTCATGTTCACGTTCCAGCCGTGTGGAGTTCATGTTCATGTTCCAGCCGTGTGGAGTTCACGTACACGTTCTAGCGGTGTGGAGTCCATGTTCACGTTCCAGCCGTGTGGAGTTCATGTTCACGTTCCAGCCGTGTAGAGTTCATGTTCACGTTCCAGCCGTGTGGAGTTCACGTACACGTTCCAGCCGTGTAGAGTTCATGTTCACGTTCCAGCCGTGTAGAGTTCATGTTCACGTTCCAGCCGTGTAGAGTTCATGTTCACGTTCCAGCCGTGTAGAGTTCATGTTCACGTTCCAGCCGTGTAGAGTTCATGTTCACGTTCCAGCCGTGTGGAGTTCATGTTCACGTTCCAGCCGTGTAGAGTTCATGTTCACGTTCCAGCCGTGTAGAGTTCATGTTCACGTTCCAGCCGTGTAGAGTTCATGTTCACGTTCCAGCCGTGTAGAGTTCATGTTCACGTTCCAGCCGTGTGGAGTTCATGTTCACGTTCCAGCCGTGTAGAGTTCATGTTCACGTTCCAGCCGTGTGGAGTTCATGTTCACGTTCCAGCCGTGTGGAGTTCATGTTCACGTTCCAGCCGTGTAGAGTTCATGTTCACGTTCCAGCCGTGTAGAGTTCATGTTCACTTTCCAGCCGTGTAGAGTTCATGTTGACGTTCCAGCCGTGTGGAGTTCATGTTCACGTTCCAGCCGTGTAGAGTTCATGTTCACGTTCCAGCCGTGTAGAGTTCATGTTCACGTTCCAGCCGTGTAGAGTTCATGTTCACGTTCCAGCCGTGTAGAGTTCATGTTCACGTTCCAGCCGTGTAGAGTTCATGTTCACGTTCCAGCCGTGTAGAGTTCATGTTCACGTTCCAGCCGTGTAGAGTTCATGTTCACGTTCCAGCCGTGTAGAGTTCATGTTCACGTTCCAGCCGTGTGGAGTTCATGTTCACGTTCCAGCCGTGTAGAGTTCATGTTCACGTTCCAGCCGTGTAGAGTTCATGTTCACGTTCCAGCCGTGTAGAGTTCATGTTCACGTTCCAGCCGTGTAGAGTTCATGTTCACGTTCCAGCCGTGTAGAGTTCATGTTCACGTTCCAGCCGTGTAGAGTTCATGTTCACGTTCCAGCCGTGTGGAGTTCATGTTCACGTTCCAGCCGTGTGGAGTTCATGTTCATGTTCCAGCCGTGTAGAGTTCATGTTCACGTTCCAGCCGTGTGGAGTTCATGTTCACGTTCCAGCCGTGTAGAGTTCATGTTCACGTTCCAGCCGTGTAGAGTTCATGTTCACGTTCCAGCCGTGTAGAGTTCATGTTCACGTTCCAGCCGTGTAGAGTTCATGTTCACTTTCCAGCCGTGTGGAGTTCATGTTCACGTTCCAGCCGTGTAGAGTTCATGTTCACGTTCCAGCCGTGTAGAGTTCATGTTCACGTTCCAGCCGTGTGGAGTTCATGTTCACGTTCCAGCCGTGTAGAGTTCATGTTCACGTTCCAGCCGTGTAGAGTTCATGTTCACTTTCCAGCCGTGTAGAGTTCATGTTCACGTTCCAGCCGTGTGGAGTTCATGTTCACGTTCCAGCCGTGTAGAGTTCATGTTCACGTTCCAGCCGTGTAGAGTTCATGTTCACGTTCCAGCCGTGTAGAGTTCACGTACACGTTCTAGCCGTGTAGAGTTCATGTTCACTTTCCAGCCGTGTAGAGTTCATGTTGACGTTCCAGCCATGTGGAGTTCATGTACATGTTCCATCCGTGTAGAGTATATGTTGACGTTCCAGCCATGTGGCGTTCATGTTCACGTTCCAGCCGTGTAGAGTTCACGTACACGTTCCAGCCGTGTAGAGTTCACGTTCACGTTCCAGCCGTGTAGAGTTCATGTTCACGTTCCAGCCATGTGGCGTTCATGTTCACGTTCCAGCCGTGTAGAGTTCATGTTCACTTTCCAGCCGTGTAAAGTTCATGTTCACGTTCCAGCCATGTGGCGTTCATGTTCACGTTCCAGCCGTGTAGAGTTCATGTTCACTTTCCAGCCATGTGGCGCTCATGTTCACGATCCAGCCGTGTAGAGTTCATGTTCACTTTCCAGCCGTGTAAAGTTCATGTTTACGTTCCAGCCGTGTAGAGTTCATGTACACGTTCCAGCCGTGTAGAGTTCACGTTCCATCCGTGTAGAGTTCATGTTGACGTTCCAGCCGTGTGGAGTTTATGTACATGTTCCATCCGTGTAGAGTATATGTTGACGTTCCAGCCATGTGGCGTTCATGTTCACATTCCAGTCGTGTAGAGTTCACATACACATTCTAGCCGTGTAAAGTTCATGTTCACGTTCTAGCCGTGTAGAGTTCATGTTCACTTTCCAGCCGTGTAGAGTTCATGTTCACTTTCCAGCCGTGTAAAGTTCATGTTCACGTTCCAGCCATGTGGCGTTTATGTTCACGATCCAGCCGTGTAGAGTTCATGTTCACTTTCCAGCCGTGTAAAGTTCATGTTCACGTTCCAGCCGTGTAGAGTTCACGTACACGTTCCAGCCGTGTAGAGTTCACGTTCCATCCGTGTAGAGTTCATGTTGACGTTCCAGCCGTGTAGAGTTCATGTTCACTTTCCAGCCGTGTAAAGTTCATGTTCACGTTCCAGCCGTGTGGAGTTCATGTTCACGTTCCAGCCGTGTAGAGTTCACGTACACGTTCTATCCGTGTAGAGTTCACGTACACGTTCCAGCCGTGTAGAGTTCACGTACACGTTCTAGCCGTGTAGAGTTCATGTTCACGTTCCAGCCGTGTAGAGTTCATGTTCACGTTCCAGCCATGTGGAGTTCATGTTCACGTTCCAGCCGTGTAGAGTTCATGTTCACGTTCCAGCCGTGTAGAGTTCATGTTCACGTTCCAGCCGTGTAGAGTTCACGTACACGTTCTAGCCGTGTAGAGTTCATGTTCACGTTCTAGCCGTGTAGAGTTCATGTTCACTTTCCAGCCATGTGGAGTTCATGTTCACGTTCCAGCCGTGTAGAGTTCATGTTCACTTTCCAGCCGTGTAGAGTTCATGTTCACTTTCCAGCCGTGTAAAGTTCATGTTCACTTTCCAGCCATGTGGAGTTCATGTTCACGTTCCAGCCGTGTAGAGTTCATGTTCACGTTCCAGCCATGTGGCGTTCATGTTCACGTTCCAGCCGTGTAGATTTCATGTTCACATTCCAGCCGTGTAGAGTTCATGTTCACATTCCAGCCATGTGGAGTTCATGTTCACTTTCCAGCCGTGTAGAGTTCATGTTCACATTCCAGCCGTGTAGATTTCATGTTCACATTCCAGCCGTGTGGAGTTCATGTTCACTTTCCAGCCGTGTGAGCTTCTTGTACACGTTATTGTCCTGTAGACTCAACCGCCATGGCCTGGTCAGTCTTGTCAGATGAGACCAGAACTCAACTCTTCTGATGTCATAAGACACAACATGTTTGGAGGAGAAATGGCTCTGCACTTTACCCGAAAACACCATAGCAACAGTGAGGTTTGGAGGGAAGAACATCATGGTGGGGGCCTGCTGTTTTTTAGCATGTGGTACTGGCAGACTTCACATCAATGAAGGAAGAATGAATGGAGAAAAGTAGAGACATTCTGGACCAGAATCTGCAGCTGCTGAAGATGAAAAGAGGCTGCATCCTTCAGCAAGACGACCATCCCACCACACAGCCAAGAAACACTCACCTGCTTTAAGAAGAAGAAGATAAAGCTGCTAGAACCGACCAGTCAATCACCCCACTTCAATTCAACTGAAAATCTTTGGAAAGAACTGAAGATCTGAGTTGACAGAAGAGACCCGGAACCTTGAAGATTTGAAGGTAGTTTGTGGAAGAATGGACCAAAATCACACCTGAGCAACGTTTTCCACTGGTTTCTGCATACAGGAGGCGTCTGGAGGCTGGAACCACCAACAAAGGTTTCTGCACTAAGTAGTAAATAAATTTCAGTTAGCGTGTTCAATACTTATCCCCTGTGTCATTTAATTATATTACACATAACTTCATTTGTGGACATAAATGTTAGGATTTCTTTGTATGTGTGCATTACTTGGGTTGTTGCCGACATCTGGTGAAAATTTCATGTCAATATCTCTACTCGAAATATATTTTCTGAGAAAAATGTTGACATGTTCAATACTTTCCCCCCTGCTCTGTCTTTATTCTGACCAGGATTCTACATACAGCCTGTAGTTGTGAAGATGTACTTCATTCATTTTGAGTATGTAATTTCAGACAGGAGTCAGAAAAATAGCCGTGTGTACATTTTATAAAGTGTACACATTTTATAAAGTGTACACACTTTATAAATACAGTTTCCACTTTATAAATCACACCCTTCCGAAAAGTTTGCGCAGGTGAATTTGGCTCATGTTCTCTGTACCATAAATCAATGCAAAGCACCTTATGGATGTTTCTGCATATAAGTGAGCCAGCTGATCAAAGGCATTTAAAGCTGAATCCTGGCGACCGAAAATAAAACGTAATTTCTCAGAGACTGAAGTGGAGGTGCTTGTTGGTGAGTTGGAGCCTCACAAAAACATTTTATTTGGGCGTCACAGTGGAATCACGGATGAAGGAAAGTCTGCCGATGGCAGCAGGTTGTGGTGGTGATGATGTAACAGAGGAACTGTGGAGAAAACGCCGTGTCAGTGCGACTGTGTGCAGAACACAGAACACCTGTTTGTGTTGTGTAGTGCAGCAATGCCCCCCCCCCTTCTGCATCTAAACACCTCGGCCGGTCTTTGGTGAGGCCAATGGCTCCACGACACAAGCAGCCGCTGATGCGTCAGGGTGGGCTCGGTTTCAGCGGGACAGTCTATCTGGGTCCAGTTTGTAGAGAAAAGCGCTGCAAAAGTAAAATCTGCTTATTAGCCCTCATCATCATCATCATTGTCATCATCATCGTCATCATTATTGGGCCAGGAAATCCTGGTGATCCCTGAAAACGCGTTCCCTTCTGATTCCCCCATCTGTAGGTCCTCCAGCAGCACCGATGCATCCATGCGCACCATTACGCACGAGTGTCCGCGGTATTAATTTGTTTAGATCAGTCAGTCTGATTGCTGCACATCGTCACAATCTGTGTATGTATTAATACTATGCATAAATATATCAGCCTGATGATCATTGGTAGAGGAAGATGATGGTGAGAGAAAACTGATGAAATGTTGATGTAATGTATAAGTTTGCTTACGGACCATTTTATTAATTTGAAAGGTTCTTATCATTACCATCCCCAACTTCCATAAACAGGGTTGCCACTGGATGCTGCGCATGCGCGCTGCCTTTGCTACTATCCACGGTGCTTCGCCTCTGTACTTCCGCGGCATATAGTTCCCTATTGAATGCCGTTTAGTCAGTCTTTTGATGTGAAATCAGCTTCTCGTTTGTACTCAATCAGAATGTGCGGATCACGAAACATAATTGGAAAAAAATTTGAGTTTATTTGTTCACTTTTTGCCAAGTGATGCTGTTGGAAACACCCGATTACAGCAACTATGCTAAGCTAAGCTAAAGTCAGTGCTGCCAGATTCAGGGAATGACTGGGTCGGCTAGAAAACGCTTCAGCCAACTTGTCCAACTCGGGGGACTGTGGGGGGAGGCTCAGTTTCACCCAGAGGTGGCATATGCCTTTAAATGTTTGAGAGTGACAGGACATATGGAGAGCCTGCACGAGGCTCCACCCCCACACAGAGGAAAATTTATTTCTCAAAGCTTTCTCTTTGCATCAGGAAACACAGAGATCTCATCTCAGCCTCATTCAGGTTTCACATCATTCTCATGAACGTCTCTTTTGTTTCTCCTAAAATTCACCAGGAGAAATTGTTTTATTTGAGACTTAATGCAGACATCCTGAGAATTATTTGAGAAAATGATTGAGATCTCCTTTGGAACTGGAAGTGAGACTAGATTTAGATTCTGGCAAACTTTTCCATCTGGAGACGATGTTGAGAAACAGGAGAAATGAGCCGTTGTCTCATTCAGCTCTCACGTGGATCTCACATTTGTCTAGAAGTAAATGAGACCTTTATGAGATCTTTCCAAAATTATTTTCCTCTAGGTGTCTTCAAAATGTGCGTAAGCAAAGTCTGTAGTTTGCTTAAAGTTACGCACATTCCTAAGCTATTTTTTTTTTCTATAAATCCCAACTCTTGTGTAAGAAGCTGCTTACGCACTTCCCAGCCCGGTTTTGTGCATAAGCAAGCTTCATAAATGAGGCCCCTGAGCTTTTACTGTGTTATGACACAACAAAGGCTCCAGCGGCAATGAGGACGACACATTTTGGGGGTGAAGGAGAAATCTATGTAAAACTAGAGTTGTGTAGATATAATAAAAGCTCTGACTGAAGTGGGGGTGGGTAAAAACATTGATTAATCAATGCATCGCAATACTTCCCTTTATTCAATAATTAATTGACCGACCCCCCCCATCCATTCCCTCCTGATGTGAGGGGAGATGTGTATGTTATTTACCTTGGCCACGTTGGATCATACAACACTAAAATGGCAACTTTTTTTATTTATTTTCAAATGTTTTATTAGCAAAACATGCAGTATAAGGTGACATACCACATACATTCACATGGGCATGATATATATATTCAGAAATCTACCACAGTTTCTTCTTACTGAATCGAGTCGAACCTACAGAATCTAAATTGAATTGAATCGTGAGGTTCCTAATAATACCCAGCCCTAGACTGAAGGCAAACATTGCGGTGATGTGGGAGGATGTCAGAACCAAATCAGGCTGATATTTGTTGAAATAAATGACTGAAATCCCAACCTCCCATTTTCTTCCTTGCGTCCGTGCGCCTGACCTGATTTTGCTTTCTTTTCATCTGCAGGCGATTATTAACTGCACCGTTACACCCAGCATGACCTTCACCAAGACGTCCCAGAAGTTCGGGCAGTGGGCCGACAGCAGGGCCAACACCGTCTACGGTCTGGGCTTCGCCACTGAGCAGCAGCTGCATCAGGTGATCATGTTTTCACAGCACCGTGTACTAGGGTTGGCCGATATGTCATTCACCCATCTTCAGTCCTATAAATGACGATGGGTGAAATATTCGCGCTGATGATGTCGTCTGCACTTTTTTTTCAGCATAACAGTAGAAGTTAGACAGAATGAAGGCGAGAATATTATATGGTCGGGACGATCTACACGTTTACGATGAGGCTAAAACAATTACTATTTAAAAGTCACAGCGAGGCAGATAAGGTCTCGTCTGCTGCAGCAGCAGTGCACGCTGTACCTCACCTATCGACAGTGTCGGAGTGAACATTTAATCCTTGAAGAACCCATATGATCTAAAATGTTGCATTAATCCATCTGTGTTCCACCTTTTACAAAATACTTCCACATTTTCTGATCCAGAATGTCAGAAAACTAATACTGGATAGCGCACAATCCCTCGCGGTCAAAATGACCGTGCGTTGGGTACGACTTCACAGCGCGGGACACCGCAGGGGATTTTGTTCTATTTTTAGTTGTCAGATGTTTTGGATCAGATAATGTGGAAGTATTTGGGAACGGTTGTATACAGAGATGGATCAATGCGGCATTTTAGAACATATGAGCTTTTGAAGGAATAAACAACATCATCTTGAGGTGTACGGAAATCCCCAAAAACAGCAGAGGAGCGTCTGGTGGAGTTTATGAAGGTATTCGGACAAGTAGAACAACCTGGACTGCAGCATAATTCACGGTGCAGGTGACCGCTCCCGACAGCCGAGGCACGGGAGGAAAAGCGTGCGCGAGGCTGTGCAATTAATAAAAATTTGATCGTGATTTCAATTTTTGTGTCAAACAATCTCCAAACTCTTAAAATCGAGTTGAAACTTTTTTTTTTTTTTGCCATTTTTCTTGGCACAATTTTTAAATTTTATTCTGAGGTTATCCCAGGCAACAAAAATGTTAATTTAGAATGTTCTAGCATTATTTCCACTTATCTCCACCTTTAATGGTTTTGTTTTATTTTTGCCTAATTAATACTGTTTTTTTTTTTTTGTTTTTTTTAATAACTTATTTTATTTTTTACATTTTATATATGTATGTGTGTGTGTGTGTATGTATATATGTGTGTACATGTATGTATGTGCATGTACCTGTTTGGAAAATGATAAATAAATCATACATTAAAAAAAGAATGTTCTAGCATTACACTAAAGCTCAACAAAGTTTATTTTGGGATTTTTTTTTATATGAATTGGTATATTTATTTCATTTTTCCAAAAATAGAGAAATTGCGGAACGGATGGATTAACTTGTTTATTTAGCAAATATTAATGTTTTTCTATGTTTTTGCATTAATTTATCATTCAAAGTATATTTATTTTATTCATTTAATGTTTTAAACATTGCAAAATAGCTATAAGGTACATATTTGCAGCCTTTATTTTCATTGCTAGATACCTTGAAAAGAAATGCTAAATTAACGCATCGTGTAACTAGAAAATAATCGTTTGAATAATTGTGATTTCAATATTGGCAAAAATAATCGTGATAATATTTTTTTTTCATAATCGAACAGACGTCGCGTGCGCTGCTGCTGCAGCAGTTGAGACGTTATATGCCTCGCTGTGACTTTTACAAATATCTGTTCTGGCCTCATCGTGTGCACTGTAGATTGTTCTGACAGATAACAGGCCTATTCCTGCTTCATTCTGTCGAACTTTTACTTTTGCCGTGCTGACTTAAAGCAAGGCAAAAAAAAAAAAAAGAAGGAATTACTCCGTTGAATGGCTCACCCCATCATCAAGAAATCGTCCAATCGCCCAACCCTACCGTGCACTGCTTGTAGGGCTGCTACAAACGATTATTTTGATAATCGATTAGTCACCGATTATTCTGTCGATTAGTCGACTACTTGGATCATATGAGAATTGCAGCATGTTTACAGAACCAGTCAAAAGTTCGGACACTTTCTCATTTGAATCTAATGGGAAACTGTGTCCAAACTTTTGACTGGTGGTGTGTGTTTATTTATATCAAACTATTCAAGAAAATCTGAGCAGACAGACGGAGGTAGTGGAAGGTACAGCGGCAAGTTTGAGAGGAAAAAACAAAGCGGATAAATAACAAACGATTAGTTGATTATGAAATTAGTCACCGACTGTTATGATCGTCAACGATGAGTCGATTTAGGTCGACCGCTTTGGTGCTGACTCAAACTGTTTCTCTCTTTCACAAAGTTTTCAGAGAAGTTTAAGGAGGTGAAGGATGCTGCTCGCCTTGCTCGGGAGAAATCGCAGGACAAAGAACTGGCCAACACGGCGCTCACCATCGCTGCCCCTCAGGTGACCCGCACGACACAATCTGGAGAAAAATCCAGACACTGAGATGAAATGAAAGTCCCAGGAGGAAGAATCTGTTTAGTCATTCAGTCCAGGATGTGTTGTTGCTTTTATTTCTACAACCAAAGACCCTCTGATACTTTTCTCAATGGCCTCCAGCACCATCGCGTCCCATTACGTGTAGCTTTGATGCATAATGTAGCAACTCAGTCTGCAAGTCTTCGTTTACAACGTCCCACACGGAGACGTCCACATGGACACTGCGGAAGCCGCGGCAGACCAAACCAGATGAGAGCGCGCGTTCAGCGCCTACTCTGCTGATAATGCAAGCGTAGAAGAAGAAATTCCGCTTTTCATCCGTTTACATTCTGCTGTGAGCCAGACGAGGACGATGGCGCCGATGACTAATCAAGCTTTTTCCAACTAGACGCTAACCTCGTCCTCGTCTGCCGCAGCGTCCGTAATGTCATGAACTTGCATGAACACGCATCGGGGAGGTACGATGTTCTACTGTTAAGGTTATAAAAATCTACTAAATGATATGGTTTCCAGTAAATTGTGGACGCTACCCACTCAGGACACTTGGATGACATTGGACGAGCAGTATGGAGGAATATTGACAAGTTTTTGTGGACTTTTATGGACCTTTTTGGTTCAGTCGCCGGTGAACTCCATTAAAACGAAAACCTGTCAGATCTCCGGCTGCATTTGAGATATTAAAAAAGTGCTCCGCAGTCTTGCTCAGCATGAGAGTGAGTAGAAAATGGATGCACATCATCCGGTGGGTGTACTATTCCTTTACGGGAGTAGAGTGTACATTCAGACACAGCCTAAATCTGCTTATTAGCAAGTCATCATCACTTGCCAAGAAATCCTGGTGATCCCTCCTAATTTTCCCATTTTTAAAATGCAGTATTGCGCACGAGTATCCCCACGGTACTTAAATGTTTACAGCAATCAGTATGACTACCCCATACCTTGTCACAACCTATGCCTTAACGTTGTAAATATATCACTGGGAAATGTCATGGTGAGAAAACTTTGATGAAATGTTGATTTTAGGGCAGCACGACATTGAGAAAATTTGCAACAACACTGTTGGAACTTGCGATAATTATATAATTAGCAATGAATAAAATACTTGGACATGCAGTATTTTTTAGACGCCACGTAGTCAGCAGCCTCTTGAGATAACAGGAAACAGATTAAATATATTTGATTGGCCATTAAACACACAGCGCTGTGACTGGAACATCATCATATCCCTTCTTTAAATATATGCAAACATAGACTGTGATATTACAGTTTAGGCCATCTTTGTAATATGTAAAGATATTGTGCCGACTAATAATGTGCTGACGATAAATTTGTGATTTATTGTGCAACCCTAGTTGATTTAAGATTAAGATCTCTTTATTTCTTTATCGTTTATTTGAAAGGTCCTTATGTGTAGTTGTAGCTCACCAGCGCGGCACAAACGCGGCTGTTTTTAATCCTTATTATGTAGTGGATCTATGATTACAGTTTGATTTGAAGGGAAATTAAGTGTAAGAGGAACCGCGATACAGTCAGGCCTCATTTCCCCACCTCACCATCGGTGTCACCAGCCATCGGTCTCTAAAACCAGCGTACACATGGGTTAGAGTTTGCATGAAATACTGGACGGTCTCCCTTCAAGTTTGTTTTTAGAGATCACCACCTTTACGTGATACTGACGTTTATAAATGACACCCAAACATTTACAGACGGTGTCGTAAACGTGTGCATCCTCTACACCACTGGCTCGTATGCAAACCGCAACGGATCCAGTTTGTCTGCCAGCAGGTCACACAGTGCTCTCTATGCATTTGCACAACACTGATGTTGGGGCGACTGGTGCGTCGTCCTTCATGTCCTCTGCTGTCCTTCATGTCCTCTGCATGTGCCTCTGTGGAGATTGATTTCTGTGTGACAATCACAAGTTTGTTTTTCTTTAACTGGATTAAGCTGAAAAGAAATGAAGACATCTGAAATGTGAGATCAGAGGAACTCCGAAGTGTTTCCAGAACCACCGTGTTCTACCTGTACCACAGTTTCTTCTCTCTGTAGCATCAAGAGATGGACGGAGAGAGGAAAGAAAAGCTGAAGTGTGAGCTGGGTCACTTGTCTCAGAGGGAAGTGAAAGTGAGGAAAACTAGGACGATGATAAAATTATCCCATGCTGCTCAGAAGCACGCCACATTCTTATTTGCTAGCCACAGCTGTCCAGAGGCCTCTTACTGCACCACGGCTGGTGAATATGTAGCCAGTCAGGGCTTTCTGATCAATAGAAAATAATCAACAATCAGCAGCTTTGCTTGGTCATTCCCATTTCCCTTTCACAGACCAGATTCCAAGTGGTATATTTGCCTATAAGTCCCCATTGATTGAAGAAACTCCCTGGAAAAGCCAAAGCTCCTGAAAAATGGCTGTTTGTTTAGTTGCACTACAGAAATATTCAGGATATGCTGCTCTGAAAGAGTCTGTGCGCACTGACATGCTTCTTTCTGTTTCTCCCCTGCTTGGATTTCACCTACAGTTCTCACAGGTGAGTCTTTTGTTGGTTTAACGATAGAATATGCAAGAATTTTACAACCCAGATTCCCAAAAGATGGAATTCTGTGTAAAATATGAATAAAGGAATATTTGCAATCATTTGCAAATTTCATCCCATATTTTATTCCCAACAGAACATCAGCATCATATCAGATCTGTTCCACAGCTTTCAGAGCCAGTTTGCTTCAGATTGGTGAATCTCTGTCCATCTTTGCATCTGAGAGACTCTGAAATGCTCCTTTATATCCAGTCTGAGTAGATATTAAAGTCTCCTCCAATTATTATTTTCCAGCCTTTTGTTGCTCCTGTTCCATCTTTTTACAGTCATGTTGCTGCATCAGATTCACAATAATTTTCCATGTGATGTAAAATGTCTGTTTCATCATCTGATATGTTGTTTTTCATCAACATAAAATATGTTGATTAGGATTCAGAAATCAGTGCACTCTGATTTTATTCACACGTTACAGAACTCAACATTTTTTTAAGTATCAGGGTTGTAACTGTGTGTAGGGCTGGGCGACATGGACCAAATATCATATCACGATATATATATATATATATATATATATATATATATATATAATATATATATATATATATATATATATAATTAGATGACGATATACGATATATCCCGGTATTTTTATCCTGTTTTTTAGTATCTAAACGAGAGCCCAAGCAATGTGGGATTTTTGGGCCAGATGCCGATACTGATAATGGGATCTGGGAAAAAAATAAACAATATCTGATAAAAGCTAATATCCAATACTGGCTGATATCGGCTAGTATCCAACATGAACCAGTGTATATAAAATAAGAACATACATACTGTAGATTGCAATGTAGCAGGTTTTAAAACATCGAAACATAGAATTACTACTAGAAGCTGGAGCCTTTTAAAAATTAGTTTAATGAAAACATTAGCTACTGAATCCATGAGCTCCAGTAAAAGCTGCATGAAGTGGAGTCAGACACTGGATAATAGTCTCATATTAATAGTGGCCAATGATGTTAAAAGTTGCATATCCCTCTGTTTATCTCACAAAGAGGCAACGTATGCGGTGTTAAAACGCTGCATGCTGGTCTGATATTAGATGACGGAGGACGGTGGCACTAACTAAGCTGCATTTATCTCTGTTTATCTCACAAAGAAGCAACTTACACGGTGTTTAAATGCTAACATGGTCGCTAAAACTAGCGCATATAAAACCCGACTGCTCTACAGTACTTAAAGCAACCCTTACCGATCCTGCATTTCAGAAAGCGCAGCAGGATTATTTGAATATAAACAGTCCCGCCTCACTCCTAAGACACCCCCCTCATTCCCTCTGCCTCCCAATGCAGAATCAAAGGTCTGTTCCTTGGACAATCCTAGAGGTGCACCCCACTTCAAGGATTGGTCGGAGTTTTCGTTGAATATTTAGAGAACAGGAAGAGAGGGAGAGAGGAGCAGAGCACAATCACTTCCAGACTTCCTTTTCTTGTGGGGGTTTGTCAGGTGCAGCCGGGTCGTTACCAAAAGATAAAACCAAAACATTTGCACAGTTAATACCGCGATAAAACAGTATATGTAAATATCATATCTACCTCGTCATACCGGTATATCGCCCAGCCCTAACTGTGTGTAGAAGATAATGTCTGAGAATTATCTACAGGCTGAATGTTAATGTTGGGAAAGTTATTTTCTAACTCTAAGGACCCTGATATTTGTAAAATCCCTTTTATTAAGTTATTATCTTTCACTGTAAAGCTGTGTGTATGAGGAGGGTATAAGGGGTAAACTAAAATATGATGTGTGTGTCCAAGTAAACATGCATGCATATTTATCTGAAGTCATGGGGAAAAAAAATAAGCAATTCTTCTGTAAGTAATCCGAGCGTACGAATAAAAACGCTTTATTTATAAAGCACTAATTTACAACAAAGTCATCCTAAAAGTATCTTAAAGATACAGTCCAATAAAATCCAGGACCAGGACGGCCATCTACCTGGACCAACATAGTGGTTCCTTCATTAAGAGACAACTGTGATTTTACTGGTGAAATACAGCACGGCTCACCAGGCATCTTAGGGTTATTTACATCGCTCATTTATCCAAAAAGACCTCCCGATGAGCTGTAGGTCGTCACAGACATTAATAAATCTTTTCCACTAACGGATCATTTCCTGAAGTCCAATTAGTATCATCATGGAGACATAGACACGGATACAGAATGACCTCTGGTAACACGTTTCTGTAAGCTAGTTATTCCATTTTGTTTGTTTGTTCCATACAAGGTTTCACAGAGGATGCGTATTATCTCACATTTAGCTTCTAATACTCCCCCCGTATTACTTATTTGTTTAATATTTAATCCAGACTGATCCTCCTACAACGCTGGTTTCAGGATCCAACATGAAGCCCATTTTATGTCCTATCAGTGACCAGAGCAGAGTTCTGTCCTGCAGAATTTAGACGACTTTGAGACCTTGAAACCACAACCAGAAATACGCACTAAATGATATTCACTGAGACAGAAACTTGCACCTTTTTATGCACAACTTCAGATGAATATACAGATGTGTATTTGTACACACACATCGTATTTAACAGCGACGCTACCACACAGGAAAGTCCATTTACTGATGTGTTTCTCAGGACCTCTCGGATGAACTCCAGTCTCCACCGATGATGTGTGTGAATGGACCAGAGGACAAGCTGTTCCGCAGCCAGAGCGCCGACATCACGCTGTCTTCTGAGAAGGAGCGCATCAAGAAGATGCTCTCTGAAGGGTAACGAATACCCGATATGACGTCACAAAAACGCACTGAACATGGACACCAGAGACCACAGAAAACCAGTTTACCAGCTGTGTTTCACCCTCAAACTCCATTTTAATCCAGGAAGAATCTGAACTTTTAATCCCAGTCAGCATCAGAACCTTTAATCCCAGCCAGCACCAGAACTTTTTTCCCAGTCAGCATCAGAGCCTTAATCCCAGTCAGCATCAGAACCTTTAATCCCAGCTAGCATCAGAACCTTTAATCCCAGTCAGCATCAGAACCTTTAATCCCAGTCAGCATCAGAACCTTTAATCCCAGTCAGCATCAGAGCCTTAATCCCAGTCAGCATCAGAACCTTTAATCCCAGCTAGCATCAGAACCTTTAATCACAGTCAGCATCAGAACCTTTAATCCCAGTCAGCATCAGAACCTTTAATCCCAGTCAGCATCAGAGCCTTAATCCCAGTCAGCATCAGAACCTTTAATCCCAGTCAGCATCAGAACCTTTAATCCCAGCTAGCATCAGAACCTTTAATCCCAGCTAGCATCAGAACCTTTAATCCCAGTCAGCATCAGAACCTTTAATCCCAGTCAGCATCAGAACCTTTAATCCCAGTCAGCATCAGAGCCTTAATCCCAGTCAGCATCAGAACCTTTAATCCCAGCTAGCATCAGAACCTTTAATCCCAGTCAGCATCAGAACCTTTAATCCCAGTCAGCATCAGAACCTTTAATCCCAGTCAGCATCAGAGCCTTAATCCCAGTCAGCATCAGAACCTTTAATCCCAGTCAGCATCAGAACCTTTAATCCCAGCTAGCATCAGAACCTTTAATCCCAGTCAGCATCAGAACCTTTAATCCCAGCTAGCATCAGAACCTTTAATCCCAGTCAGCATCAGAGCCTTAATCCCAGTCAGCATCAGAACCTTTAATCCCAGTCAGCATCAGAACCTTTAATCCCAGCTAGCATCAGAACCTTTAATCCCAGTCAGCATCAGAGCCTTTAATCCCAGCTAGCATCAGAACCTTTAATCCCAGTCAGCATCAGAACCTTTAATCCCAGTCAGCATCAGAACCTTTAATCCCAGTCAGCATCAGAGCCTTAATCCCAGTCAGCATCAGAACCTTTAATCCCAGTCAGCATCAGAGCCTTAATCCCAGTCAGCATCAGAACCTTTAATCCCAGTCAGCATCAGAACCTTTAATCCCAGTCAGCATCCAGACATCATGTTCCAATTCATCCTCAGTTGTCAGATTATGAAGCTAAAATTGTGTAAATGAATGTATCAATAGATATAGCAGCGCAAAGACCAACCAGAACCAGAACCAGAATTTATTACTACCAGAACTTTGTAGAAACACCACCAGATTAACAGTGAATCTTTCCTCATCTGCAGATCATCTCTCCATCTTGGCTTTCAGGCATTGAAACAAACACACAACAGAAACTATTTCCATGTTTCCACATTTTCTTCACAGAACTTTCTGCTAACTTGTTGATCTTTGGCTCCTCCTGATTGGATGTTGCCGTAAAGTTAAGCTCTCTGATTGGTGGAAATTTTGACAGGATGTGGCTCCATTATCATTTCTGGGTCAAAATAAAAGTCTCTTAGAAACAGTGCTGGGGTGATAAATGCCATCGTGGGTCATTGTGGTTTTACCAGGAAATCTCTGAATTAACACGGCATATAGTGGCTGGATTATAAACCTCCTGGACAGGATAGAAATTGCTGGAAAACTTCTGCAGGTCACCTAAAGGGTAAACTATCCATCACATTTACCCCACAGAGTTTCACACTACTGAGAAACTCCTGTTATAAGTGATGGTGCTGGGGTGTGTTAGGGTTTAAAGGGTTAATGCCACATTTTCTCTGTTCAATAGAACCACCAAACCTCTAAGTATTCATGAAACTGCATCTCAGTTTTAGTCCTGATCCGACACGTATTTAATTTTCAGCAGATGAACTTCCTCCACTTCACGTGACATCACCTGCTTCTCATTTCCTGGCATCATCATCGTTTGATGTCATTGTATCTGCAGTCCTCAAGGACACAAGGAGGTCGTTGACAGGTAGAAAACATCTTTCAGACGTGTGCTTTAAAACCTCCCACTCCAATTACTCTCACAGAAAGTGGCTCCTGAATGGTTACCATGGTAAATAGTTACCAGGGGAACAACATCAAAGCTTTCAAGACGAAGGGGGACAGAACAGAGGCAAAGGATCAGGGATAAAGAAGAGCTTCGTGTTCATGTCATGATTTTGAGGCATTGGTATTAAGCATTACACAGAAATGCACAAAACCTTTACAGGGAGTGCAGAATTATTAAGCAAATGAGTATTTTGACCACATCATCCTCTGTATGCATGTTGTCTTATTCCAAGCTGTATAGGCCCAAAGCTACTACCAATTAAGCATATCAGGTGATGTGCATCTCTGTAATGAGAAGGGGTGTGGTCTAATGACATCATCACCCTATGTCAGGTGTATTAGGCAAACAGAATTATTAGGCAACTTCCTTTCCTTTGGCAAAATGGATCATAGAGGGACTTGACAGGCTCCGAAAAGTTAAAAATAGTGAGATATCTTGCAGAGGGATGCAGCACTCTTAAAACTGCCAAGCTTCTGAAGCGTGATCATCCAACAATCAAGCGTTTCATTCAAAATAGTCAACAGGGTCGCAAGAAACATGTGGAAAAACCAAGGTGCAAAATAACTGCCCATGAACTGAGAAAAGTCAAGCGTGCAGCTGCAAAGATGCCACTTGCCAGCAGTTTTGCCATATTTCAGAGCTGCAACATCACTGGAGTGCCCAAAAGCACAAGGTGTGCAATACTCAGAGACATGGCCAAGGTAAGAAAGGCTGAAAAACCACCACCACTGAACAAGACACACAAGCTGAAACATCAAGACTGGGCCAAGAAATATCTCAGACTGATTTTTCTAAGGTTTTATGGAATGATGAAATGAGAGTGAGTCTTGATGGGCCAGATGGATGGGCCCGTGGCTGGATCAGAGGTCCAACTCAGCGCCAGAAGGTGGAGGTGGGGTACTGGATGGGCGCCCAGTCCCCACTCAGATGCCAGCAAGGTGGAGGTGGGGTACTGGTATGGGCCAGATGGATGGGCCCGTGGCTGGATCGGTAAAGGCCAGAGAGCTCCAGTCCCACTCAGACGCCAGCAAGGTGGAGGTGGGGTACTGGTATGGGCTGGTATCATCAGAGATGAGCTTGTGGGGACTTTTCGGGTTGAGGATGGAGTCAAGCTCAACTCCCAGTCCTACTGCCAGTTTCTGGAAGACACCTTCTTCAAGCAGTGGTACAGGAAGAAGTCCTCATCCTTCACGAAAAACCTGATTTTCATGCAGGACAATGCTCCATCACACGCATCCAAGTACTCCACAGCGTGGCTGCAAGAAAGGGTCTAAAAGAAGAAAAACTAATGACATGGCCTCCTTGTTCACCTGATCTGAACCCCATAGAGAACCTGTGGTCCCTCATCAAATGTGAGATTTACAAGGAGGGAAAACAGTCCACCTCTCTGAACAGTGTCTGGGAGGCTGTGGTTGCTGCTGCACGCAATGTTGATGGTGAACAGATCAAAACACTGACAGGATCCATGGATGGCAGCTTTTCAGTGTCCTTGCAAAGAAAGGTGGATATATTGCTCACTGATTTGTTTTTGTTTTGTTTTTGAATGTCAGAAATGTATATTTGTGAATGTTGAGCTGTTATATTGGTTTCCCTGGTGAAAATAAATAATTGAAATGGGTATATATTTGTTAAGTTGCCTAATAATTCTGTTTGCCTAATGCACCTGATATAGGGTGATGATGTCATTAGACCACAGCCCTTCTCATTACAGAGATGCAGATCACCTGATATGCTTAATTGATCGTAGGCTTTGGGACTATACAGCTTGGAATAAGACAACATGCATAAAGAGGATGATGTGGTCAAAATACTCCTTTGCCTAATAATTCTGCACTCCCTGTAGGTCTCTACTGACATCAGTGTCTGTCTCGGTCAAAGTCCACCATTCTCCACTTGCTGTGTCTGGTTTCTGGTGCTAAGCTAACAGACGTCTCTCGGTTCTTTGACAGGGTAGCAGCTGATTTCTAACATTCAGGTTTGTGATAAAGGCGGCCTCTTTGGTCAGCTCTGCCCTCTATGGACCTTAACTGCGCAGTGTAGATGTGCCGCTGCAGGTAGTAGTCGCGTACTAGGGGTGTCACGATATTGGCAACGTCGCGATACCTTGATAGGTAAACTGTCACAATATCATTATGGTCTTGTCAGGGTACTAAACAGTGTGACTTGAGACAAAAATACTAGTTTTCAGTCTGCTCTAAGGAGGTGATATTTGACAGCACACTTGTTCTGTGGTTGGGCGAGATTGTGTAAGTGATTTCCGTGTATTTAAACGGTGGTGTCCAAACGAGGTGTCCAAATATTTTATATTGAAGGGCCGACAATGACTCTGGGTGGATCGTCGCGGGCCAAAACTAAAAATTCATGTTGTAATGCAAGAAATTTAATATGCTTAGTCTGTAGTGTAATTGTTCAAAATAAAACCTCATACAAGTAATGTGGAAAATGAATAACACTGTTCTTTATTGTGTTCATTATTTGCTTTTACATTACTTTGTATGCAGTTTTATTTTGGACAGCATTTTATTATCTGATCATTCCAGATCTGACCTGATGAAAGAATAACAGCACTACCCTACCCACAATGCAATGCAATATTAATTTATGGTCAGAAAGGGAAGTGCAAAAATGAATAAATATCAAAAGAACTTTTCACACAACTGAGAAAATTATGGTTAAAAAAAAAAGGACAAAGAGTGGCGGGCCAAAAATAATCACTCGAGGGCCAACTTTGGCCCCCGGGCCCCAAATTGGACAGCCCTGCCATAGACAGACTTATCTATTTTTATTAAAAGACTACTAAAGGTGAGGCAGTTTCTTTGAGCCTGGGTATTTTTATTTAACAAATAGGCTGTTTTAATGACTGGTTAAGTTTATTTACTATAACACCTGAGCTGCCTTTTCTTGGTAAGTATGTTTGATTTTTACTTGAATTTCATGCTTCAGCAAAGGTTTTTCAAGCTGTTCAACATGTCATAACCTTGAATATGACAATAAATGTTGTACTAATGACTGGTCAAAACATTTTATATTGTCATTCTTGCTATTGTGAGCCTCCTAAAGTTGCAGTTAATATTGTACCGTGAGGTTCAATATTGTGATATCGTACCGTGAGATGTGGATATTGTGACACCCCTCTCTCATACTGCATGTTACATGCTGTTGGAGCAGCTCGGTGATTCTGAGAACCGGGTCAGCAGTGTCTTATCACACTCCAAAGTCTTGGCAGCGGTGCAGTTAGAGCTCGAGTTACTTCACACAAGATTCAGCTCAACCGTAAACTCAGATGGTACTACATCAGCAAAATAAACCGGTTTGAATTTCAACGCCATCTCTTCCAGTTCTGAGGAATTTTTATATTCATGTTGGATATTTACTTTTACCTTTAATTACACAAAGGTTTACATCATCAAAGGCTCTACTGTTTGTGCACCACTTAATTTAACCGTCCATTTTTCCTTCAGAACTGCATTAATTCTTGGTGTGATAGATCCAACAAGGTGTTGGAAAGTAAATCAGAACACTGCGCATCAAGTAGCTGGATCAGGAGCTCCACAGCAGTAGGACAGCAAACTGATGAAAAATGGAAAAAGGCTGGAGAGATTAGACGACTCTGATGAAGACACTGTTAGTGTCGAAACATTAGTCTTTATTAGGGCTGTCAAAAACTTAATCCTGATTAATCCCATTGTTTTTATCACTTTTAGAACATATTTAGGATGAAAGGTGTCTCAGCAGGAATTCTACATTTATCTTTAGTAGACTAGACTACAGAAATTCTGTCCTTACATGTCTCCCTAAAGTCCTTGAGACGGCAGCAGTTTAGTCCAAAATGCTGCTGATATGGTCCTCACAGGCTGACTTCACAACTGCATTAACGTGAAGCTGAAATTCAGCTCTGAGTCCTGGACTCCTTCCAGAGTAATGGCTTGGTATTAGCTTTTAAGTTGTAAAACAAAAGTTAATGTATTTTCTGCATAAAGCAGTACTAATTAATAAAAAAAAATCTCTTGTTTGACATTAGGATTAATTAAGGATTAATTTTTTGACAGCCCTAGTGTCTATGCTTGCCCAATAAAGCTAAAAATCTATCAGTGAAGCTCCAGCATTCTTACCATTTTTCACCTGTTGGAAACAGTCCTCAGAGATTTTGCTCCATATTGACATGATAGTATCACACAGTTGCTGCAGATCCATGATGAGAATCTCCCGTTCCACCTCATTGTGATGAGAATCTCCCGTTCCACCTCATTGTGATGAGAATCTCCCGTTCCACCTCATTGTGATGAGAATCTCCCGTTCCACCTCATTGTGATGAGAATGAGTATGCTTTCTTTTCTTTTGTAGAGCATCATGTGATATATCTGTGTCTTTCAGGTCAGTCTGTGAGATGAACCTGGAAGCTGAGCTCTTCACTCTGCAGGACAGCAACTCCAAGTTGGTGGCAGCTCTGCACGAAGCCAATGCTAATGTGGAGCAGTGGAAGAAACAGCTGGTGGCATATCAGGAAGAGACCGATCGACTCCGAGAGCAGGTTAGCTTTAACGCAGATGCTCAGAGAACAGTTTTATCCTTAAATGCAGGAGAGAAAGAAAACCAGCTCACTTTGAAGACAGTGCTGATCCATGCAACCCTGCTTTCCTGCCTGAGGTGTTGAGGTCATGTATCCCCACTGGTTTCTTTAATTCACTGCCTTCCTGTCTGAAGAGCAGCGGCGGTTACATGCGCTTTGCCCGGTGCGGGCTTTTGCGTGCTTTTGGATAGAACTAAACCAGGGTTAATACAGGAGTCATAGAGATGACTTTACTACCTTTTTTTTTTACTATTGCAAAAGTATTTTTTACAACCAGCACCAAGGGCGTAACCATCATCTCAGAAGTGAGGGGGACAACATTTTCAGAGGGATTTATCATTCTCTCGCATTCAATTGGACCTTTCCTTAGTGGCTAAAGAACCACTTGAACCCCAACAGCCACAGTACAACACCAGGGGACCAACTAGGCTCGTTAATTAAACTAGACACAAAAAAAAATCTAAACTTTTAGTTTGAACTCTAGTTGAGCTGACACAATGACCCTTGAACATTTACTGGACATCTCCTCCCTGACGCTGCTCTTTCTATTATGGCAATAAACATTAAGAACATGTGGCAAGCAACATTTTGAAATACAGTTGTGTGTAGAAGTGTTCGCCTCCTTCCTGATTTCTTACTTTTTTGCATGTTAGTCACACTTAAATGTTTCAGATCATTAAACAAATTTAGATATTAGACAAAGATAACACAAGTAAACACAAAATCCAATTTTTAAATGAAGGTTTTTATGTTTAAGGGGGGAAAATCCAAACCTCCATGGTCCTGTGTAAAAAAGTGATTGCCCTCTAAACCTAATAACTGGTTGTTCCACCTTAGCAGCAACAACTGCATCAAGCGTTTGCGATAACTGGCAGTGAGTCTTCTTCAGCGCTGTGGAGGAATTTTGTTCCACTCATCTTTGCAGAATTGTTGTAATTCAGCCACATTGGAGGCTTTTCCAGCATGAACCGCCTTTTTAAGGTCATGCCACAGCATCTCAATGGGATTCAGGTGGGGGCTTTGACTAGGCCACTCCAAAGTCTTCATGTTGTTGTTCTTAAGCCATTCAGAGGTGGACTTGCTGGTGTGTTCTGGATCATTGTTCTGCTGCAGAACCCAAGTGTGCTTCAGCTTGAGGTCACCAACAGATGGCCGGACATTCTCCTTCAGGATTTTTTGGTAGAAGCAGAATTCATGGTTCCATTTACCACAGCAAGTCTTCCAGGTCCTGAAGCAGCAAAACAGCCCCAGACCATCACACTAAAACCACCATATTTTACTGTTGCTATGATGTTCCTTTTCTGAAATGCCGTGTTACTTTTACGCCAGATGTAATGGGACCTCCACCTTCCAGAAAGTTCCACTTTTGTCTCGTCAGTCCACAGAGTATTTTCCCAAAAGTCTTGGGGATCATCAAGATGCTTTCTGGCTAAACTGAGACGAGCCTTTATGTTCTTTTTGCTCAGCAGTGGTTTTGGTCTTGGAACTCTGCCATGCAGCCATTTTTGCCCCCCAGTCTCTTTCTGATGGGGGAGTCATGAATACTGACCTTAATCGAGGCAAGTGCGGCCTGCAGTTCTTGGATGTTGTTCTGGGGTCTTTTGTGACCTCTTGGATGAGTCGTCGCTGTGCTCTTGGGGTCATTTTGGTCGGCCGGCCCCTCCTGGGAAGGTTCACCACTGTTCCATGTTTTCACCATTTGTGGATAATGGTTCTCACTGTGGTTCTCTGGAGTCCCAAAGCTTTAGAAATGGCTTTGGAACCTTTTCCAGACTGATAGATCTCAATGACTTTGTTTCTCATTTGTTCCTGAATTTCTTTGGATGGCAGCATGATGTCTAGCTTTTGAGGATCTTTTGGTCTACTTCACTTTGTCAGGCAGGTCCTATTTAAGTGATTTCTTGATTGAGAACAGGTGTGGCAGTAATCAGGCCTGGGTGTGGCTAGAAAAATCGAACTCAGCTTTCCAAAAATGGGGGGGGGGGGGGGGGGGGTATGGGATCAAAATCATGCCAGAGACAATTTGTGTGTGAAAAAGATTTTTCATGTAAAATAATGTTTTGAAGTTGTATAAAACAAGTCGTGCTTGTAAAAAAAAGTTATGAACCCACAGAATCATTTTGTGGTTGTGTGAGAAACCTTTGTGTGCAGAAATATTATTTGCAAACATGTAGATCAGTTTCGTAGTTGTGTTTTATTTTTCTGTGTGTGTGAAAATTGAATTTGTACCTGTAAAAGTTTCGCCACACAAAAATATCTGTACGAGTGCGACACCTAGGGCTCGTGTGCGACACTGCACCTACGAGCTCACAAAACAGAAACCTACAACCACAAAACTTTTTTACGGATTGAAGACAAGTCAAAGTCGTGCCACTAACAGCCAATCAGGACACTGCATTCTGGCAAGCCAAACAGCCAATGATGTGGTGGATTGGTGATGACGTTTATTTTTGGGGACGAAGACGATACCGTTAGCAAAGGCTCTTGGCTGCTAGCAGTCAGAGCGCAGCGGGAGCTACATACTTGTTGCAAGAGGGAGGCTGTTCAATCTGAAGACGGCCACTGATCTGATCTCTAACAGGCCTGCTGGAGAAGGCGGCTACTGGCAGAAGAACTTGGCCGGTTATTTTGGTGTTGATCGCCGCAGCTTATTGGATCATCTGTCTTGCTGAACGTGCGTTAGCTTTGGAGAGGCTAACGACTAGCACGTCTTGGATAGTCCCACTGGATTGTGTTCTTCCTCCGCATGTACATGAATGTTGGGGGATGAGTTGTGTTGTGATGAAAGACTGAGGCTAAGCCGTGTAAGTGCTTATGGTGTTGATCGCCGCAGCTTATTGGATCGTATATTGTACTGGACGTGCGTTAGCTTTGAAAAGGCTAACGACTAGCACATCTTGGCTGGTCCCACTGGAAGCTGGCAACCATTTAAAGCTGAGTCGTATAATGCTGTGGTTACCGTGTCAAAGCCCCCTTAAAAATAATAAAGAAAGAAAGAAAAGCAAAATCGTGTTTTACTGGCAGGTTGTGCAGTAAGCTGCCACCACATAGCCTACTGTTTACTTGATTGCTGCAGTCGTAAAGAAAAGAAAGAAAAAGCGACGGCGTTAGTCTTTTATAAAAGGCATGTGCGGTTATCTGGTTAATAAGGAAAGTAATGTAAAATTCTTTGTGTTCCTGTCACTCATGTGAATAGCCAGAGCTACCTAGAACATTTTCAGTTTCAATGGGCTCGACTTCCAGGGAGTCCACATAGCCTATCTGTGCCAGCCCGTCCAGATCAAACGCGATGTCGGTGTTAAAAACACGTTTGATGCCCAAAGTGGGACGCTGGGCCACATAAAATCAGACACAATAGGCTATAGAAAATCTTAAAGAACCACTTTCTAACTACCAGGCCGATCAGATTCTGATCATCATTGTTGACACATCATTTGTGAACATTCCTACATTATTTTACAGCCTAAATAAAAGGACTAAATTGTATATGACGCACGTTTATTTATTTTGCATATATTTTCAATTAACACGTTTGCTCTTTATTTCACATTACTGGTATGTAAGTTAAACGTTTTATTTACATTAGCCTACCAAACTTCTAATTTCTGATATTCACTCGTGTGTCTCTGGGATTCACTAATGACGCAGGGATTCCCCGACATCGACACAGTCACTGCTTTAAGCATTGTGACTTCCACAGACACTGGAGGCAGGGGACGGCTTCATCTAGCTATTTGCATGAAGCCCTGGTGCTTCCATAAGAATGACGCACAAGGCTCGGCTGCGTTTCTCTTTTATTAAGGCGCTTTATAGCGCACCTGATGCGGGACAAACTGTTTCATAACAGCACACATAACTTAACGCCCACAAGCTTTGTGTAGGGATAAAAAAAAAAAAGCTTGCTACCCAGCCCTCCTCTCTCTCCCGTGTGACAGTGACAGCTCAATGCGTGTCACTGATTACCACCACGTCACCCATGCCAGACGTCACCATGACAACCAAAATTAAAATAATCAAGCATCACCTTCAGAATGCAGAGGATTGTTTTACATGAACAATGTTGGAACAATGTTGAAACCCAGAAGCGCGCAGTGTTCTGCTGTTGACGCATCACACAGAAAAACCCTACCGGCATAAGTTGACGGACCACGACTCACGCACGCGCACGTGGTGTCAATCGGGCTTAAAGGCTTTACAGATATCATAAACTTCATAAATAATGAGGACAACGTGTTTTTTAGTGGATGCGTTTCACCACACTGTTCCAGGCTCCTGCAGGTGACGGTTCTCCTGAAGCTGGTGAAGTCAGTTTGGAGAAGCAGAGGATTTTTTTTTTTTTTTCTTCAAATAGGCTGTTATTAAAATACGGGAAATTTACAGTCCCGAGAGAGAGACAGGGGAGCAGGACAGGTTGGCGGAGGACGTCTGATCCCCCTGGCTGGGGGCTCAGGGGATGGTGGCGGTGGAGAAACATGGCTCGGGAGTCGGAGGACAGTTGTGGACCCCAAGAGGAGGCTCAGTGCGGCCGCCACGGACCGGGATGGATCCACAGCCAGTGAAGGCGCCAGCCATCACAAGCGCCTTTTTGCATTTTAGTTCTTTTATTTTATTACTTTTATTTGAGCATTTATTGAGCCTATTTTTCCACTTATATTACTTTAGTACCATGTTTATTTCTTTAATAAAGTTCTTATTGTTTTTATTCAGTACTACCTGCTAGCGATGGCTTCCCTTTCTTGAAATAATGTTGATTTTTGGTTTATGTTAAATCTATCATGAATCGACCTCTTGCTTTTCAAAGTTGAAAAAAAAGACATTAAAACAACATTGTATTATAGTAACATTTATCATTGAATAAAAAAAAATCCGTTTAATGAACAAAGTAAACTAAAAATTAGATAACCTATCTGAGATTCCAGCTGACATGTTAGACGATGGATAATTGATCAGTTGTTTATGTTTACTGAATAGTTGTGAATGAATGAGACACAGACAATCATGTGAACTCCAGCTTTATCAATGTCTGGAAAAAAAAAAACAGCCTTAGTTGCATTTCAATGACAAAGAAATGGATAAAGAAAATATCTGTGGCTAAAACTGAACATACCTGACAAACTGCTTTTCTCAATAAACAGTGAAGTTATCCATACAAGGCAGTTTACCTGTCAACTTGGCATTTACACGTCCTCCTTTACCAGTTAAAATAATAATAAATAGGCAAATAAAAGCCCCTTGTTGAACGCCTGGTAAGAGGTATCATGCCCGTTTAAGCACTTACACGGCTTAGCCTCAGTCTTTCATCACAACACAACTCATCCCCCAACATTCATGTACATGCGGAGGAAGAACACAATCCAGTGGGACTATCCGAGATGTGCTAGTCGTTAGCCTCTCCAAAGCTAACGCACGTTCAGCAAGACAGATGATCCAATAAGCTGCGGCGATCAACACCAAAATAACCGGCCAAGTTCTTCTGCCAGTAGCCGCCTTCTCCAGCAGGCCTATTAGTAATCAGATCAGTGGCCGACTTCGGATTGAACAGCCTCCCTCTTGCTCCAAGTATGTAGCTGCCGCTGCGCTCTGACTGCTAGCAGCCAAGAGCCTTTGCTAACGGTATCGTCTTCGTCCCCAAAAATAAACGTCATCACCAATCCACCCCATCATTGGCTGTTTGGCTTGCCAGAATGCAGTGTCCTGATTGGCTGTTAGTGGCACGACTTTGACTTGTCTTCAATCCGTAAAAAAGTTTTGTGGTTGTAAGTTTCTGTTTTGTGAGCTCGTAGGTGCAGTGTCGCACACGAGCCCTAGGTGTCGCACTCGTACAGATATTTTTGTGTGGCGAAACTTTTACAGGTACAAATTCAATTTTCACACACAGAAAAATAAAACACAACTACGAAACTGATCTACATGTTTGCAAATAATATTTCTGCACACAAAGGTTTCTCACACAACCACAAAATGATTCTGTGGGTTCATAACTTTTTTTTACAAGCACGACTTGTTTTATACAACTTCAAAACATTATTTTACATGAAAAATCTTTTTCACACACAAATTGTCTCTGGCATGATTTTGATCCCATAGGGGGGGGCACTTTTTCCACACAGGGCCATGGAGGTTTGGATCCCCCCCCCCCCCCCCCCCCCCCAACACTAATAAAAATCTTCTTTTAAAAACTACATTTTGTGTTTATAAGACACTTCAGACACTTAAATTTGTTTGATGATCTGAAACATGTGAGTGTGACAAACATGCAAAAAAAATAAGAAATCAGGAAGGGGGAAAACACTTTTTTCGTAGAACTGAGTATTAGGAAAAATAAAATTTGTAGTGGCATTTAACCTCAGAATCACTTTTAACCCATAGACAAATTTTTTTTTCTCAGCCACTTATGTTCTTATTTCATCTGTGCAGGCCCTGCATGGTGGACTGTGCTGGTGGTCTCTGGTCCATCTCCTCCCTGACTCCGCTCTTTCTGTTATGGCAATTAACACTGAATAAAAATACGGAAACAAAATTTTGAGATAGAATTATTAAGAGAAGCAGCACAAATTTCTGTGGAATTCAACTTTAAAGTCATTTTATACCATTTTTTCTATGGCATTGGGTTTATTCCAAGAATAAACTAACTAGCAAGTAACGTAACAGCATCAACAACATTTGAATTATTGTCAATTAGCTTAGCATACTGATATATTGGCATGTTTTACCATGTCATCATTTAACTAACAAGTCTAACATTATTTGCACACAACAACATAACACAACTTACAGGGTTTGTTTGGAAAAAAACAGCAAAGTTTGTTTCTCTAGCTTCAACACACCTGGCTCAATTTAATGTGTCATTGAGCAGAACTTGACAACAAGCTGCTGATCCATTTATTTGAGTCAGGTGTGTTGGGGCAGGGAAACACTGAAAACCTGCAGGTCTGTGGCCTTTGTAGACCAAACTGATTAAAAACCTGTAGGACGGTGGCCCTTGAGGACCAAAGTTTGGCATCCCTGGTATAAAAGAAACAAATTCTTTAAAAGTTACTGACATTTTACCACCAAAGGCCCATTTTGCTCCCTTACGTAGAAACGTTCATTTCAATCGTCGCCACCTTCACGCTTCCATGTGTGTTTTATGTCACCATGGTTATCAAACCCATTCATCCATTAGTCGGCAGTGCTGAGTTCAAAGTTCATTTCCAAGATGTCAATCTCAAACTCCGGTTAGTGGTGATAATGCACTGCTATAAAGTTGTTTACGACCACTCAACACACCGACACACTCACACAGCCTTTCTTCTAAACATGCAGCTGTTGTTTTCTACTTCTTCTTCCCCTGCTTTGCTTCCCTACGTTTCCCCTCTTCTTCTCTGCTTTTCCTTTCGCTGGTTGCATATCAGTGATGCAGCTCAGCGCTGACCCCGCAGTTGCCCATGGTATTGCACCGTATCTGCATCGTGTGACGGATTAACAAGAACCTCCAACAACGCACCAAATTATGCACATAACCGACACGAGATGGACAAAACGGTTTGCATATCCGTCTTCTGCGTCGAGCATAAATGGACGTAAATGGGCTTAAATGATAAATAAATAAATAAATAAATGGGCCTTACAGCTTTAAAAGTGTTTTTCTTCACACTGGCTGAACCAGAAAACTACACGAGTCAATGTCATATCTCACCACAAAGTTCTTTGGTCACAAGAGCTTCCTATAGTGTTTTCTTTGTGTAATAGCAATAAAACATGTCCACGCGTGTATATATCTCACACATTCCAGATTTACCTGCATGTGCAAATTATGTAGTTTTACCTGCTTGCACGCATTTGTGTGATCTTCAGTAGCGCGAAGCCGTCCCGTGTGCACACCAGGCCGTTCCTGCTTACGTGAGTTTCCGTCAGGCGCCCTCGGCTGTGATCTTGAAGTTATTTTCTGCTTGCGCGGAGAAATTGAGCTTTGACACATGGGGCGGGGCAAAGGGGGGGGGGGGGGGGCTGCTCCAGCCATCTCCTGATTGGACACACAAACTTCACTCCGACTGACTGACAGCCAGGAGAGGCCGGACCGTCCTGCAGCTCTTTTGGAGAGACGTGCAGTGGTGGATTTAGCATCATATTCACCTCATGGGGTAAGTCTTCTATTAATCAGAGAATGTCTGGATAAACCTTCACAGAGAGACTTTACTGAGTAAACTGTAGCACCAAAACACAACGTTTTCCCCAAAACAGTAGGCTACATATGTCTGGAACAGCTAGCTAGCTGTGATGCTGCTAAGCTAACGTGATGTTCCGGTAGATGTCGGCTAAAAATGTTTCCCGTCTGCTCAGAAATCAGGTGTGCTCTGAGACTTCATGTTAATCAGCATCAGAATACTTTATTAATCCACAAGGGAAATTCAACACAATTCCTGAAACTGAAGCTATCTGATTTAGCGATCTACAATAAACTGTGTATCCGACATGTTGCCTGGAATGATTAACGGTGTGTAGTGTTGTGGTTCTTATAAAGGATGTCCCCTGTCACCCGACAGATCCACGTAGTTCCAGACTGTTCCCTGGCTGAGGAAGCTGCTGGCCTGTTGAAGAGGATGAAGACCATCCATGAAGAAGACCATCCAGCAAATGCTGATACAAATAAAAAACACATTCCCACAATGTCCCAGTCTTTTTAATCTGTCAGAATATGAGTCATGGCTACAGATTATACAACAAAACAGTTGTACGTTAATGAACTTTAGAATAGCTTAACTCATACTATGGTATTTTTGCAGTGTTGTCAGTGACCCAGTATTAAACTGACTGGTATTACTGGTGGTGTGGAGATGGAATGTTTTGTTGCCAGTATATGAAAAACAGGTGCCAGGTGTATTTAGCAGTAATGTCTGGTGATGGACATGTAAAAACATTTACAGTCAGCCAGGTGAGTGCATGCAAGGAAACGGATAAAACCTGCAGGACAATAGTCCACAGGGACTGCAGCTGAAGAACCCTTTGTACAGAAAAATGTTGCTTTAAATTATTATTTGGCTAGATTTTTCAACCAAGACAGAAGATTTAAATGGTTGCAGGTGTACATGAAACAGTTTTTTGTGAATGCGTGGAATGGCCTTGCACGACTGAAGATCATACAAATGCGTGCGGGCAGGTAAAACCTGCGTAGGCGACACTAAATAAATTGCGCATGCAGGTAAATCTGGAATGTGTGAGAGATATATACGTGCGTGATGTTGTATTGCTCGCACAAAAATTGACACAAAGAAAACGCTATAGTTTTCCACCTCAACTCTCTTCATGCCTGGATTGATGCAGATGCCTCCATCCTCCTGGCTCCAGTTTTCAATAATATCTACTTTCAGACTTGCCAGGAGGTGATTCCAGTAGACAAGATCATGTCACATGATGACCGCAACGAACCTCTCACTAATGCCGTGATCTCTTATAGCCACTTCTTACAGAGTTTCACTTATATTTAATTCTTCAACACTTCTCAGATATTTTAATCATTTTCACCATTTTAGTTTCTATCAACAAATGAATTTTTTGGGTGAGAACCTTGTTTCCTTAGGACCAAACCAGGTCCCTCTGTCTGATGAAGAGGACCAGTTGGCTGAAAATAGTTCAAGTCTCAGGGGTAGTTTGAGAGGGAAAAAGGTTTGTAGGACAGCAATATCCTACTTTCAATGCCCCAGTTAAGAAAAAATGAAAAATCACCATGGGGAGCTGGCAAGCAGTCGCTTCTCTCTCTCTTTCTGCTGTCCCCACTTATCTTCACCACACGTAGTTTAAAATAATCTGGCCTGCTGCACGGCTCCGGGCCTTTGGAAGGGTGCTTCTGTTTTCTTCTGATTCATGAAGCCCAAAAGACATTACAGACACGACTTTGGCATGACAGATAGGCTTAATATAAAACTATGTAGTGGTGGGGCCTTTTTTTTTTCCAAGCCCTCATGCCTCCCCTGAAAAAATGCCGCCCAGGCTGCTGCCGGTTCACCCGGGCCTAAAACCACTACTGCCTCACTTCGTGTTGGGGAACTTTTTTTGCCTGTTAAGAATACTTTGACACATTTCTCTTTGAATAAATTAGCTCTGTTACAGTGTACCTGTGGTGCATTGGTCTACAGCAAGCAGCAAGCTCCGGTGGCCAACTATGAAACGACCTGGAAGAATGAAATATTTGTAGTTCTCCCTTCATCCACTAGGGGCTGGCTGCAAAACGTAGCAAATCCCCATAGATTCCCATGTTAAAAAGGCGAACTTCACAGCAGAAATAAACATGTTTACAGCAGAAATGAACATGTTCACAGCAGAAAGAAACATGTTCACAGCTGAAACAAACATGTTTACAGCAGAAATGAACACATTTACAGCAGAAATAAACATGTTCACAGCAGAAATAAACATGTTCACAGCAGAAATAAACATGTTCACAGCAGACATAAACACATTTACAGCAGAAATGAACACATTTACAGCAGAAATAAACATGTTCACAGCAGAAATAAACATGTTCACAGCAGAAATAAACATGTTCACAGCAGAAATAAACATGTTCACAGCAGACATAAACACGTTTACAGCAGAAATGAACACGTTTACAGCAGAAATAAACATGTTTACAGCAGAAATAAACCTGTTTACAGTCTGGTTCAAAACATCATTGTAGGTTTAATAGGTCAAGTTTACCTTCATGTCAACTGCGAGGGGGGTGAATTTTTTATAACTCATCCATTTAGATGTAATTTAATCTTGAAATTACACATAATAAGGGGCGTGTCCTTTTGATTGACAGGTTGCAGACCGGATGCTGGCCTGCCGACCGGTTGCTAACAGCTAGCTCCTTGTTTGCTCTTGGTACGGTCTCAGTCTGCAGCAGAGTAGCATAATTGTGGTTTTTAGCAGCTAACAGGAAGTCCAAACATGCTTTACATTTATCCCGTCCATAGATATCACTAGATGCCGCCTCCGACGCTGTTGTCCATTGGAGCGATACGTCAGCTCGGCCACCATCTTAGGCAGGGGGAAGCCGCGTCGCCGATTAAATACTCCATAACTGACTCAATTTTCAACCGATTTTAGAGCCGTTTGGTTTATTATAAATATCTGACATTTATGACAAAGCAGAGATTATTTTTTTACATACACACATACTTAGACACACCTACATGCATACATAGTGATTTTATAGCCTGGTAAACCAGCATGACTCACCGCAGGTCAGGCAGCTTTTTTAAAAATATTATTTGAAAAAAAAAAATCCTGATCTCTCCCTCTCTCTCTCATATATATATACCGTACCGTACCGTCTTCTTCCGCTTATCCGGGATCGGATCGGGGGGGCAGCTGCCTAAGCAGGGAAGCCCAGACTTCCCTCACCCCGGCCCCAGCCGCCAGCTCATCCGGGGGGATACCGAGGCGCTCCCAGGCCAGCCAGGAGACGTAGTCCCTCCAGCGTGTCCTGGGTCTCCCCCGGGGTCTGGTCCCGGTGGGACGTGCCTGGAACACCTCACCAGGGAGGCGTCCAGGAGGCATCCTGACCAGATGCCCGAGCCTCCTCATCTGGCTCCTCTCTATACGGAGGAGCAGCGGCTCTACTTTGAGCCCCTCCCGGATGACCGAGCTCCTCCCCCTCTCTCTAAGGGAGAGCCCGGCCACCGTGCGAAGGAAACTCATTTCATCCGCTTGTACCCGCGATCTCAACGAGAAGACTCTCTTCTCCAGCTCTCTACAATGATTGGTTACAAACACTTCACCACGCTGCTGCGTCCTACTATTAGTTGTGAATACGACATGTGGATATTTCCAACAGAATTCACGAATCAGCAGCTTTTTGCATAGTTTTGAAAGGCAAGCCGTACCAGCGTATTTAGATGTCAACTTGCGTACCCTTTACGCAAATTGCATACATGCTAGCAGGTCTGTGATGAAACACCATTATTTATCCCATTTTCATCATAAAAACATCACTATTACTACTCTGTTGCTAAGAGACCTCTATTTAGACCTGGAAATGATGATGACGACACTTCCTGTCAACCTATCCACCAATCAGAGAGCTTAAAATTGACGGTAACGTCCAATCAGGAGCAGCCAAAGATCAACAAGTGAGCAGAAAGTTCTATGTGTGTCTGAAAAGAAGCAAAATAATGATCCTCTATGGCTGGAATAAAGAACGAAGAGCTTTCTGATGCAGCTGAGTTGGAGTTGGTTTTGTGAGGATAGAAGGTAAATAGTAGCAGAAATACACTACTCACAAAAAGTTAGGGATATTCAACTTTTGGTTTTTGGAGAACAGAATGATTCAGAATAAATATTTGACCATCGAACAATGTACATGTGCATTGAAAAGTTAAGAGAAAGTTTAATTCAGTTCACCTGGAAAGGTTGTAGTAGATTTTAGATTCATTCGGACATCATACAAAAAGCCAAATGTCCTTAACTTTTTGTGAGTAGTGTAATCGGAAATGAGGAAAAAGTGGAAATATGTTTTACGTTTCTCTCCTGCTTTCCACATCTCAGCCTGAGGAACACAGTTCAAGAGTCAGTAACATGTAAGAAGTCTCTGACCAATGGTTTAGAATCACAACAAACGTGAAAAAAATCCCCACAATTACAAAACACTCAAAGTTAAGAGCAATTCCAGCCACAAAGTCTGAAAAGTCTCCAATAAAATCCTTGTTGAATTTTGGTGGCCGATAATTAATGCACATAAAACAGGGTAACTGAGCTGGAGATAGAGGAGCTGTAGGTAAAACTAGAGAATGAGTTAGGAGATGTCCAACAGCAGAAACAGTACTTCCACAATGAAGCCGGGCCACCTCCTTTACCAGTGGACCAGGGGGGAGCTGGAGAAAGAACAATAGGGGGGGAAGAAGTTCAGAGAAAGCAACTGACTCACCTTCAAGGAGCCAAGTCTCAGTAATTAAGATAAAATCCAACTCCTGGAACTGGAAGAAGTTGCCAGACGTAGAACAAAATCCTTTTTCTGTAAAAGAGTCACAAAAATCAAAGATCAACAAGTTAGCAGAAATTTCTGTGTGTGTCTGAAAAGAAGAAAAATAATGGTCCTCTATGGCTGGAATAAAGCCAAGAAGACAACTTTCTAACACCATTCGATTCTGGTTACTAATTTGCAAATGGTTTTCCAGGTGGCTGAACTGGAGGCCCACGGAGGTCAAGGACCCAGCGATTTGCTCAAGGACGAGCTGACACAGTCCCTGGAGGAGCTGGAGGCCTTGCTGAAGGCCAAGGATGAGGTTGGAGAAGTTTTTTTATCATCACAGATCATAGAGAGTAATTCAGCTGCACAGAAAACAAGAAAAATCCTAATCCATTATGGTAAAATAAGCACTGTGACCCGTTCCTGATTCCTTTGCAGGAAATTCACATTTTGCAAAGCAAGAAAGCAGAATACCATGAAATGGAGCACGAGAGGGACGAGGCCATCCACAGATTAAGGGTAGGAGGGATTTTATCACAGTTACTGACAAACACAGAGGTACTTTAATGCTCGTTACCATTAGTTAAAGGAGGACTCGTCTGTCCATTGGTGGGTGGAACATGTTGTTATGATGCATGTTTATGGGACAACACATGTAACATCCATAATGTTTTTTAGGAAAAGTTCTGATAAAACATGCATTTGGAAAGCAATGTCAGCCAAACTTTCTAAGCAAAGGAACTTTTACAAAGATGAAATATTAGCAACAATTGGTCGTCCTGGTCTTATTCTTTATACACTGTATATTTCTGAGTGTTATGGATGTCACCGTTATGGACGTTACATTACTGTTAACAGAAGGGATGTCACGATTACAGATTTTCTTGGTATGATTATTGTCAAAGAAATTATCACGATTTTACGATTATCATGATTAATATATTATAATTCCCAAACACCATAAATGTGTAAAATCACATGAACACTACTCTTAGGTCTTTAAAGTGTTGATGACACGACCTTAACTTCAAGTAACTTTACCATACAACAACACACCAAGACAAAACCAGTAGCTCTGTGCAGTTAGAAGTTAATCAGATATGTATTTACGTAAATATCAGATGTTTAGGAGGCTCGGCTAAAGGCTAATAGCTTTGCACTCGCAAAATGGGCCGCCATATTGTGTCATCAGCGACTGTACAGACTTGCGGTCTGCCCATTGATTTAACTTACATGTAGAGCCGACCGATATCGGCCGCCGTTATGGGTGATTTTGGCGTGGCTATTCGGAGGCAAAATGTGGCCGATATGAAAATTAGTTTTGCTTAAACAGCTAAGAAACTTCTGCTTGCGCTTCTGCTCTCCCCCTCCCTCCCTGGAGCTGCTTGTGCTGCTCCTTGCCTCCCCCTCCCTCCTTAAGAGAGCAGCGCTTTTCTGCACCCCTCCCTCTCCCTCGCACACACACGCGCTACAAGGAGAGAGGAAGAGACTGATGCAGACGTTTAGTTTCTCCTGGTAAGTGGGACTTTTAAAACTATATAAAACTACACTTTAGTGCTCGTGACAAAAATGTGCTCGAGGAACAGCTGTTAGAGGATTAAGGAGAGCAGGGAGTTTTAAATGCGCTAGTTTTAGCGACAATATTAGCATTTAAAAGTGCAAGTTGCCTTTTGTGAAATAAAAAAGATGAGCTGCTACTCCTTTGCTATTAGCTAATGTAGACTGTTATAAGCTGCTAACTCCATCTTGCTATTAGCTAATGTAGACTGTTATACAGCTGCTAACTCCATCTCTACTTTTAGCTAATGTAGACTGTTATACAGCTGCTAACTCCATCTCTACTTTTAGCTAATGTAGACTGTTATACAGCTGCTAACTCCATTCTACTTTTAGCTAATGTAGACTGTTATCAGCTGCTAACTCCATCTCTCTTTTAGCTAATGTAGACTGTTATACAGCTGCTAACTCCATTCTACTTTTAGCTAATGTCAGACTGTTATACAGCTGCTAACTCCATTCTACTATTAGCCAATGTTACTGTTAAACAGCTGCTACTCCATTTACTATTAGCAATGTTACTGTTATAAGAGTAAACGCTGTGTAAGTGCCTTTTGGACAAAACGAGATAAAAGCAACTGTTAACTTTCATTCTGTTATCTAATATAAAATTATTATATTGTGTCCCTCTATACTTATGCATGCAGGTTTTACTGGGACTCGTAAATACAGAAGTTTAATTTTTTTGTTAAACTAATTAAAAAAGCTCCAACTAATGTATTTATTTGTAATTCTGTTTAGATTTAAAAGCTGCAACATTGCTCTTAAATCTAGTTTAGTCCCTTGTGTTAAGTGGAAGATGGAACTTTTTGAAGCTTAAAGATGAAAAATTTATATTTCTAAGGTGTTTTAGTGAATGAGTCTTTAAAAATATATCATTTAAAAACACTTTCCATTAGTCTGTGTGTAATCACTGTAAGCTGTTTGCAGCAACTTGTTTTAATTTTGAAATGCTCATCTATAGTATTGAAATCTAATTACTAACATACACTAAATGTATATATATTTATTCCCAGGAGAGGAGAAGAGTAAGGTGTGGAGCCACTTCACAAAGATTTAACAGGTGTTAGATGCAACATCTGTGGTGTGAACGTTAACCTGGGCTGCAGCAACAGAAAGGCAGAAAAAACAACAAATCTGTGTCACTACCTAAAACATCATCACAGATTCTGGATGATCTGATTCTTAGTGTTGAATCACATTTTGGTATTATAAGAATTTAAGTTGGACTACAGTTAGACAGACATGTATGTCCATGTTCATTTTTTTATATCCTGGCTGATATATATCGGCTGACATCGGATATCGGCCGATATCGGATATCGGCCAATATATCGGATATCGGGTTTTTTAAAGCCCCCAATATCTGTATCGGAATCGGCCTCAAAAATCCCATATCGGTCGGGCTCTACTTACATGTATAATCTGAGCCGTGGAAAACATGAAAGATGCTCCAGAACAGCTAGATTGGAACTGGATTGTGTGCTGGGTCATCAGCCAGTTCAGAAAAGTGTGATAATGCTGAAGCGGGGCCTGAAATTCACTGCGGGATTGCGGGAATCGCACATAATACCATCAACTCCCGCAAACTTCTCTCTTATAATGCGGGAAATTCCCGCTTGCAATTGCAGCAACGTAATGTGCAGTGAACATTTGCATCGGAGCCATAAGAAAAAGAAAAGTTTTAGCCTAACTGGCTCAGAATATCCGTGTTTGATCATAATGATGGAGACACGAGCTGCTCAGTTTAATGTTTGTGTGATGAGACCATCAGCGCTGCGTCACCGTTTCTCACAGCAGCTGAATGTGAGATCGATTCATAGATAAAGATAATATTGATAAATAATATTTGAATAGGCAAAGGAAGGTAAAGCTTGCGCTAACGCCTTGTTATTAAAAATCTAAATTTGGTTTATTTTGGAGAAAGAGTGTTTGGGGATGTTCCTCGTCATTTTCTCACATTTCTGCTCTTAACTTGTTTTGTTTTCTCAGTTTTTATTATATTTTCTGTGTTTTTATTTTCTTTCCTATTAGTATCTTTGGGTATTCTTAAAGGTGTTTATTAAATGTGTTATTATTATATTCATTAAGTTTTGACAGTTTTCAGCCTTGCATGTAGAAGATGCTCTGTCCTCCCCAAGACCAGTTTTATTTTAACAGAACTTTTATAAATGCAAGAGATTATGTAGAGGAGAGAGAACAGAAAGAGCTGGAAGAAAGAACCACTAGAACCACTTATTATAATTATGCAGTTGAAAGACGCAACAGATTACTGCAATATGTACTTTTTATACCAAGTTAGGGCTAGACTATTTTTTTACTGGGAGCAAGTGGCCCTAACTTAAATTTTTAGGAGCGAAGAAGAAAATTTAGGGGCGCACAGCAAAATCAACTTGCAAAGCAAATGTTCACATTTCCTCTCGTTTTCACAGAATTACTGATAAATACTTGAACAATAACTGCAGAAACTACGATGTTAAGGTCACAGCACATTTATGTCTGACTGGCTCTGTGTTTCTTAAGCGTCATGTTTTAGTTGTGTGGTGAGGTCCCTGTTGTTGTGCGTGACTTCACGGTTTGAAGCGGTTTATGGTTTTTGAGTATGGATCGGATAGAAAAAGGAGAGAAAAAGTCAAGACAAATTTACCTCTATTTATTTGTTTCAGTATTTTTGCCCATAAAAAATATTCAACTCCAGACTCGTTCCACTCAGATATATAAAAATAGATTAATGATAAGGAAATTATGATGAAGGGACCAGGAACAGATGACAAAATTGCAAGATGTCACCAGTTCACGTGACACAACATGATAAAGAGGGCTGGATTAAGTTGGGGTATGATGGACAAAAACCACTCAGACTGTGATTGCTTTTTGGTGCAATGATAATTCAGCGCAATCTGGGGGGTGTGACTGGTGCTTACGCGGCTGATGTCTGGTCCGGTCACGGCTACGCTGCTTAGAGCTTGACGCGTTGGAAGCATGTGCTGTCATAAACAGACCCGACGCCGCGACGAGACGCTGATGACTTCTGATGATTGATGATTGCACCCGGTGTGGAGTTAAACCATCGACTGAAACGGCCTCATAGCGAGGCAGCGCCACACACGGACACGGCGCACACGGACCTGGTGTGAAAGTCTGTCAGAAAAAAACAGCACATTTTATTGGTCGCACATGTGCGAATGTATGAAAAATTTACTCGCTCCGGCTCACATTTCAGTCGCAGAATGCGACCATTTGGTCGCAGTCTGGAGCCCTGAAGTTGGTAAAAACTGATGATAGCTGATAAAGAGAACGGAGACGGGACGTGAGAGCTGTCTAAGATGGAAACTAAGGAGGACGAAAAAGACAAATTAATGCTCCTTATTAATCTGAGGTACAGGTAGGACGCTGTAAGACCTGTGGTAAAGCGCCCTGTAAATACCCCCCCCAAAGTATACAAATCCCCCTTGGTGAAGGATGTAAGGGGGAACCCCTCCACCCCCTTTGAAAAGTGAATTTTAAGCCCTGCTGAAGAATTTGGGGAAATCACATTTTACAAGCTAGAACCGGAGTAGACCAGTAGCCAGCTGCCTACAGTCTGTCTCCCAGCCTCAGCTCCACTGGTTCAGCTAAAAACCAGCAGGACCACACAGAGGGAACCAGAACTTTAAGAAGCGACCCGGAACAACACACAGAAAACCCACAACTCGATGATTTACAGCAGTTAGACATACAGTAGATCCAGGAATGACAGAAACAAGGCCCTCGCCCCCTGCGGTAGCTCACAGCTAACGACAGCCGCGAGCTGCCTGTAAGTAATTAGCCTTTAAAAAATGAGAAGATAACAACTTACATGATTCCAGTGGAGTTTAAATAGTTCCCGTTTATAAGGATGAGGATGGAGGGAAGGATGCATCTAAAAACCGCAATGAAGCCACTTCAATGTTGAATAAGCAGCGAAGAAGATGCTCTTGCAGACGTCACATCCGGTTCTGGCTCACAGCGCCACAGTCTGGTCAGATGTACTGAAAAAGCAGCGATGTTTTCTAATGACTCCTTTATGCAGCTGCGCTTGTTTCTGTTACATAGATCATCATGAAGGATGTTTTGGTCTATAAAACATGGGGGAAAAAAACCCGTCAAAAATGTGTCATCAGCACTTTAAATTTTAATTCGATTTGTCAAAATTGAAGCGTTAATGCAGAGAGATGGAATTAACCCAATTTTTTTTTGTTTGCTTTTACACATTACTTGTATCCAAAATCTGAATTTGGTATTATCTTGGTCAGAGGAGCAGATTCTGAGCATGTAAGTACCGTATCACAGAGGTGAACAGAATCCACTAAAACCCACTTTATTCTTCTCATTTATGAACCATTTGCTGAGTCAAATTACTTTTCCACAAGTTGTGCACAAGTTGTGCTGTTCTGCCGTCACGGTTCAGATATGATCTTTGATGTAAAGCGACATCAAAGGAATCCTAATGATTTAATAATCGTGGCATTTAGTACCACGATTAATCGTAAAAGTAAATAATCGCAACAGTTAACTGGTCAATCTAAGCTGTCACTCAGTTCTGCATCTGGCTGCCAAGGTGTAAAATGTATCCTGGGATTAGGGTTTGTTAAAATATTTCTTTCCCCAGTTTCTCTCAGTCATATGGTTGAAAGTTTTGCTCATATATATTATAAACATTTATATTTTTGTAATAATACTCGTGACTTTGACTACGTTCATAGTTGTTTGACAGTGCAATGCAGATTGTGGTAGAGAATACATTTAATGCATTTTTAGATTTTGAGCGAATGCCAGGCACTGTGCTGTAATTTGGTCTTTAGTCAGTTGGTATTTATGTTATTGGTGTAACATTACCACCCTGGTTCTGTACATGCTGTTTAGCTCCACAGTTGGGAAGAATTTCTTCTGTATTTTAAGGGAAATCCCACACCGTTTTTTAAAGATATTCCATAGCTTCCATGGGACAAATGCATTCCTAACAGGTAACTTAAGGCCCGTTATGTAGTCTACCAGTAGCCTATGTAATTGTTTGTAGAATAAATGTAGGGCTGCCACAAACAATTATTTTGATAATCGATTAGTCCCCAATTATTTTGGCGATTAGTCGACTAATCAGAACATGCGAAAATTGTAGCATATTTATAGTACCGATCAAAAGTTTGGACACTTTCCCATTGACTCTGATGGAAAAACGTGTCTAAACTTTTGACTGTTAGTGTGTTTATTTATGTCAATATGAAATTCAAGAAAAGTTGACCCTGATAGCTACGACTACGCACGTGCGTCAAGGCAAGAAAGGCAGACAAGCCAGCAGAAGGCATAGTGGCAATTTTGAGAGGAAAAACAAAGCTTAAAAACAATAAACGATAAGCCGATTATTTAAATAGTCGCCGACTATTTTGATAGTTGGCGATTAGTCAATTAAACAACTAATAGTGGAGCCCTAAATAAATGAGACAGCGTTTCCCCCCACACTGACTCAGCCGTGGCGGCCTGTCGTGGCTGTACTGTTAGCCTGTAACCGGGCCTTCAAAACACCGAGTAGGGCTGCACGATTCTGGGAAAAATGTGAGTCACGATTTTTTTTGTTAAAAATTGAGATAATAATTTTCTAGAAAAATTTTTTTTCCAAAAAAATTTTTTTTTAAAAAAAAAATAAAAAAAAAAAAAATATCCTTACAAAAAAAAGAAATATTTTATATATAATATTAAAAAAAAGAAAAAAAAATAACCCCCCAAAGTATATTTTAATTAACAAGTACAATGCTAATAGAGTAATACCAGAAAAAAAGGAGGTACTGTGGGGAATTTGGCCCAATTTAAGTATTTTAAAGTACACTTTTAAGTATACTTAAAGTAATCTTCTGTTATACTGTGAGTGTACTTGTACTAAAGCTTCAAGCTTACTTTTACTTTTAGAAAGTACACTCTAAAGTATACTTCTAGGTATACTGTTGTTTACTCGTACTAAAACTTTATTTACTTTTACTCTTGAAAGTACACTTTGAAGTATACTAAAAGTATTCTTCTATGTATACAGTTAGTTTACTAGCAGTAAATTTCCGTATGCCCTGAAAAAAAGAAAACCCGAAAAGAAGGAGGCAAAAGGATCCCTTTAATTTAAGATAATAGTAGACTTTGAAGTATACAGAAAGTAACCTTTTAGGTTTGCTATGAGTTTACTGATGATACACGAATAGTTTTCAGTGTTTAAAAATGCATTTTCAAATATACTCAAAATTGCCTTATTATACTTCTACTCCATCTTGAGTAAAATAAATATTACAAAATTATTGTCAAAAATAGATTCAGGTGTTTTATTCCACTAAATGGTCCAGTAACATTTAAACTCTTAGTATCAAAGAAATGCATGGGTTTGCACAAGTGCTTTGTTGGAGCACTTCTTTGGCAGATGCATAGTTGTAGTTCTTTACCATTGGTTAGGGGTGGGGAGGCAACAGCAGTGCTGCATTTGAGGGCGCTTGAAAAAAAATCTGGGAATAATGGAAACTTATCTGTGATGCAGCTCATGATTAGCTCATAATTAGCTCGTGATTAAAAATGCTTCAGAATCGTTGTGGGTAGAAATGAGATCACATGTATGTGTGAATTGAGATCGCGATTTATTAACAATTAATTGTGCAGCCCTAACACCGAGAATGAAATCATTTCACACGGACGTCAACATTTCTCAACTGAAGCTGCATTGCTGCTTCTAGAAGAGCAGCAGTGGTAGAAAACTGGTGTCAGACATCTGCTCGAGAGGCGGGGCCTAATTAAACACAATCAAACGTCGGACGTGCTCCCAGTGTGAGGTGATGCCCCTGAAGGTCGGAAAGAAACCGCAGCACAGCACCATAAGGCTTTAAAGGTATCATTAGCTTCATAAATAAGGAGGATGAAGAGTTTCAAGTGCCCCAAATCAACAATAATCCCAGCTTGGGATTTTTGATATAGCATGGGTAATTTAGTTGTTTAGAAAATTAACGCATAAAATTCACAGATTGATCTCCCTGTTTTAGCAATTTAATTTTGACATCCCTAATATTATGTGTAGGCTGAGGGCCTTCTTTTTTGTGGCTTACATCCACCACTTTGGCCTTTACTGTTAATTCTAATAAAAAAAAGCACCTTGTTGTCTTTAAAGGTAGAGTCCAAAGTCCCTCCAGCGTTTCTGTTTGCAAACAACATCATTCAAACTTAGCGCTCCTCCCTCTCAGGCTAATGGCTGCCTCGTTCTAGCTAGCCTATTCAACTTCAAGCTTCTCCTTCAGAGCTCAGAAGCGGCTACAAGCCAAACAATTTTTTTTTTTTTTTTGTAAATATAGTTTATTGAGTATTTTCAAACCATTTTAACAACATAAAAAACAAACAAGCAAACAACAAAAAGCATCTCTGAGCAAAGAGATGACAGATGTGATAGACGAGAACATCTATCACATATGTCTGCAGTACTTGGGTATATCTTTGCTAGTTTAGTTTTACTATAGTGTGCCCTGTGGACAATTTTGAATTGTATTACTTGAAATCTTACACTAGACGAACAGGACTTTATTTCTTTAAGTGCTGCAGACCACCAATTTTCATCCAGACTGATGCCCAGTTCTGTTTCCCAATCTGTTTTAATCTTTAAGCTAAACTATTATTACCTGGTTTTCCAAAGTGCATTATCTGAAGCTCTTACCTTTTCTTCGGTGCATCCACAGTGTTTTCTGTTTTTTCCCTTCGAGAGTTTGAGTGACTGGCGTCTGCTCCAATCATGAGCTTATTTCCACACAGCGTCATGCTCTTAGCTCTGTCATTGGCTGCTGATATAAACAGAAATCTCCACCCAGAAACGTCCCTAACACACCAAAACCATGCAAAAGAATGAATTACAGGCAGGGGGAGAGAGAGTTGCATTCAAACGCACCACGGCACGGGAGTAGAGGCCCAAAGGCGGGTTTGAGACGGATTTCACTTGCTCAAGTCTAACGTTAATTTTTTTACGGGGGGAACTTCGGACTATACCTTTAACTCAAATGTGCTTAATTATTTCATCCATAATTCTATGAATTTAAGTAGGGCTGAAACAATTAATCGAATTATTCAACTTAATCGATTAGAGAAAAATAATGGATTAATATTTTAGTAATCGATGCTTCGTTTATTTTTTAAAGTCCTGCTTCACGCATTGCTTCCGGTCTGTATAAACTGGTTCCGGACACTCCCTACCAGTGGGTGGCAGTAATGCACCTACTTGTTGCGTGTCAACAGTCTTTGGTGCCAATTTGTACTCATTATTACTTTATTGCATCTCAGTCACATCTTTCAAAACATAGAAAGAGCTTATCCGGTTAATCGATCGATTAAAGGGGTAGATTAATCGACTATTAAAATAATCGCTAGCTGCAGCTCTAAATTTAAGTTCTTCTTTTGAAAAAATGCATGAGATTACCAAACCATTTTCTAGACAAAACAATGCCCACTTAGTGCTTGATTCACTGAAAAATGGCATTAAAAGTCACCTCGTTTACTTCCTGTTTGAAAGCAAAACTGAAGGTAGCCTTTCATAGATCCAGACTGGTTTTACCTTTAAATGGGCTACTGAAGTCAAACACATGGGTAAAACTTTATTTTCAGACTTGTAACATCCATAACGACACATTTTTGTTTTTTTGTTTTTTTTTTCATTTACAGGAATAAACAGAATTTCCTGAATGGGCTTTCTGTGTACCTTAAACCCTTTCCTACAAAATGGTATTAAACCTGTCAGTCTTTGAGATAAATTCACAGTTTTAATCATGTGTTCAGTGAGTCTGAAAAGCTTGTCCATTTCTGCAACATCCATGACGGTGGATATTTTGTCACTTATGTAAATATCCAAAGGGCCATTTTATATTGCAGGGTTATGTAAGGTCCCAGTAAGTGTAACTAAAATATGTATATTTTAGTTTTTTAATTCAGTTCAATGCCTTGTCAATGGCAAGTTTATTTTCCAATTTCCTCTCTGAATGTAACATCCATAACACTGGAACTACCCACAAATTACATAACTGATTTACATATTAATAAAACAACCCTTCCTGATAAAAAGTGAGGTTAGAAGACATCTGTAGGTGTCTTTATTTTTGCCATTCAGAAAGTCGTACAATTTGGGTAATTGAGAATGCCTTTTTACATTATTGCATCTCCTCAGTATAGTGAGGACAAACATGTATGTCCATGAATATTACGATCAAATGTATTTTGTACTTCAAAATAGAGACCTTGGTGATACATTTCAAATAGGTTTCGTTATAAATATGGCAACTTTATATTTTCATGGTGAGGTTGACATTTGCATGGAACTGCCCTGAACCAGTTATCAATCATAAAGTTTGACAACATATTCATTTGTTTCCTGGAGGCTAATGAAAGTCTCATGTCTACTTCAGGAGATGGAGATGCGAAACGCGGAGCTGGAGCGTCGCATCCAGAACACGGAGCAGAACCTCAGTAACTCTCTGGAGGAACGGGATCGCGTGGAATCTGAGATCCACAGGGCCATAGAAATTCTGGACATCAAGATCTTTGACCTGAACGACCTGCGGCAGAGCCTTGTTAAACTCATTGACAAGTAAAGAAAGTAGAAATGTAAGCCAAGAGAGGAAACTGAGCAATCAGGGTTGAATTTGCCTCGGCGGCAGCAGCGGGCTGGAGCTGAGCCCCGTCCTTCTCAAGCACAAGAACCACTATGGGTGGGGGGGAGGAGTACTCCATGTCTGTGTTGAGCCAGTGGCTGTCCAGTCTTATGTAACGCTTCATGTTGCTTTCAAGGGTGACCTTTAATGCAATAAACCAACTTTAAAAGGATACAACACCCACAGAATGATGGTCCTTCATCTTCTCCTCATACTCATGCTGAGGAAGACTCTGGAGCACTTTTATCCGCCGACTTTCATATAATGGAGGTAGTCCACAAAAACTTGTCAATATTCCTCCATACTGCTCGTCCAATGTAATCCAAGTGTCCTGAGTGGGTAGCGTCCAGAATTTACTGGAAACCACATCATTTAGTAGAATTTTTAGGGCTGTCAATTGAATGAATTAATTAGAATAATTAATTACACTGCCAATTAATGCATTAAAAAAGAATAAATTAATTCAGAGTGCCAATTCAATGCACAAGCATTTTAAATTTGGCCCTCTGAATGACCCGGGCAGAGGGTGGCGGTAATGCACCTAAAGCTGTTTGCCAACTGCCAATAAATACCAGAATAAAGAAGAAGAAGAAAAAGAAGACAACGACGTGTCAATGAGTCACTGTCCAGAACTTCATAGGCTGTGTTGGAGCAGGGTTGTATGGAAAACTTAAAGGACTCTTCCCTTGAGGACCATTGTTCCTCCCGACTGCTTTAGCAGATATGAGATTAAAATGTAATTAATTAGATTGATTACAAATCCTGTAAAAAAAAAAAAAAAAAAAAAAAAAATTTAATCGCTTGACAGCCCTTATATTTTTATAGCCTAAACCAGTGATTCCCAACCCTGGTCCTCAAAGCACGCTATCCAGAGCACTTTCCATGTTGCCCTGTAGAAACACAGCTGACTCACATTAATGGGTCAGCAGCAGACTGGTGCAGAGCTCGTCAGACATCCATTTAACTTGAATGAGCTGTGTCCTTGCAGGGCAAAAAGGAAAGTCTTCAGGATAGTGTGCCTTGAGGACCAGGGTTGGGAATCACTGGCCTAACCAATACAACATCGTACTTTCCCAATGCGTGTCCATGCCGGTTCATGACACTACGGAAACTGCGGCGTTCAGCGCCTACTCTGCCGATAATGCAAGCGTAGAGGAAGAAATTTGCTGTTTACATTGTGCTACGAGCGACCGAGCTGTGGACAAACACAAGAGGGGTTGCTATTGATTTAAAACAAAGAAAGAACGCACGATCGCGTCTGGTTTGGTCTACCACGGCTTCCGTAGTGTCGTGAACTCGCCTGGGTGTGCATCGGGGGAATGCTGTGTTCTGTTGTTTAGGCTCTAAAAATCTACTAAATGATGTCGTTTCCTGTAAATTCTGGACGCTACCCACTCAGGACACTTGGATTACACTGGACGAGCAGTATGGAGGAATATTGACAAGTTTTTGTGGACTTTTATGGACCTTTTGTTTTGAGCGCCGGTGAACTTCATTATATAACAGCTGGGGGAAACACCCCCTCATGATCTGCGGCTGCATTTGAGATGTCAAAAAGTGCTCCAGAGTCTTGCTCAACACGAGGATGAGGAGAAGATGAAGGACCATCATTCTGTGGGTGTACTATCCCTTTAAGTTAAGTGCTTGGCCATGCTAGACATTTAAACTGGTGCTTGTGGTTTTCCTAAGTCTGACTTTTGTAAACAAAATGAAAATGCAGTATCAATATGAATAAGAGGCCTTGTTTTTCATCATTTAGGAAGAGGAGCAGCTTACTCAGTAAAAAAAAAAAAGTTAACGTTACAAAACTGCTGTTTAGAGTTTTCCATGTTTAGATTCGGCATAAAATGCAGTTATTACAGAGTAATTATTACTCACGTTATTTTCTTCTTAGTTAGCCATACATAATGTGATAGTTATAATGTGTTATTTAATGACAGAGAGCAACTGTGTGGTGTTAGTGTTTGATTTTAGAGTAATTCAATAACACAAATCAAAAAGAAATGTTAGATCTGACTTTTGACACCAAAGATCAAATGTTAAGAACGGAGTAAGTTTTTCCATTAATTTGTCTACTAGTGCATCTTTATTTAGGTTAATAAGTATTTACAATCCCAATTCGAAAAGAGTTGGAACTTAATGGAGTAATTTATAGACATATTTTATTCCCAGTGGAACATAAACAACATATCAGATGATCATTTCATGGAAAATAAGAGCTGATTGTGAATCTGATGGCAGCATGATGTCTATAAAAGATTGGAACAGGACCAGAAAAGTGACTGACACAAATCAGAATCAACTAATCAGGTTAACTGGCAACAGGGTATAAAAGAGCATTTCAGAGTCGGAGAGTTGGATGGAGAGAATTGGGGTTGTAATTCTTTTGTAAGCTAGAGTTACCAGTAAGAATATGTTAATAGATAGCTTAGTTTAAGCATTTTAATTACTTCAGTAATGATATAGTTATGAAAAAGCACATAGGAAAAGAAAATGACTTAGTTTGACAGTTTTAGGTGAAGCTTTAGGAACGGTTTAGTCTCAGTGACTGAGTCAACTTATAGCAAATCCACTTACACGGCAACCTTTAAGCTCCACATATAATAAACAATCTGCTGTGACTTGGTGTGATGCAAGGAAAGACCTTCTCTGCCTTTACTTAGTTTTACCTTTAGCTGTGGACAATAAGCCATTAGGCCTTGAGAGTGTGGCTGAACTGTATGAAGTACTGGATAATAAAAAAAAAAATACAGTATGTCTGATCACATGAACTGTTCAATGTGGTCTAAATTTGTTTATTTGCATGACTTTTTCTGTCTTTTAAAGCCTTACTCTTTTAAGGATGGCTGTGAACAGTGATGACATCTCAGTGTCTGAAACTGTGAGTTGTTATTTAGGTGGAAATAAAGCAAAAAACAAGTCAATCCTAAACACTTTTTTGTGTTTGATTTTTATGTCATAGATGTTTTCTTTCTCAGCCACTTCTATTCTCTCTTTTCCTGTGCAGTCACTGATGGCCTCTGGTCCATGTTTTCGCTCACTTTTCTCTCTCTTGTGCCAATAATGTTTTTTTCTTACATACAGGGCTCCAGACTGCATTTTGCAGCTAAAATCTGAGCTCGTGCGAGTAAATTTTTTATCTTTTCGCACATGGTGACAAATGAATTGGCTTTTTTTTTGGCATTATCAAACATATTTTGCTGACAGACTTCCTGGTCAGTAAAGGTGCTCTGTAGGCAGCCAAACACGGCCTAGAGCGGAACCATTAATCTAATTTGCTATTAAATTGCAATTTTAACTAGCACGATTGACCTATGGCTAAGCCACGCCCCCTCCACTCACTCGGACAAACGATCAACATTCTGTGACAGGCGCTAGAAGGACGCCTCGGAAGATGACAGCTGCCAACACGGACAGCAGACGCCGGATCAGAGAGAGAGGCCATGACAAGATAAATAAAACATTTAATAAACAAACAAACGACAAAAAAAAACATTGTTCGCAAGTCTAAAACTGCGAGTCTGACTCAAACCTGTGAATCTCTGGAATGTGACGAGTGTCGCTCCTTCAATTTCTGGCACAAACTCCTGCACACGGCTGTTGTGCCAAAAAGTGATCGTCTGCCAAAAACTGATTAAACAGCCACAGGAGCGGAGTCTGGTACTACACCACACCTACAGTATACTACACGACAGCTATCCTAAACCACACCTGTACTACACCCAGTGCTTTCCACAAGTGCCGGCTGCCGGCTATATAGCCGAGTACTCAACTAAGTCCAGCCGGCTACTGGTCGGGATTCCGCGCAATGGCGCGTGACTAGAGCTGTAACGATACCCACATCGAAATTGAAATCGAAATCGTGACAGTCAGAGCCTCGATCCTGTCTCGCGGTGGGAGAAGGCAGGATCGCGACACCCTCAAAGCCCAGTTCAGACGCTTTAAAATAGAAAAAGGGACCAGGAAAGGAACACCTCATAATGTGTGATCTTTTGGAACGACCTGGAAAGTTTCAACAACTGAGGGAAAAATTAATTTAAAAAAAAGAATTTAAAAAAAATTGAAGAAGGAATAATTTAAAAAAAAGTAAAAAAGAAAAAAAAGAGGAATAATGAAATCTTAATGAAGCTAAAAAGGAAAACCAAAAAAAAGGGAAAAAAAAAAAGGGGGTGGAAGAAAAAAAAAAAAAAAAAAAAATAAAAAAAAAGGGAGAAGGAGGAAAAAAAAAAAGAGGAGAAGGAGGGAGGAAAAAAGCAAAAAAAACCACACCAAGGGGGAGGGGGGGGAAATAAGGGAAAAAAAAGGGTTTAAAAAACCAAAAAAAAAAAATGAGAGGAGAGGAAATGGGAATGGGGAAAAAGAAAAAGGGGAGGGGGAAATTTTATATTTGGGGGCCAATTAATCCATCCTAGGAAAAGGGGGAGAAAGAAAAAGAAAATGGATAAAAAAAAAAAAAATAAAAAATAATATATAAACAAAAAGAAGAAAGGAAAAAAAAAGGGAGAAAAAAAAAAAAAAAAAAAAGGGAAAGACCCGAAGAAAGAAGGTCAGAGAAAAATATGGAAGAAACCCTCTAAGAAAAAAAAAAAAAAGAAAAAAAAAAAAAAAAAAAAAAAAAAAAAAAAAAAAAACAAAAACAAAATAAAAGAGAGAGAAAAAAAAAATAAAAATGGGGGAAAAAAGAATTTCTCTCTCCCCATCCCCTTTAACTATAAAAAAAAAAAAAAAAAAAAAAAAAAAAAAAAAAAAAAAAAAAAAAAAAACTCAGATCACAGAAAACTATATGACTTTTCCCCATCGGGCTACAGGCTATTGTAGCATTCAGTTGCTAACCAGACAACACGTCTGTCTTAAAGGCACCAGGTAAAGTGTCACGTTTTTTTCGTGAGTGTCAAATGAAACTTGGCAGTTTTCCATTGTTACCTAAACCTTCAACCGGGATGAGTCACTCGCGCGCGTCCAGCTCAGGAGTGTGTGATGAGGAGCGATGGCAGGTCTGCAGACACTGAGACCAGTAGAAAGACAGGAGGGGATTCCTGTTCGTGTTCGGCAGGCCAGACGCGCGTAGGACGTCAAGCTGGACCGAGCGCGAGGACAGCCGAGAGGTGGATACGTCACGGAATGGTGGTGAAACCCCCGCTGCTCCGCTGCTGGTTCAGGCGTTTTTATTTGCTCTGACTTGTGATGGTAAATCAGCGGTGATCCTGTCCTGACCAGCCCCCGCTTGCAGTGTGGAGTCCCGGCCGGTCCCTCACACAGCTCGCCCAATCAGAGCGGAGAGGAGGACCAGTGTCGGTAGGGACTCCCTGTGAAAGCCACAAAACGACCAACAGGATACCGCGCGTGTGCGCGCCGCATGTGTGAAGAAATAAACCAATAATAATAATAAAAATAATATTCTTCGATCCAGCCTTAACAAATAAGACCAATAACGGCGGATCCCTGCGGAGCAGTGAAAGCGTCCAGACCTCCTTCCCTTTGATTTAACTTTGAACAGCTGATTTTCAGCATGTTGGAGTTTCCAGCGATGCAACTGAAAATAAGTTGTTCCAGCCAACGGGAAAGTGAGGTCTGAATGCTTTCCTCCTCTCTGAGACGCGCTGCTATGTCATCATTTTTTCGGGTTAACATCAGCTCGTGCTCGGCATCATAACGCCACCATCTCCCGACATCTTCCCGTTGAAATTGTCCTCTGCAGGGAGCAGAGCAGCCTCTCACCCGACATGAGGACATGATGCTGTTTCTGAAGAACTCCAGCTTTAAATCAACAGGTTTGATGTAGAAAGCTGTCAAGGACTTATTTGTTATTTAACTTCATTTTTGATTAACAGCACAGTTAAATTATTTTTATTTTTCAAAAGCATTATTCTATTAGAGAAAAGAGAAATGTTTTATCTTTGGTTAATAATTCAATCATTTTGATTATTGTCTTCAGCTATGTTCAGGCTATTTGTTACATTAAGTTAAATGTTATAAATGCCATTGAAATAAAATACTTTAAAAAAATTAAAGTAAAAAAAAATCTTTTTTTTTTTAATTAGAAAAAAAAATTAAAAAATCGTTATGTGTATCGAATCGTGGGTCAAAAATCGTGATACGAATCGAATTGTGAGTTGGTGTATCGTTACAGCCCTACGCGTGACGTTTACGTGCTCTGTGGCGCATGCAGCCAAAATGCAGCTTCCACATTCAGGCTTCCCCATCGAGTTTCCCTTATAGCTACTTCGGTGAGTGCCGCTGTGACACCGTTCTTTTCTCCACCAGAATGCTGAGGAGCATCTGTGGTGAAATTATCTCCAACTTGTTAGTTTCACTTTCAAACTCTGCTGCTCCGTCGCAGAGTAAACTATCAATCCATTCATCCTAGGGCTGGGTTAAACGATTATTTTTTAAACGATAAATCTATCGATTATTTTTTCGATGTATCGATTAATCTAACGATTCACTTTTTTAGCTCGATTCGACTCGATTCGATTTCGATTATCTCCTCATAGATTTACAGACAGCAATTTATATATGCTGATATAGATATCTAAAATTTAAAAAAGAGCATGAATAAAAAGGCAGTGGGAGCAGCAGCCTGTCATGGAGTTTTTCATGAACCAACAGCAGGGCTGTACAGTGCGAGCGTTTTACTCGCATATGCGCCTAAAAATATATGGTGCGAGTACAGAAAAAATGGGAGCACGCGTGCGAGTATAGATTTCATCCCTCTAATTTACACTTTGCTCTTAAATAAGTCAGGATTGTTTTAAAGTGGAAATGAAACTGCCAACCAAACTAAATTTATTAATTTGCCAGTTGAAAAATAATGAAAAATATGAGCAAATAAGAGAAAAACGTAACGACGTTTTTATGGTAGGCCGCCATGCGGCAGCTTTGAAGTCACCGTTGCGCTCCAGCTCCACATTGAACCATCGGTATCACCAGCTACACAACAACTAACAACCGTAACAAATTTAGAAGATGGACTTAATGAAAGGCGAAGCTGAAAGACCAGTAGCATCAGATCCTGTTGCAGATGCTTTCCAGTCCGTAGGCCGCGTGACTAGAGAGGAAGCCGGGCTGATCTGTTACGGAGCGGGGAGTCCCGGATAGAAACAGCTGACGGTCATGTCAGAGAAACCTGCTGCAGAGCTGTTCCGATCACGGACTGTGCAAAGGGATTTATGAGTGTTGCCGATTGAGGTGTTTCTAATAACCCCGGCTTTACACCTGGTCCGTGCGTGAGCGCAGCGGGTTTGCTGCGACTTCCCGGGCGCGAGCATTTACACCGTTCACGGCGGCCGCGCAGCGCCCCGCGAGCGCACCAGCTGTTGTTAGATTCGTGACATCACGGAATCAGGGAGGACTGCTAGTCGCTGGTTCTCATCCAAATGGTTAATTTTGTCCACATGTTATGCGTCATGGTTTCTATTTCACTGTAACCTCGTGGAAGGAGATGTTGTATGTTAGGTGCTAGCTGTTTAAAGCTGCAGGTGGCCTTTGTTTAGGAAGTTACCGGATATTTTCGCTGACCTGTGTCTGCTTCCTGTCTGGTTGTCTGACTACTGATATTAACGCGGTGTCGGTGTGGAGCGTCAAAATAGAGCTGGCGCGTTCTGCAGCGCGCGGCGCGGCATGCCGGAGCGACGACTGACCGCTCCGGCCGAGCGTGATCAATTTGTTTCAAACCATTGATTAATGGGTGCGTCCGGTGCGCATGGCGCGCCGCTGCGCTGCGCTCACGTCACGGACAGGTGTGAAGCCGGTGAGAGGCTTAAACAGGAAGGAGTTGGTGAATTAGCGATGTTTGTAAGGACCGATACCGCAGATACCGTCCGGTAAAGGGCTCCGCTGGTGATATTAAAAACACTGAGGCTTAGGCTTTCCTCTGCGGGCCTTAGTTTCCAGTCAGTCTTTGTATTTTCCTCATTTTGTCTATAAAATGTCAATGAGGAGTCGGAGGTTTCCTCTTAGGCCAAACCAACCAATGGTGACGTGAAGTTGTTTGCAAGCGTCTTTGTGGGCTTTAAATAATAATGATAATAAATAATATGATTATTTTTTTCCCTCTCATCATATTATAATAATTTGGGGATTTTCTGATTGAAGGTGATGTTTGGTTGTGCAATCTACATTGGCCTTTACATGTTGCATGGCTGTCGTTTTCCATGTAGTGAAACCAACGAGTTTGGGTTTTTATGAGAACCTTTGCAGTCATGAGAACAGATATGGGGGCTCACAACATGGCAACTTCCTCCATATTGCTGTTTAACAAAGATTAAATGAAGAGGTTACTGCTGCTGACAGTTAAGTATCTGCAGAAGAATAATCAGGGAGCAGGTGTTATCGCCCCTAAGTCATAGGTTTTATGGGTACAGGTTTTGCTGTAACACCGGTTTGGTGCCCTTTTTAACAACAATGCATAATGCAAAATCAACATCCAAACTAAAGCCCACCTGACCCAGACCAACCCCACCCAGACCAAATCCTGCTGTGGACCGCTGGATGGACACAGCCAAGTGTGGCAGGTGACAGTCCAGGTGACTGGACAACAAGAAACTGTAGGACAGGGAAGTTCTCTGTATTTAAAACTGTTTGTTTCTCGGTGTAATGCATCATGCCTATTGCCTGGGCGAAGGTTGTTATTATTAATATCTAAATGTGCTATTTAAGAAAACTCATAGTGCTCCTAAATTTTTTCTGTGCTCCTAAATTTTTTCGTTTGGGAGCACTAGTGCTCCTAGTGAAAAAGCTAAGCGTACAGCCCTGAACAGAATGTAAAATGTATGTTGAAAACACAGCGGACTGAAAAACAGGCTTTTAATTCTAATTCTGATCCCCTCGGGGATCAATAAAGATTATCTTTATCTTTATTACCATAAAGCTGTTATGTGCAACAGAAAAACCATCCGGGCGGATGCGCAAAATGCAAAGAGTGAATTTAACGAATCCTCGAGGCAGTTATTTTGCCTCGAGCAATTTTATGAATCGAATTACTCGAATTACTCGAGTAATCGTTGCAGCCCTACTCTGAACTACGTCATTTAGTAGATTTTTAGAGCCTAAACAGTACTACATCGTAGCTCCAGCAAGAATGCCAATGCATGTTCACGAAAGTAGGAAAGGCACGGCAGACGAGATCCCGCGTTCTCTTTCTTTCTTTGTTTTAAATCAATATCCAACCCCTCTTGTGTTACTTTGTCCCTGTTTGTCTGCAGCTCTGTCGCTCTTAGCACAATGTAAACAACGAATTTCTTCTTCTACACTTGCATTATTGGCAGAGTAGGCTCTGAACGCCGAGGCTTCCGTAGTTTCCACTTTCGAACAATTCCAACAGTGGCCTTCCTGTGTGGAGTTTGCATGTTCTCTCCGGCTTCCTTCCACCATCCAAAGACATGCATGCTAGGTCACTCTAAATTGTCCCTAGGAGTAAATGTGAGTGTGAATGGTTGTCTGTCTCCTTGTGTTGGCCCTGTGACAGGCTGGCAACCTGTCCAGGGTTTACCTGCCTCTCGCCTGATAATAGCTGGGATAGACTCCAGCAACCCCCACGACCCTGAACTGGATAAGCGGAACAGAAAATGACTGACTGATGACTGACTTTACAACGTGTCTATGATGCCACAGTAAAAAACTCAAGTCAATACGTCATACGTAACCATGGCGAATATGAGCCCAACGCCATGGAAACAGGAAGTACATGGAAATGACACAAAGAAAGGGCCGATCTCCACCAAACTTGCTACAGATGATGATGGTCATCCCCTCAACTCATTCATGTGGAGATATTTCGGATAACTTTCAAAAATGTCTCTATACCCCCCTAGAAATCTTTAAATGACTAACCCCGCCCACCACAATGACCCATAAGCATGAAATTTGGCACAGTGGTAAAACATGTCAGGGTGTACTAAAAGCCTCTTGGACCATTTGGAAGTCGGCCATTTTGAAGAAGTGTCATTTTTAGGCTCTTTTTTGACTAATTCTGAATGTCACATTTACGTTAACTCGTCAGAAACCGTAGATGGTACGGCAACCACGATGGTTTCTGTGTGTTCACAAGGCATGTGAGATTCCAAACGGTGCTCTGTCTTCTGGTCAGACTTTGCATGTGGTGGGGGCAGGACCTCAAAGTTGGCCGTCGCGCCATGAAACACAAAAGCAGTATAATTCTGGCATGAAACCAGTTATCTGCACCAAACTTGCTACGTGTTATTCCAGTCGGATGCTGAGACCACCCATAAGACCTTTCCCCGTTTTCACCTTAGCCCCGCCCCCTGGTGACAGGAAGTTCAGATTTTTCAGGCTGTGGGGACCTGATCATCCATGGATAACGCCAGAGATTTTAAAGTCCTTCAGAACCTGTCAAACCCTTCCATGATACGACAGTAAAAATCTCAGGTGGATTCACCAAACGTAACGATGGCGAATATGACATCAGCGCCATGCAAACATGAAGTCCCTGCAAATGACACAGAATGGACAGATCTCCACCAAATTTGGCAGAGATGATGACAGGCATGCCTTGAACCGTTTCACATCATTTAATGACATCACGGCCACGCCCCCTGAAAACAGGAAGTGGATTTTTGGGGGGCTTCAGCACTTGCATTTCTAGAAATCCCCTGAGTAAGCAGAATTTTCTTCAAGTAAGGGTGAAGATGCACTAAAGGAGGCGGTGCATAGGCTGGAGCAGCGCAGAAGGTGCTAGTGAGCTGCTGTCTAGCGCCACCTTTTGAAAGGTCCCAAGAACTGCATGTCAGCAATTTTTACGAAACTCGGTACACTCGGTAACTCTGGGACCTATTTTCTAAATTCAACAGGAATTCAAACGGTACTTTGTATTCTCGCCGGACTTTGCATGTGGCGGGGGTGGCTCCTCAAACTTGGCCCTCTTGCTATGAAATACGAAACTGATATAACTCTGGCATAAAACAAGATATCTGCACCAAAATTGCTACGTGTGATGACGGTGTGATGCTGAACACACCCATATGACCATTTCTTTTTCGCATTTTTCGTATTAGCCACGCCCACTGGTGACAGGAAGTGCTGTTTTTCACACTCTTTGGTTGTTATAGTCAATGATGAAGGCTGCACATTTGAAACCACTTTACAACATGTCAAACCCTTCGATGACACCACAGTCAAAACCTCAGGTGGATTCGACAAACGTAACTATGGCGAATATGACCCCAACGCCATGCAAACAGGAAACAGACTGAAATAACACAGAAAAGTTCTATCTCTATGAAACTTGCCACATATCATGATGGTCATATCCTGAACTTATTTCCATGGACAGATCTTAGATAAGTTCAAATATATCTCCATAGCTCCCTCTACACAACTTCAAATGATCAGCTCCAGCCACAGCAATCTACAGCCATGACATTCAGAACGCAGTCATAACGTGACAGGGACTACACGGTGCATAGGCCGGAGCAACACCGGAGGTGTGACAGCCTTCATTGCTGCTTGCAGCTTTAATTCTGCATTTATTTTTATATATGGCAGTTTCAGTCCTCTATAAAAGACTAGCAGAAGGGTTGAAAAATAAATGTTCTAAAAGAAAAGATGTGATCCTCCCCGTCGGGGAATCGAACCCCGGTCTCCCGCGTGACAGGCGGGGATACTTACCACTATACTAACGAGGAATGACCTATCCACAGTCACATGGTCAGTAAAAATAAATGTGGGACTGTTCCTTTTAAAAGACATTCTTTTCATGTTTTGCTTTTGTTTAACTTTCCAGTTTGAGCTTTGAGCCTTGGTGATAAACTATTGCCCAAGCGAGAGACTATAAATGTGAAACTATTCCTGTACAATGAATTCCTATGTGCTCTGTCTCCAGTTTTACGAAAAAGTAGAAATAAGAACATTATTCACCACAGCAAATGTTCTTTTTTTTTTAATCTACATGAGAAATTATATGATAGTGAAAATCTTCCGTGAAGAATGACTGCGTTTGAGCGAATCTTTCATCTGGATCTTCCATAGTGTCACGAAAAAAAAAAGAAAAAGATCTTACCGTCCCTGGGTGGGCTCGAACCACCAACCTTTCGGTTAACAGCCGAACGCGCTAACCGATTGCGCCACAGAGACTCATGACCACATTTCTGACCCTTGGAAAAAGAAATTTTTGCAACCACGATATGCGATAAGAGTTCACCCAACCACAAATAGCAAGCTGTTCTCAAGTCAATAAAAGGGTTAAGATTTGTCATTTATGTGCCAAGTGACCGTGCCACAAATCCATACAATTGTCAGCACGGTTGATGAAGGTCAGCTGCACAATTGCAAAATCCATAACAGATGGTCTCAAAGGGGTGGATTGAGTTGGAGGGTGGGGGCATTGGACTTTTGGAACAGTGAAGAGAAGATAAACAGAAGAAGCTACACCACCATAAATTGTCATATTTGTCTCCTGCTGGCAATGGCATAAGCTTGCATTCAACTCTCCTCTGCTCGTATTCTTCTACTAGCATCAAATTTGTCCACAGAAAGCGCTACACTGAAATACATATGAAGGAAACCATATACACCTCCATGGTGAGAACAAAAACAGATTTTCCGTTGGAGCAAAACAAGCCCGGCTAGCTCAGTCGGTAGAGCATGAGACTCTTAATCTCAGGGTCGTGGGTTCGAGCCCCACGTTGGGCGCAACTGTTTTGTTTAGTTTTGTTTTGTATTGTTAGAGTTTATGTTATTCTACAAATGACCATATTAGACAGCATCCTTAAAGAGTTGGTGAAATGACCACAAGACAAAAAAAGTAGTTCAGTCAGTGCAGTTAGAAGTCAATCAGATGCATATTCACATGAATAATAGTCAAACTATCAATAATAAAGAATGCTGCACAAGCTGATGAAGATGATGGAGGACACTTCCCATCCTCTCCACAACACGGTGAAGAATCAACAGAGTGTGTTCAGTGGGAGGCTGCGTCAAGTTCGCTGTAGAACGGAGATACAGAAATTCATTCCTGCCAGCAACCATCACCCTAAAGAACAAGACTGACTTTTTTGTTTATTAAAAAAAAAAAAAAAAAAAAAAAAAAAAAAAGTGAGCTTTTACAATACTGAATTTCCCTTCGGGGATGAATAAAGTATTTTTCATTTCATGAATATTGATGTTGGTATATTTAGTAAAAAAAAAACAAAAAAACAGTAAAATTGTTTAAAGTTTAATATGGTTTTCAAATATTGGAATCGTAAGTTTAGTTGCACTTTTGTGGGTTAAACTTTTTCTTTCCATTGTACATTTAGCAGAATGAGTGAAGAAGAGCAGGGTAACCAAAAGTCAGATCCACCCGAGGTCTGCTAAAAAAAAAAGAAAGAAAGAAAGAAAGAAAGAAAGAAAGAAAGAAAGAAAGAAAGAAAGAAAGAAAGAAAGAAAGAAAGAAAGAAAGAAAGAAAGAAAGAGCAACGCTCATAACTTACTTCATAACTATGGAAGTAATGTTTGTCAACTGCAATTAAAAAAAAAAAAAAATCTGGGGCAGGGGTAAGGCAGAGATAAAAACGGTTGAGATTTAAACTGTTTCCTCCAACTGTTGTGATGGGTAATGTGAGATCGCTAGCTAACAAGATGGACCAGCTTGAAGTGCTAACAAGGTCTCAGAAAGAGTACAGAGAATGCAGTATCTTGTGTTTCACCGAGACATGGCTGCACGAACACATCCCGGACTGTAATGCGCCTGTGCACGGCTTCAAGACGGTCCATGAAGACCGAAATAAACAGCTTAGCAGAAAACTAAAGGGAGGCGGAATTGCAGTGCTGGTCAATCAGCGTTGGTGCCATCCAGGACAGAGCTATGTTCTTCAATAGGTTCAGTTCCCCCCCTGCCGACAACCCAACACACCACACACCCTCCATGAGCCCACAGCTTTCCTGTTCCACCTCCACTCTGTCACCCTGCACCTCAGTCATGGACCTGAACACAGCCTCATCTCCCTCCACATCAGGACATCCTGAGACCTCTTTTGCCTCCACCTCCAGCCTGACTGTCTCCTGTGACCAGGTCAAGAAACAACTAGAGAAACTGAACCGGAACAAGGCTGCAGGTCCAGATGGTGTCAGTCCCAGAGTTCTCAAGACCTGCTCAGAACAACTATGTCCGGTTCTCCAGCACCTTTTTAACACCAGCCTGAGACAGAACAGAGTTCCTGTGCTGTGGAAAACATCCTGTCTTGTTCCTGTCCCTAAAAAACCACAACCAGCTGAACCAAATGACTACAGACCAGTTGCTCTGACATCTCACATCATGAAAGTCCTGGAGAGACTCTTACTGGCTCACCTCAACAAGCAAGTGAATACCTTTCAGGACCCATTACAGTTCGCATATCGTAATGGGCTTGGGGTTGAAGACGCCATCATCTTCCTGCTTCAGAGAGCCCACTCTCATCTGGACCAGTCAGGCAGCACTTTGAGGGTCATGTTCTTTGATTTTTCAAGTGCCTTTAATACTATTCAGCCTGCTTTGCTATGTGAGAAGCTCCATAACTTCCAGGTGGATCCTCCACAACCACCTGGATTTACGACTACCTAACAAACAGACCACAGTTTGTGAGACTGAAAGGTTGTGTGTCTGAGATGGTGATCAGCAGCACTGGAGCACCACAAGGAACTGTACTCTCACCATTCCTCTTTACACTGTACACCTCAGACTTCCAGTACAACTCTGAGTCCTGTCATCTGCAGAAATACTCTGATGACTCTGCAGTTGTGGGGTGTATCAGTGATGGACAAGAAGCCGAGTACAGGGAACTAGTCAGTCAGTTTGTGAAATGGGGCGGAAACAATCAGCTCGTCTTAACCCTCTAGGCGCCAAAGTCGCAATATTGCGACAGGCGACATTACTGAATATAACAGACCTTATCTTTAAATCTATCGCCTTGTACTGTTACTGCTTGGTTTTACTACATCGCCAAGACATACAGCCTTAGTTCTGACGCCATTTTTGAGTGTGTTTATATGGAAAAAATCAGAGAAATAAAGGTTTGAAACCCAACACCCGCTGTATGCGCGCGAAGGTGCAGGAGCGCGGGAGAGAGAAAGAAAAGGCGAAAGAGTGGAAAGAGTGAGAGACAGATCGCGACTTTTAGAATAAAAAACTAAACGCCCAGAGGCCTTTACAGTGCAGACAAGGTGCTGCACTGATCTCTGCTGATCAGAATTAGAAGGGGACGATCAGCCCTCGTCAGAGACGAATGACTGACGTCGCAGTGCGCGCTGCCGCACTCGCGCCGCACAAACTGTGAAAGTTTTCTCTGACACGGTGATGGGAGAAAGAAAGAGGGATGTGTGGGCAGAAGAGGGGATGATCAAAATAGGGGAGTTATTGATGACGGCTGGGAATGTTTGAGAGGTGAGGAAGTTTTCCACGAGTGGATCAAAGACACTAACGAGCCTGTGTGGGATATCGCGGACACGAGGATCTCACAGATGCTCGTGCATGTGATTTTCTGCCTCTGTTTTCGGATGAGGATTTCTGGAACCTCATCACAAATGAAAGATATGCTCACCAGCACCGACACACACCAACTCCGGCCGAACCCCAGATTTCATGGCTGGTATGATGGTATGAGGAGTCAGCTGGGTTATGACAAATTATAAATCTATAATAACAAAAAAGGGGGGGGGGGGGGACCAAAAAATATAATTTTACCTGTTGATATATAAATTATATTAGCAAATGTACTCCTGTCAGATTTCTGTTCATTTATTCTGAGGATGAGAGGATGAAAAAGGATCAGTGAAAAAATGAAAAAAAAAAAACTACTGTGTAAATATGTTCAGAATTCTGTTTTACTGAGTTTTACCTGCTGATATACAAATTATATTAGCAAAGTTACTCCAATCAAACTCATGTTTCTTTATTTAGAGCATGAGATGACAGTATAATTTTTTTCCTGTGTATAAATATGTTCAAAAATCTGTTTTTTAACTGAAAGTTACACAATCCAATATGGCCGCTACCTGATGACATCACAATATGGAAATTATATGAGTAAATTTACTCCCATCATAAACTTTAGGTCATGATGAATATTTTTCTCATTTACATTATGGATCTATCTCTCACCACCTCCAAGCTACAGCATTTTGAAATCTTAAAGTCCAAATGGAATATTTTCCTAAATAAACTCTGGCGCCTAGAGGGTTAAATACCAGCAAGACTAAAGAGATGATTGTTGACTTCAGGAGGAGCAAGAATAAGCAGCATAGTCCTGTCTACATCCTGGAAGAGGAGGTGGAGGTGGTGGAGAACTACAAATACCTTGGAGTTCAGCTGGACAACAGACTTGACTGGAAATGCAACACTGACTACATCTACAAGAATCATTCAACGTCTGCACCAAGATGTTGCAGATCTTCTACAAGTCTGTTGTGGAAAGTGCAATCAGCTTTGCAGCCATCTGCTGGGGAAGCAGCATCAGAACCAGAGACTTGAAGAAACTAAACAAGCTGATCAAGAAAGCTGGTTCTGTGCTGGGGATAACTGGAGCCGATGGAGCTGATCGTTCAAAAAAGAATGCTGCACAAGCTGATGAAGATGATGGAGGACTCTTCCTATCCTCTCCACAACACGGTGAAGAATCAACAGAGTGTGTTCAGTGGGAGACTGTGTCAGGTTCACTGTAGGACGGAGAGCTACAGAAATTCATTCCTGCCGGCAGCATCACCCTAAAGAACAAGACTGACTGACTTTTTTTTTTTTTTTTTAATAAATAAATAAAAAAGAGTGAGCTTTTACAATACTGAATTTCCCTTCTAGGATAAATAAAGTATTTTTCATTTTTTTCATTTCATTAAGCATCAAGAGGAAGAAGTAGATGGAAGTACTTTCCAGGACTTCCACATCTTCTGACCTTTGGCAGCAGATGCAAACGTGTGAAATCACGCAAAGCCACATGCAGTAACCCATACCCAGCAGCATCATCCAGCTCCTCCTTCCACTGCCCGTGGTCAATTTAAATTATGATCACAGCAGTGTGAAAATTTCTTCTGATATTTATCATACACTGTTGCATTTCCCTTCCTGACCACAAATCTACATTGCTTTGCATTGTGGGTAGGGTGGCACTGTTGTTCTTCTATCAGCATGGGCTTGGAAGCCCATGATCAGAGAATGTGTGAGAAGATGCTGCGACCATCTACCCCGAGTCATTTTTTGGCCCCCCAATATAAAGAAACAGGACACCCCTGGTCTATACAATCTAGGAGATGGGTAGAAACATCAATAAAAAGAAAAAAAAAAGTGATCCTCCCCGTCGGGGAATCGAACCCCGGTCTCCCGCGTGACAGGCGGGGATACTTACCACTATACTAACGAGGAATGACCTATCTATGGTCACATGGTCAGTAAAAATAAATGTGGGACTGTTCCTTTTTACTGTCATATCATTTTCACTTTTCAGGTTTTGCTTTTCTTTCTGGCACACCACTGGCATGCATGAAAATAATTTGCTAGTTCCAACCAGCTCCAGTTCACTACAGATGTAGCGGGCTACGGATGTAAACTAGCTTCTTAGCTATAATCCGACATGCTTACGTCTGTTATCGCAGATGTTCATCAGTATGTGTTGTCGTTATCAAATAAAATAATTAAACAGGCAGAAGAGTATGAGAAAACTTAACAGAGCAACACAAAGACAGACTCCACAGATAAGAGGCGCTGCTCTAACGTTCCCAACAAGGTATGATCAATAACCACATTGCAAACAAACACAAACGGTAACAATACACATGATAACATAAGCAGCTCTTACCTTCAGTAGAACTGCAGTCAGGTCCTCCTTCCATTCAGCTTTTCATTTCTAAAAAGCCATCCGGATGAGATGAGGTTTCACCTCTATGCAGTTGATGCCCTGAATGTTGTGCGTATTTGAATGTGTACTCCTTTGCAACAAGTTGACTCCAAGTCACTTCCTCTTCATCCTGACCCGTGCATCTGTTTTTCAGGAACGATCTGTGCCTCAACCATGTCCAGGTTTGTTAAATCCAGTAGTGGTTTCAGTTTGCTCTAGGTATTTCCACAGGTGACATGTATTTCCCATTACGCTGCTGAAACGTGCAGCCTGTCACTCAGGATAGTCGAAGCTGGCATAAAACAGCTGCTTGCGCTCTTGTTGCATGTCCACTTCACGTAGTCTTGTGGCATCCTGGTGGCCTGCCGCTGTCGTTCTGGAGGAGCACTGTCGTCCCAGTTTCAGAAATCCCACATCTGATCGCAGATCCTCCATGCAAGAAAGAAGCAACAGATAACCTCTGAGGGAAACATGCAGCCAAGGTCATGAGGGTTTTTGCCTTAGAAAAAGCATTTGTTTGACATTATTCGGTTAAGAAGTAAGAGAACCAGTATTTACGACCAATTAATGGTGTGTTAAAGCTCAGATAACAACAGATAGATGAAAAGGAATAAAAAGGCTGGCTCCATTTTCTTTTTACAAAATATGTGACGCGTATAGACGGTTTCAAAGTTTACAAACATGGTGATGTTTTTAGGGTTAGCCCAGAGGCAGAAGCAGCTCTAGACGCTGTTAGCAAGCGGTAGCTAGCAGTTTTGGTGGCTTTTTCCGTCTACTTAGATCACCGTGTGCATCGGCATTTTTTGGGTTAAATGGTCACAACAACCTACAGACCACGTGGATAGACACTGGCCCTCATTTATCAAACGAGCGTAGAAATGATCGCACATCTGATCATAAAAATGGTCGTAGGATTGGACCCACGTGTGATTTATCAAAACGTTCATATCGGACCAATCTCATCACACGAACAAGTCTTGATAAATACCACGGCTGAAATCCATCGTCAAGACAGAATTCCTCATTTGTTACTTACTTCCGCAAAGCGCGCATAAGCGCATTCACAAAACTACGGAAGCCTCAGCATTCAAAGCGTACCCTGCTGATAATACAAGCGTAGAAGAAGAAATTTGCTGTTTACATTGTGCTAAGAGCGACAGAGCTGCAGACAAACCGGGACAAACACAAGAGGGTCCAAGAGTTTCGTGACCGCGCATCGGCGTGCTCGCAGGAGATGCGATGTAGTACTGTTTAGGTTGGGTGAAAACGAGAAGCCTTCCTGGTCTCCAGCTGCATTTGAGATATTAACCCTCTAGGCGCCAAAGTCGCAATATTGCGACAGGCGACATTACTGAATATAACAGACCTTATCTTTAAATCTATAGCCTTGTACTGTTACTGCTTGGTTTTACTACATCGCCACGACATACAGCCTTAGTTCTGACGTCATTTTTGAGTGCGTTTATATGAAAAAAATCAGAGAAATAAAGGTTTGAAACCCGACACCCGCTGTGTGCGCGCAAAGCTGCAGAGCCCGTGAGAGAGAGAGAAAAGGCGAAAGCAGCAGTGTGTTGGGAAGAGTGAGACAGATCGCGACTTTTAGAATAAAAAACTAAACGCCCAGAGGCCTTTACAGTGCAGACGAGGTGCTGCACTCATCAGAGACGAGTGACTGACGTCGCAGCGCGCGCTGCTGCACTCGCGCCGCACAAACTGTCAGAAAGCACACTGACAACGGTGAGAGTTTTCTCTGCCGCGGTGATGGGAGAAAGAAAGAGGGATGTGTGGGCAGAAGACGGGATAATCAAAATAGGGGAGTTATTGATGACGGCTGGGAATGTTTGAGAGGTGAGGAAGTTTTCCATGAATGGATCAAAGACACTAATGAGCCTGTGTGGGATATCGCGGACACGAGGATCTCACAGATGCTAGTGCACGTGATTTTCTGTCTCTGTTTTTCGGATGAGGATTTCTGGAACCTCATCACAAATAAAAAGATATGCTCACCAGTACCGACACACACCAACTCCAGCCAAACCCCAGATTTCATGGCTGGTATGATGGTATGAGGGGTCAGCTAGGTTATGTAGGGATGGGTACCTTTCACGTTTGAATCGATACGGTACCAACTTTCGGTACCTGTGAATCGGTACCGGTACCAAACGGTACCAGTTTTCGGTACTTTTCTGTGTGGTTATATGGCAATAAAAGATTTATTTCTCATTCTCAACATAGAATTTTTTTATAACATATTAAAGCAAAATCCAGCTGTTTCTCTATGATGTCAGAGCGTCTTGTCACAGAGGGAAACTTAATGGCAAGGCAAGTTTTTTTATACAGCACATTTCATGTAGCCTACAGGAAAATTCAAAGTGCTTTAGATAAACCAAGCATTGCAGCGGGGTGTAAAAGGGAAAATGATTAAGAACAAAAAGTAGAAGTGTGATTTTAAAATGATAAACATTAAAAATATTTAAGATTAAAAAGAGAGAGCATAGAGCCGTGCAGATTTGAACTTTAGAGTAAAATCTATGTGAATGCAGCTGAGAACAAGTGTTTCTGCTGATCTGAGACTTTCTGGGAGTTTGTTCCAGATGAAATAATAATAATGACAGAATAATTTAATGAGAAAAACGGAATATTCTCCGACACCAAACTGATTTTGTGGCGGCGTTTTGCGCCTGGAGGCAGGTCTGGAGGCTGTAATCCTGCTGCAGGGATCAGGTTACTAACTTGATGCAGACAGTTTCTGCCGTGCTGGTTAAACCAACAAGCTGTTTCAGAGAGACACAGACTCTTATTTATCAGATGGCAGTATGGTTGCTGTTGCACTCGCGTGCGGAAACTCCACCGTGATGAAGAGTTTAATAAAGATATGGGATGCGGCAGAGGGGGGGAGGGAGAGACGTGACATGCGCGTCGCCCCAGAACTGGTTTACTGTCTTGGTTGATGCTAAACTCAGTAAATATTCACATCGTATGGGGATTATCACGCTTACCGGAACTTCCCGGTATTTGGACACTTCCTCTTCCGGGCCATTTTAAAGGGACACTGTGTAATCGGGAGCAGCTCCCTCGTACTTTTCATGCTGCATTGCGTGAAACCGGGCAGACCGAGAAGCCGATGTATGTAAAGTTATCACCGGCTCTGTGTGAAGACGTGGTCCGTCAGTTAAGTGACATCAGTCCACATCTGATTTGTTGTCATGGCGATGTTGTATTGTTTTCCCTGCCATGTTTTACCGTCTTTCGCTCGGCTTCATTGATTAAAATGACATCTGGTTTGTTACCAACGGCCGTCTGCCCGACTGCACATGAACGCAGCATCAGTGAGACGCTGGTTTCTCCCACTGCAGCGCGGTGACTTTTCAAAGGCATTACCTCGAACTGAGCTGAAAACTCAGTGTGTCCGGTGAGTTTCTGTGTATTCCTGCTGTCACGCTTCTCCTGAACGAAAAAATGGTGATACGACATGGCAGCCTTCACCGAGCCGCCCCGCCGATGTGTAAATGAATGATAGGACGGCAAATTTAGAACTTAGAGGAGCACTTCAGTTTGTTGATGGGAGTGATTACTGATTAATGAAAAAACACTTTTGAACCAAATAATCAGTTTTTGTGAATAAAACACAGGAGAACTTACACAATATCCCTTTAACATCAGCCGTTCCTGCTCTGTTATACTGTTTAAATCGGATAAACTCCAAACATACTTAAGTTTTCATTCCAGACTGAAGTGATACTGGATCAAAAGCTGGATCAAAGCGATCGATTCGCCGCGGTGAAGGACCGAACTTTATAATAAAACACACGTTTGTTTGTGGCATCAGACTGGCGACCTGTCCAGGGTGTACCCCGCCTCTCGCCTGTTAATAGCTGGGGTAGGCTCCAGCAACCCCCGCGACCCTGAACTGGATAAGCGGTACAGAAAATGACTGACTGACTGACGTTTGTTTGTCGCTGGTGGGGCACAACACCGGCACTTCACAGCATGCTAGCATTAGCCAGCTAGCGTTTACTGACGTGCTTAACATTGTGCGTCTTAAAACACACAAACATCTGAAAATTCGGGTCTGTACCTCCCTGTTTCCAGTGGAATAACTGGGGACTGCCAAGAAAGGAGACGCTTTCAGATGCTTGTGTGTTTTCAGCCGCACAAAGTTAGGCACGTTATCGAGCTGGCTAATGCTAACCTGCTAACACGACTCCGCCAGCTACTACTCTGTTAAACTTTGTAAATCGGATAAACGCCAATGCCAAGTTTTCATTCCAGACTGAAGTGATGCTAAGGAAGAAGTGGATCAAAACAACCGATTCGCCGCGGTGAAGGACCGAACTTTATAATAAAACGACACACATTTGTTTGTAGCCGGCAGTCTGCACAGTCGTGTTGGCAGGCTAGCATTAGCCGGCTTGATGACGTGCCTAACTTTGTGTGGCTGAAAACACACAAGCATCTGAAAGCGTCTCCTTTCTTGGCAGTCCCCAGTTGTTCCACTGGAAACGGGGGGGTACAGACCCGATTTTCAGATGTTTGTGTGTTTTAAGACGCACAATGTTAAGCACGTCAGTAAACGCTAACTGGCTAATGCTAGCATGCTGTTAAGTGCCGGTGTTGTGCCCCACCGGCTACAAACAAACGTGTGTTTTATTATAAAGTTCGGCCCTTCACCGCGGCGAATCGATCGCTTTGATCCAGCTTTTGATCCAGTATCACTTCAGTCTGGAATGAAAACTTAAGTATGTTTGGAGTTTATCAGATTTAAACAGTATAACAGAGCAGGAACGGCTGTCGTTAACATGGCCCGGAAGAGGAGGTGCCCAAATACCGGGAACTTCCGGTAAGCGTGATAATCCCCTATTAAGTTCTTGAACGGCAGTTTGTGAACCCTGCTGGTTATTATCTGCCCCCAATTACATCTGTTCAGCCGCCGAGGCGCTGACGGACTTCTCCCTCTTTTTTTCTGCGGGCTGCGGATGCGTCGGGAACGGAGCTTTGAAAAGAATATTGTGTTTAATCAGCTGCTTCCTCAGTTCAGACTAGGGTTGTCAAAAATATCGATACTCTGAAAAGTATCGATACTGAAACTCAGTATCGACAACGATACGAACTTGCCATGGTATCGATACTGCAGTGCGCGCGCACTCGACAGGCAGCAGCCGGCAGGTAAACAGCGGCTGACCGACCGACAGGCAGGCAGAGATCCTGACAGCTCATGTTTCTGCTGCTGGAAGTCCAGACCAGATGGTCTTATTAGAAAACGAAGAAGAAAAAAGTCTTGTTTGGAAGTATTTCACATGCAGCGGATGAGGAAGGAAAAGCCAAAGACGTAGACACGCCTGTGTGCAAACAAACAATGCGTCAAAGCGGTCGCAACGAAGTCCAGCAGCACAGCAAACCTAGCGAAGCATCGACATTGACCGACATCCTGAACTTCATGATGAATTCAGACAGGTTAGTTACTTAAAGCTCCCGTTTATTATGTAACTTAAAAAACACATTATTAGTGACGGTTAGCGCCGCTGCTAGTTCACATTTCCCAACCTGGACCTTCAGAAATAGGTGTATGGTGCGTTCACCGGTAACATTTCTGTGTCACTCCAATTTCTTCGGATGATATTCACATTTCTCGCTGTCTGTGTGTGATCTCTGTATAATGCGGGTGAAGGAGGCAGCAGGTCTCTATAGAACATTATCTGCAGCAGAACTCCTTCATTTCACCAATACTTTTAAGATGAATGAGAGAACGAGTACTGCTGTTCTGTTCACAACTGGTTGCTGTCAACTTGAATAGTTTAATACCTCAAAATATTGTTCTATTTTTTTTGTTCACCTCAAACCAAAAGTGGCGTCATTGTTGCTATTATTATTATCATTATAGTTTGCACAAAGTCTAAACCAGTTTTTTTTTTTTTTTGCATTGCCTCAGAAAACTGTTGTTTGTATATATATTTTTAGTACTATTGTTGTCACTTTTAGATTTTGGATATTTTACATATTAAAAAAATAATACCTCAGACAACCTCAAAATATTGTCAAATTCCATTATATTTGGGTATATTTTTTTTCATTTATTTGCACTTTTATTCAACAAGCATAAGATAAGAGAGTTTCAAGTTCATATAAATATTTCTTATGTTTTTAAGTATTTGTCTCTTTTTTTGTCCCCTGTAGTATCGAAAAATGGTATCGAGTATCGAATACTTTTTTAGATATCAATATCGAGTTTGAAATTTTAGTATCGTGACAACCCTAGATCAGACGTTTTCCCGCCGCTGGTATCACAAATAATGCAGCAGACTTGATGTTTTAGAGAAGTGAAGCAGGAAAGCTTCTGACTGAACACGCGGCCGCCGCTGCTGCGATGCAACATTCACGTGCGGCACAGAAATAACAAACTCTTCCACTACCTCACATTAAAAAGGATGCATTTAAGTACCGAAACATGGTACCGTTTAATTTTACGTGAATCGGTACCCATTAGTACCGACGGAGTTCGGTAGGTACCAATAAAAGTACCGATTTCGGTACTTATCCCTAAGTTTATGACAAATTATAAATGTATAATAACAAAAAAAGGGGGGGGGGGGGGGGGGGGAAAAACATAAAAATATAATTTTACCTGTTGATATATAAATTATATTAGCAAATGTATTCAATTTTTTGTCATTTATTCTGAGGATGGGAGGATGAAAAAGGATCAGTAAAAAAATTAAAAAAAATCTACTGTGTAAATATGTTTGGAATTCTGTTTTACTGAGTTTTACCTGCAGATATAAAATTATATTAGCAAAGTTACTCCAATCAAACTGTTGTTTCTTTATTTAGAGCATGATATGACAGTATAATTTCATTTCCTGTGTATAAATATGTTCAAAAATCTGTTTTTTTTTACTGAAAGTTACACAATCCAATATGGTTGCTACCTGATGACATCACAATATGCAAATTACATGAGTAAATTTACTCCCATCACAAACTTTAGGTCATGATGAATATTTTTCTCATTTACATTATGGATCTATCTCTCACCACCTCCAAGCTACAGCATTTTGAAATCTTTAAGTCCAAACGGAATATTTTCCTAAATAAACTCTGGCGCCTAGAGGGTTAAAAAAGTGCTCCCGAGTCATTGGAATGTGGTGTGGAATAATGTATTTTGGGTCTTCCAAAAATCCAAATCATCAATTAATCCACTACAAAATCTGCCATAGGACTTATTTAACACCACGTAAATGGCGTTTATTAGGTCTAGCGTCCAACCCCTACTGTACATTTTGCAGTCAGGGAATCATGGGTACATTGATACATGTCTTGTGAGAGTGCCCAGATGTTCAGAGACTTTAGGTTAAAGTTGTGGATAAGATATCTGATCTGGTGGGGAGAAAACTCCCACTCATAGACTGTATATAATTACTGGACGTAGCTTCCGGTCTCTTCTGAATAGAGAAATGTGAAGCCAGTTGGGCGTGTCTTACCGTCGCCATCTTGCCGTGTCACGTACGTCGTCACTCCAGGAAAATACTTAAATGGGCACAGCGCGGCCGCGGGGCAAATGATTGACAGCTGACGTACTGTGGGCTAAACGCTAACTGAGCTAACACGAAACTAAGAGGAGCTAACAAAGATAAGCCCCCTAAGCGGCATGGTTAAGGTAAGACATGCTTACTGTGCGTTCAGACCAAGAGCGACTAAAGCTGTAAAATAGCTTTTGTCGCTCATAAAAATAGCTGCTACAAAAAATCTGTTCGCTTTTGTCGCTCAAGTCGCTTATGACATCACGTTCAATTTTGCATATCCTTTTAAAAGGACCGTCTGCTTTTTACCATTAGCAGAGCTTTTGCAGTGATGCTTTTCGTGATTGCTGCCTTGTGCTTTGACAAGTTGTAGCCTGTGATTAACCAGAAATCCCTCTCCTACTGAAAAACAACGGTCTGGACATAACTGATTAAATTACACCCCAAAACAAAATAATGTTGTAGCTTAGTTAAGTACATCATCTTCACTGATCTGCATCTGCAGATCTTCACTCATTTATCTCTAAAGGCCTTTACACACCTACTCCGGATATTTATTTATTTATTTATTTATATATCAAAATTCCGTCTTGCGATTTTGCGACGTTTATTTTTTCGAACTGGGGTCGATTTTCTTAATATTCGCATCCGACAGATGCGCAATCCACCAATCAGAGAAGGCGCTCTGACCGTCACAGAGCTGGTGGGAAGCAAAAAGAGAAAGGAAAAAGAGAGAGGTGTCGCTTGGTCGCTGTTACTGCATCATTATGGCTCAGGTGTTATCACCTTCATGTTGCAGCACTATTGTTTGGCAAACGGGGCTGTGGGGGGGGGGGGTGCTATAGCTGAAGTAGCAGCGTTTTCCCTACATTTTGTAGCCATTCGAGGTTATTAGCTACAGGTGTTGTATTTAAAATCCCCATTTGGCATCTCCACGGTGAGATCAGCTGTTTCCAGCATCCAGAAGTTTCCCTGTCGTCTCTCGTCTCTCCCTCCGTCACTGCTGCATGCGCTCACGTTCCTCTGGAATAACGGATGCGAGTTTGTTCTAGCATCATCGTAATTTCGCGTCGGAGCAGGTGTGTATAGACAAATGCGTCGATATTTCTCCTCCGAATTATTCGCAATTTCGTGCTGTTTATTCGCAGTGTGAAAAGGCCTTTACTCTCAAACTAAATGTCAAGACGAGGGACAAAAGGGAAATACGTATTTTTATCCCTGTCAATTATTATTATTATAACATAGTTCTTTCCATATTTATAAATCATATCGTCCCATAAACATAGCATGCTAGGCGCTCGATTAGCAGGCAAGTTTCGCGTTTGGGGCTCATAGAAACCTACAAAAAGTTGGGCCTCTGTTGCTTTTTGCAGCCGTAGGAGACGCGGTGTGACTTGCAACACTCAGGCCAAACATTCCAATTGGTTGTCAGGGTTTTACAGCCGCAACGTGTCATAGCCAATTTGCATAAAGTTAAACTATTTTTAACTTTGTTTAGTCGCTCTAATCGCTCAACTTTTGTAGCTCGTCGCTTCTGTCGCTTTATTCGCTCTTGTCGCTCCTGTCCATTGAAAGTGAATGACTTCTGGCGATTTTACAGCTTTAGTCGCTCTTGGTCTGAACGCACAGTTAGACTTGCAATTTGCTGACTAAACACCGCCGTTGTGCGACTCTGTAACAAACTGAGACCTTATCAAGAGCAAAGAAGGAGCTAACTAGGAGCCTCCGGTCGGCAGGCGGAGCTTCCGGTCTGCCGCATGTCAATCATAAGGACACGCCCTTAATTATGTGTAATTTGAAGAATAAATAACATCTAAACGAATGAGTTATAAAAAAATTCACCCCCCTCACAGTTGACATGAAGGTAAACTTGACCTAATAAACCTAAAATGATTTTTTGAACCAGGCTGTAAACCTGTTTATTTCTGCTGTGAAGTTGGCGTTTTTAACATGGGAGTCTATGGGGATTTGCTCGCTCTTGGAGCCAGCCCCTAGCGGATGAAGGGAATATTACAGAAAATGTCCATTTCCGGGTTGCATCACTGCTGGCCACCGGAGGTTGCCGCTTGCTCCCACTGGAGCCTGCACTACTTCTTCTAAATGAGACTCCAGGTTCAAATTCACCGAGGTAGAAGTAAACTCTGACACCGCCATGTCCCTGTCCAACCGCACCTCAGATACTCACGATTCGCTGTCTCGTCTGGGCAAAACCTGCATGACTAATAAAACAATCTCACTTGAAAAGCTGCTTTCACGCAGAAATAACAGAAATAAAATAATTTCCTTTCATTTGATCTCATCACAACTTTAAGTTTATAAACGATGCGGTGCTACCAAGACGTCGATTTAAAAGAAAAAAACGAAGAATTACAGCATACAGCTATGCATGAAAACATCGTTCTAAACATAACTGTAACATTTTGTTTTTGTGGTATTCAGCTGAATATGCACGTAACAGGCTCACTAAAATCAAGTTTATTTGCGTTATCCTCATCATCGTCGCTCTTAGCTAGTAGCTAACGTTAGCATGGCCGCGGTCGGTACAGGCGACGGTTCAGACAGGACAACAACATTACAACAAATACCTGCATAAAGTTTGATTTATAGCTAAAAGCACCACAGTTATACACATATATACCTGTGTTTACTTGAATTTAGGTTTGGGCATTACTGACCTTCGATGAAGTCGCTCCTTCCTGAGAGCTGCGCGAGCTCGTGACTCGAACGTGAACAGAAGGTGTTCTACAGAGTGACGTCATTTATATATTTAAAAAATCTGTTTACACTTTACTGCGTGACCTGTTCTAGGTACTGTTCCGACATGTAAAACAAAACAAAACAATCATACATGGACATAAACTATTTAAAAATAAAAATAAAAAACGAATTTAATAAACAAAATTTGTAAACTAACTAAGAACAAATATTCAACTTATACAACCGAAAAGGTAAAAAGTACAAACTTATTTTATCCCACCCCCTCTTAGCAGATCATTACTATTCAATTTATTAAGTAGCTTCCCATCTATACATTAATGATAATAGCAACTCTTACAACTGTTAGTACCACTGCTGCTTATAATAATAATAATACTATTACTACTTTATACAGTACAATATATCATGTGTAACATAATAAATATAGTATAATGCAGTATAGTAAGCATATTATTATACTTCACTATCATCACTACAACATCCCTGCTAATGCTACTATATATAACAATAATAATGCAAATATACATAAAAAAAAATATGCATTCTCATTTTACTATTATAATCATTTACACACAGAGAAGATGACACCTGTCCCATACAACAATGATGAAAAAGGTAATCCACTTAACAATAATCACCCTGTCAAAATCAATCCTCTTTATTTCTGTAGTGAAAATAATTTTTTCCTCCTTTTCCTGGTTTATATTTAAACATTCCCTGAGCGCCTTCTCCAAACTCTTCCACAATTTAACCCCATAAACCAAAATACAAAGGTTTTCTTGTAGCACGTTCTGAATTTAGTCTCAAGTTATAACCCCCTTCCCTTTTAGAAAACATTTTTTATGTTTTGTAAGCAATTGTTTTCAGCTTTAAATAGTACTTTTGCCGTCTGAAGTTCCACTTTGTGTTGCAAGGATAATAAACAGACTACTGCAATGATGTAATGAAAGAATTAACATTTGTAACTGAATTCTGCCCATTTATTACATTATTGGGATTAGAAAATATGTCTTTGCCACATTTAAGGGGGTAAAGAATCTTAATTATTATGTACATTTTCTCACTTGCATTTTTATTCAATTTAATTTGTGAAGAGAAAGAAAAATAAATGTTTCACCTTTGACAACTATCAATTTTTTTTCTCTTTTTTCTCCACTGAAATGGATTGTTTTCCTGTTTCAGTGACTAATTTTAATGGTATGAACCAGCTAGAATGGGAGCAGGTAGCCTCTATGAACATGCTCATTTCTTTGTACTCTGCGTAAATAACCCGGTGACTCAAATGACTCAAAAACTCGGTTCCAGTGAGCATCATTGGGACCATCATCCGGAAGTGGAAAGAACACGGCATGGTCATAAAGCGGCCACGGCCAGGTGCTCCTCACAAGATTTCAGACAGAGGAGACAGAACAATCATCAGAAAGGTTCTCCAACAGCCCAGGACCACTCGTGGAGAGCTTCAGAAAGACCTGGAACCAGCAGCTACAGTTGTTTCAGAGAAAACAAGAAGGAATGCACTCAACCGCCATGGCCTTCATGCACGCACACCACGCAAGACTCCATTTCTGAAGAAGAAGCAGGTTGATGCTGGTTTGAAGTTTGTAACAGAACATCTGGACAAACCCATGACATTCTGGGAAACATAGTCTGGTCAGATGAGACCAGAACTGAACTCTTCAGATTTCATAACACACAACATGATTGGGAGAGAAATGGCATCAAAAACACCATAGCAACAGTGAAGTTTGGAGGTGGGAGCATCATGGTGGGGGCTGTTTTTCAGCATGTGGTGCTGGCAGACTTCAAGAAACCTGAAGGAAGAATGAATGGAGAAAAGTAGAGAGACATTCTGGACCAGAATCTGCTGCATCTGCAGCTGCTGAAGATAAAAAGAGGCTGGATCTTTCAGCAAGACGACCGTCCCACCACACAGCCAAGAAACACTCACCTGCTTTAAGAAGAAGATAAAGCTGCTAGAACGGACCAGTCAGTCACCCCACTTCAATCCAACCAAAATCTTTGGGAAGAACTGAAGATCTGAGTTGACAGAAGAGACCCGGAACCTTGAAGATTTGAAGGCAGTTTGTGGAAGAATGGACCAAAATCACACCTGAGCAACGTTTTCCACTGGTTTCTCCATACAGGAGGCGTCTGGAGGCTGGAACCACCAACAAAGGTTTTTACACTAAGTAGTAAATAAATTCTAGTTCTAGTTCAATACTTATTCCTTGTGTCATTTCACTATATTACACATAACTTTATTTATGGGCACGTGTTAGATGGATATATGTTATGCAGTATTTTTAAATGTAATTCTCTGATTTTGTTTGTGATACAAAATTTGAAAGGAAGAAAGCCACGCATTATGCCAATTAATATTCATGAAAATAGCATTCCAAAAAGACTTTCCTCTTGGTGTCATAAAAACATTCTCTGATATTTTTATTAGTGCATTTTTTACTCAGTTATGTAAAGAGTATAAACTGGTGTATGTTGCATACTCTGTTTCTTATAGCTTTTCTGTTATGTCCATGGGAATGGAACTTATTACCGAGCCAAAGTCTTAAATTTGATAGGGAATGCTTTTTCTGTAATAAACCCATTATAACAAAGTAATTGACCGTTTTAAATAGATTTTATTTTTATCAACTCAGTTCTGTAAATGGAGTGACTTGCTCCGCATTTGTTGTTCCAGATGATAGATTTATGTGGAGAAAAGTTATAAAGTGATAAATAAGGATCTGACGTTTCCAAGCCAGTGAAGACGTGTGGAGCTGTTTCCACATCCATGTAGTGTGATACTCTAATGCCACCTACTGTTAATTTGGCTGTACTGCTGTCTAACTTTATTTATTTGTTTTATTTTCCCCCCCAAGGATTTATTCAGTCTTTTTTCCCACCAGAAAACCTCGTTGAGACCGGAAAGCTCTTTCAAAAGTGAAGTGAAACAGCAAGCACAGTAAAAATGTAACTACACAGAAGAGCAGCACGTCTGAGACCACGTCATGAAGTATGAGTCTATGGTCCGGAACTTTCGTCGTGCGAAAAAAAAACAGATAATAACAGATAGCGATGTTATCTTATCTAGGTTTATATGACGTCACGTACCACATTGCAACATATGCGTTGGTGGTATAGTGGTTAGCATAGCTGCCTTCCAAGCAGTTGACCCGGGTTCGATTCCCGGCCAACGCAGATCTTTTTCCTGTTGAAACATACTCTGCCTGGCCCAAAAAAAAGTGGCCACCTGGATGTAACTAAGCAAAAAGGTAGGAGCCTTCTATTGGATAATTACTGCATGGGCGATTATCTTTCAGCTGGCAACAAGTTATTTAACCCCAACTGGTGCAATGACTTGCTTCTCATTTCCTAAACAACCATGTGGAAAGACACATCCGTGGTCGTGGAAAAGATGTTAGTCTGTCTGAGAAGGGTCAGATCATTGGCATCAAGAGGTGAAAACATCTAAGGAGATGCAGAAACTACTAAAACTGGGTTCAGAACTGTCCAACGCATTCTGAAAAACTGGAAGGATAGTGGACCATCGTCTTCCAGGAAGAAATGTGGCCGGAAAAAAATCCTGAATGATCATGATCAGCGATCACTTAAACGTGTGGTGAGATCAAATCAAAGAAAAACAACAGTAGAACTCAGGGCTATGTTTAATACTGAAAGTAAGAGCATTTCCACACGCACAATGTGAAGGGAACTCAAGAGATTGGGACTGAACAGCTGTAGCCGTAAGAAAACCACTAATCAGTGAGACTAACCGGAAAAAAAGGCTTCAATTTGCTAGGGAGCATAAAGATTGGACTGTGGAGCAATGGAAGAAGGTCATGTGGTCTGATGAGTCCAGATTTACCCTGTTCCAGAGTGATGGACGAATCAGGGTAAGAAGAGAGGCAGGTGAAGTGATGCACCCATCATGCCTAGTGCTACTGTATGAGCCTGTGGGGGCAGTGTGATGATCTGGGGTTGCTGCAGTTGCTCAGGTCCAGGTTCAGCAACAGTATGAGCTCAGATAATGAGGTCAGCTGATACCTGAATATACTGAATGAGCAGGTTATTCCATCAATGGACTTTTTCTTCCCTGATGGCACGGCCATATTCCAAGATGACAATGCCAGGATTCATCGGGCTCAGATTGTGAAAGATGGTTCAGGGATCATCAGACATCATTTTCACACATGGATTGGCCCCCACAGAGTCCAGACCTGAACCCCATTGAGAATCTTTGGGATGTGCTAGAGAGGGCTTTGTGCAGCGGTCAGACTCTACCATCATCAATGCAAGATCTTAGTAAAAAATTAATGCAACACTGGATGGAAATAAATCTTTTGACATTGCAGAAGCTTATCGAAACGACGCCACAGCGAATGCTGCCGTAATCAAAGCTAAAGGCGGTCCAACAAAGTATTAGAGTGAATGACTTTTTTTTTTTTTGGTGGCGACTTTTTTTTTGGTCAGGCAGTGTAGTACTATACTGTCACTACAATTTAGAGTAAGCAATCTTCCAATTATGAATTATGCAGTAAAACATTTATAAATTTAATCACCACCAAGTTATTCCATTAAACGGATACGAGGGCCTCTGACTTTTTTGTCTCTATTTTTGTCGATTATGTTTCCAAAAGATTCCAACAGGTACACACTCAAAAATAGAGGTACCAATTTGTACTTGAAAGGATCCAAAGCTTGTTGCTGGGGGGGGGGGGGGGGGGGGGGGGGGGGGGGGGTCCTTTCTGAAAGACATTTCTGTACCTTCATGGTACCTTATCAAGCTGTATGAGTTAATAAACTACAATTAAACCAATTAAAAATAATGAATAAAAGTCAATAAAATGGAGATTATGACAACAATTAAAGATGCTAATTATAAGTGAATAATCATTATATTAAATTTAGGCCAAACACATATATGATTATACATATAATTATTACTATGATTATTATGAAAATCATAATATAATAACTATGATGATACTACTGTTTAGAAGTACTGCTATTTATAGTTATTGTACAAGCTACACACATGTTTCAATGCTGCAGGTACCCTTAGGGTTGAAATGGTACAAATGTGTACTTTATAATACTTTGGACCCTTTTTCATAGTATATAGGTACTTCTGGCCTCATAAGCACCAACATTGTACTTTTGAGAGAACATTTGTAAAAAATGTACCTACAGGTACAGAAATGTTCCTGTCTGGTACCTGTATTTCTGAGTGTTGCTCCCGGTGCCCCATGCAGTGCCGGTCCAGGTCGGCTCAGTGGGGTCGCTGGTTGCTGGTTTGCGTCGGCTGGGCCCACCTTCTGCCGCCCTCTGGGTGGATGCACGTTTTCTTTTTTCTCTTTCTTCTCTAAGTGCAGATTTTTTTTTCCGTTCCACTCCTAATCGTTTCTTTTCACTTCTCTTCCCTCGGGTCAGACCCTGTGATATCATGAGTAAAATGTAGTTATAAACAAGCTTTCAATTAAATAAAATTAAATTAAATTAATAAATTCAGAATATCAATGGCAAAGTAAATATGTTCAACACAACAAAGTCATGGTAGTCATCATTCTGCTGCTACCATGCTGGACAGGACAAGTAAAAAAAAAAAGAGAAAGAAAGAAAATAAAGTTAAATTAAATTAAATTAAATTAAATTAAAGTTAAATTAAATTAAAATTAAATTAAATTAAATTAGATTAAATTAAATTAAATTGAATTAAATATATATATGGCTGTGCAATCAATCGAAATTTGATGGTGATTTAAATTTTCATGTTAAGGAATCTCCAAACTCATATAATCAAGTTGAAACAATTTATTTGCCATTTTTCTTTTCACAATTTCTGCAAGTTATTCTGAAGTTACAGTTCCTTTCAATGGCTTCCACTCACGCAATTTGTAGGGTGTCATGAACAAAAAAATTTGTTTTGGAATCCTCTCACATTGTACTTAAGCTTAAAGTTTCTTTTGGGATTTTAATTAAAAACCCATAAATAAGTATATTTGTATTTATTTATATAGAGAAATTGCACAACAGCTGTATACATAGTATATGTTGGATACATTTGTTTTCTGTGTTTTCCACATCTATTTAATGATTAAAGTATATTAATTTTATTAATTCAATGTTTATATATTGCAAATTTATACATTGAAAACAGCTGAAACATACGTATTTGCTTCCTATATTTTAAATTTGTATGATTCGCGTAAATAAAGTGTTTTTTGAATAAGAGAAATGCGAAATAAATGCATTGTGTAACTAAAGAATGATCGTCTGAATAATCGTGATTTCAATATCGACCAAAATAATAGCAATAATGATTTTTTCCATAATTGAGCAGCCCTCATACACACACACACACACACACACACACACACACACACACACAAATATATATATATATATATATATATACATATATATATATATATATATATATATATATATGTACATATATGTATTCTGTATATTAGATTTAAATTAGCTCCAATCCTTACTGGCAACTAGTTTTAACCAGAATAAGTTAAAACTGTGATTGTGTAAAAAGTAAAGCTTCATGATTAAATAGTGGCTGAAAAAAAAAAAAAATCCTAATTTCCCCAGGGTGCGCAGGCGCAGAGATTAATCCTATGATGTTTGACAGATTAGGGGCTTCGCAGTGAAAATGATCAATGCTGCTGAAAGTGAATTTCGTAGGATCGTCTAATGTCCCCCAGTTTTTAACCACGTGTCTGAAGAGTCACTTCACCACGTGACCAAGTCGCTTCATTGCGGTTGCCATGGATACGAGCTCCTCATCCAGCAGTGCACGGGCTCATGGTTGAAACAAGCCGAGGAAACAAGCGCGAGGAAATCCAAGAAATACTCGACGTTAATCTGTCGTGGTGAGTTCACGTTACTCACGGCGTTTGCTATTCTGACTACAGCGTGAGATACTGCGACTAGGAAGAGGAATGAGGTGTTTATGGAGTCTGCTCATGTTATTTACATCGTTACGTCAATAAAACAGACTGTGACGGAGAATTCCGGTTTTTACCTTCAAACTTAAACGCCTCTCGTTCCCCGCAGAAGGCGCGAGCCGAGCATGTGAAAATATTACCATTTAAAATCAGTAAAAATGAAATATTGCTTACATTAAACAATATTATAACAATGTAAACATTGCATATAATCTTTTCTGTTAGATGTTTTGAGATATTACTTTTATTTTGAAGGTGAATTACTTTATTTCCGGCTCTGTGCTCGGTGCATTCACAACGCCTGGGACAAGCTAACATTTCATAGAATAATTTATTACATAATCCCGGATTGTTTTCAAATATCATAGCCAACTGTAATGTGTCAAATTATGGGATGTTGAGCGTTATAAGCTAAGATGGTTAATTATTTTAGTTTGGATCTGTTTTTGGATGAAGCCTCAATGTGGGGCTCATACTTTAGATATTAAAAGATAATATCTAGTATCTTCATCCGATGAAGATGACTTCTTTTAGATATTCCTCCACAGGTCATCATGGACAAAAACAGAAACGGGATGATGACATTTCCACCGGCAGTCAGCAAAGACAGGATCATCTGGGATTTCCCCAAGGTACATCCTGGATTTTTCACATCAAATCTTTATTTATGTTTATTTTTCACCCCCTTCCAGCCATAATCTAGGAAAATAATTCAACTGTACCGTGGTTAGAAGCATAGAAGTGCCAGTCTAGGTGATGTTATATTCATAGGAAACTTGTGACTTAACTCTCTCAGATAGTTGATGACCAAATGGGCTGCTGCAGCTGCTCAATCACAGCCTCCGTCAACACAGTCATGTGAACGAGTCTCACAGAGGAAGGCTGTTATGTTCATGTCAACACCACATCTGAATCACTGGTTTTATAACTGGGGGTCGGGGCCCCCGTGTGGGTCTCATAGTAATTTCAGGGAGTCGCCAGATCATTATGGAAAAAAAAGAAGCTGCTTGGGGTGGGTGTTGGCAAAGACTTCACGATACGATACAATACTGTGACACTGCAATATACTGCAATAGGGAGCTGAAGTCACGCCCCTTCCAGTGAGCTTCCAGTGAGCTTCCAGTGAACTTCCAGTGAGCTTCCAGTGAGCTTCCAGTGAGCTTCCAGCGAGCTTCCAGCGAGCTTCCAGTGAGCTTCCAGTGAGCTTCCAGTGAGCTTCCAGTGAACTTCCAGTGAGCTTCCAGTGAGCTTCCAGTGAGCTTCCAGCGAGCTTCCAGTGAGCTTCCAGCGAGCTTCCAGTGAACTTCCAGTGAGCTTCCAGTGAGCTTCCAGTGAGCTTCCAGCGAGCTTCCAGCGAGCTTCCAGTGAGCTTCCAGTGAGCTTCCAGCGAGCTTCCAGTGAACTTCCAGTGAGCTTCCAGTGAGCTTCCAGCGAACTTCCAGCGAGCTTCCAGTGAGCTTCCAGCAAGCTTCCAGCGAACTTCCAGCGAGCTTCCAGCGAGCTTCCAGTGAGCTTCCAGTGAGCTTCCAGTGAGCTTCCAGCGAACTTCCAGTGAGCTTCCAGTGAGCTTCCAGCAAGCTTCCAGCGAACTTCCAGCGAGCTTCCAGTGAGCTTCCAGTGAGCTTCCAGCGAGCTTCCAGTGAACTTCCAGTGAGCTTCCAGTGAGCTTCCAGCGAGCTTCCAGTGAGCTTCCAGTGAGCTTCCAGCGAGCTTCCAGCGAGCTTCCAGCGAGCTTCCAGTGAGCTTCCAGTGAGCTTCCAGCGAGCTTCCAGCGAACTTCCAGCGAGCTTCCAGCGAACTTCCAGTGAGCTTCCAGTGAGCTTCCAGTGAGCTTCCAGCGAGCTTCCAGCGAGCTTCCAGTGAACTTCCAGCGAGCTTCCAGTGAGCTTCCAGTGAGCTTCCAGTGAGCTTCCAGCGAGCTTCCAGCGAGCTTCCAGTGAACTTCCAGCGAGCTTCCAGTGAGCCCCATGGGACCTAAGCGACGAAAAAATATGAATGGAAGTCAATGTGGAGAAAATAATGATCTGGTCTCAGTAGCTCTCTGTCCTGGATTCCAGATATGTTGGTTATGGATTTAAATGAAAATTTTTTGTGCAAAGAAAAAACAAAATTTTAGATTATTTCAGGATTTACTTGAAGCCTCTGTGTGGACGACAGCTCTCGTTGCAAGCAACACGCGGAGACAAACGGCCTTGGAGTTTGATGGACATCATCATTCAACCAAGACAATTGGATTGTTTTTTTTTTCAGTCCTGTCGGTTCCACAAGCGACGAAAGTTTTTCATTTTTTGTCAGAGCATTTATTTAATTATCTGTAATCGGGGTGTGAAGGAGATTTTAAGCAATATCGTAAAAATGCTCCAGGAAAACTTCATCCAATCTGCCGGTCTCGTCACACTGGCGTGAACGAGTCATCACCACGTCATCACTCGCAGTGACAGCTGTAGTAGCCGTGTCAAGTAAATCCTGAAATAATCTAAAATCTTCGTGGTATTTTATTTTTTCTTTGCATTAAAATTTTTCTTTTAAATCCATAACCAACATCTGGAATCCAGGGCAGAGGAGGACTGACTTCCAGACATATTTTTACGACCCATACGGGCCTTTTCCACTGCACATGTTCGTAAGCCTTCCACACTGCACGCTTCATTCGTGTTTCCTCTGGGAAAACCCGTTACGAGCCGTTACGATTTTCCGCACCCGTTTCAGAGCGAGCTGTAACCGTGCTGAACCTACACAAAACGTGACGTACCTGACGGCTCTCCACTGATTGGTCAAAGGAAGTTGTCGTCATACGTGTTTCTCCTCTTCAAAAATATCTGGCTCTGTTTTCGGTGACTACACGCCTCAGAGAAAACAACAGCAGCAGTAACACCTCAATATCATCCAATGCCTCCATTGTTGTTTTTACTTTACTTACCACTGCGTGGGCACGGCAGTGACATCACGGCAGTCTCTACCGCACCGACTCCGCCCACTTCCAGGTGGTAGACTACTGCTTCTCCTGTGTGGAAACAAAAACCGTCCTGGTCGTCATTGGCTTGGTGCTGTACCGTGCTGTATCGTGCTGTACCGTGCTGAACCGTGCTGTACCTTGCTGTACCGTGCTGTACCGTGCTGAACCGTGCTGTACCGTGCCCTGTGCAGCTGCAATGGAAAAGTCCCATAAGGTCCCATGGGGCTCATCGGAAGGGGCGTGGCCTCGGCTCCCTATACATTGCGATATTCTAAATTGCACCTTGCTGTACCGTGCTGAACCTTGCTGTACCGTGCTGTACCGTGCTGTACCGCGCTGTACCGCGCTGTACCGCGCTGTACCGCGCTGAACCTTGCTGTACCGCGCTGTACCTTGCTGTACCGTGCTGTACCGTGCTGAACCTTGCTGTACCGTGCTGTACCGCGCTGTACCGCGCTGTACCGCGCTGTACCGCGCTGTACCGTGCCGTACCGTGCCGTACCGTGCCGTACCTTGCCGTACCGTGCCGTACCGTGCCGTACCGTGCCGTACCTTGCCGTACCGTGCCGTACCGTGCTGTACCGTGCTGTACCGTGCTGTACCGTGCCCTGTGCAGCTGCAATGGAAAAGTCCCATAAGGTCCCATGGGGCTCATCGGAAGGGGCGTGGCCTCGGCTCCCTATACATTGCGATATTCTAAATTGCACCTACATGTATGTACACACATCGATAGGGTCGGGCATCGAAAATCGAGCATTGATGGGAACCGGGACTAACTCTACGATTCCCCCGGAATCTGTCAAATTTTTAAATTTTGATTCCTATTTTCGATGCCCAGTCCGCCGAACACCCGATTACGCTGACGCACACGGCACAACGCGGCTTCTTTGTTGCTAATATTCAGCGAGTTTTCAGACCCTCTGATAATTTTCTTTTAATGAAACCGCTAGCAACAATTCTAGTGACATTTTCTGGTCTTATTGGAAACTTTTGAGACTGACGTGAAAGAACGTTTACAATCGTCCCCCTGAACATTAATATTTCTCACTTTGAGAAAGCCCAACTGAATAGATGTAATAATAAAATAAAAATAAAGGTGTTCTGAAAACAATATTACCACAGCTGAGCTAGAAAAGTAGAAATGTACATGAATTCATGTGACAGTAAAACAGTAAAACAAGAGATTTTGTTGCGAGAATTGCGAGAATTACAAAATCTCGCGAAATGTTGTAATTGAACGTTGAAATCTTGCAAGATTTTGTTCGTGGAAAAAGATCGATGAAGTGTTTAAAAAAGATATCGATATGATATTGCAATATAAAATATTGCGATATTTCAGTTAGGTATGCATGATAATTATCGGGCCGATAACAGGAAATTATTACGTTATTCCGATAAGTCTGATCTCATCACGACTTCCCCAATAACTTCTACCCCATATAACTGGAATTTTTTAGATCGAACCTGCAGAAATTGAAAAATCCACTTTTAAGCTTTTCTCGCTGAGATATTGCGGTTTGGGAAAGAAAACATGTTTTTTGATTTGGTCATGTTCTTTGATTTTTCAAGTGCCTTTAATACTATTCAGCCTGCTTTGCTATGTCAGAAGCTCCATAACTTCCAGGTGGATCCTCCACAACCACCTGGATTTATGACTACCTAACAGACCACAGTTTGTGAGACTGAAAGGTTGTGTGTCTGAGATGGTGATCAGCAGCACTGGAGCACCACAAGGGACTGTACTCTCACCATTCCTCTTTACACTGTACACCTCAGACTTCCAGTACAACTCTGAGTCCTGTCATCTGCAGAAATACTCTGATGACTCTGCAGTTGTGGGGTGTATCAGTGATGGACAAGAAGCCGAGTACAGGGAACTGGTCAGTCAGTTTGTGAAATGGTAACAATCAGCTCATCTTAAATACCAGCAAGACTAAAGAGATGATTGTTGACTTCAGGAGGAGCAAGAACAAGCAGCATAGTCCTGTCTACATCCTGGAAGAGGAGGTGGAGGTGGTGGAGAACTACAAATACCTGGAGTTCAGCTGGACAACAGACTCGATTGGAAATGCAACAGTGACTACATCTACAAGAAAGGTCAGAGCAGACTCTACTTCTTAAGGAAGCTGAGATCATTCAACGTCTGCACCAAGATGTTGCAGATCTTCTACAAGTCTGTTGTGGAAAATGCAATTAGCTTTGAGATTGGCAGCATCAGAATCAGAGACTTGAAGAAACTAAACAAGCTGATCAAGAAAGCTGGTTCTGTGCTGGGGAGAACTCTGGAGCCGCTAGAGCTGATCGTTCAGAAAAGAATGCTGCACAAGCTGATGAAGATGATGGAGGACACTTCCCATCCTCTCCACAACACGGTGAAGAATCAACAGAGTGTGTTCAGTGGGAGGCTGCGTCAGGTTCACTGTAGGACGGAGAGATACAGGAATTCATTCCTGCCAGCAGCATCACCCTAAAGAACAAGACTGACTGACTGATTTTTGTTATTTTATAATTCCATATAATGTTATATTGTATTGTATATTATAAAAAAAGAAAAAAAAAAGTGTGAGCTTTTACAATGCTGAATTTCCATTCGGGGATGAATAAAATATTTTTCATTTCATTTTCAAAACTGCTGCTTCACAGGAGAGACCCAACACTGCTTCCGAACCACTTTACCTTCTTAGTTTAAACCTCGAGCTACCCCATACTGTTGGAATTTTTGGTTTGGTATAATTAGGTATATATGTGTGTTTTTGGTATCTATTATCAGTATCGGCCTTCAGGAGCTGAAATTTATCAGTTGTCGGCATCGGTTAAAAAAACAAAAAAACAAAACAGTTATCGTGCATCTCTAATTTCAGTGTATTGATATTTTATCACATCCCTAGAACCTACATTTAGTAGATACATTTGGGGTTTGAACACATGACTGACAAAAGATTAATGCGTGAAGTTAACAAATTCATTACTTAATTATTGCATAAATAACTAAGTTATTACTAATACCATGTTAAAAATCCAAGTTTAATACGATCTCAGAGAGAGAAGCTTATTCTGGGCATGTAGGTGTCTTATCACAGTGAACCAAATCCACTAGAAAACATTGATCCTCCTTTTACTGCCGCCAAGGAGGTGATGTTTTTGGTAACGTTGGTTTGTCTGTCAGCAACTTTACGGTAAAAGTTCTAGACGGATTGACCTGAAATTTTCACCAGCCGTGTGCCTCAGCCCAAGGACGAACCCATTACATTTTGGTGGTGATCCGGATCAGTTTCTGGATCCAGGAACGTTTTGAAGGATTCTTTATTATTGTGAGATTGGCCACATTTTGGAATTTTTTAATATAAACTCCATAAATGTCCCGAGTGTTTGGTAAATAAATGACAAGAAAGGATCTCAATGAGTTCTAGAATGTTTAGAAAGTTGATCCGGATCCAGAGAAAATTCCGGATACTATGATCCAGAACACAAAAATAAAGGAGTGGTTGGAATTTTCAGTGCTGAAAGGTAACAAATGAAGATACAGACATGCAGCTAGCACCAAACTGTAGCCAAGACTCTGCTGAATCTGGAGTTTGTCAACAGAACTGACTCATCTTCAACAGCAATGGAGCTAGATCCAGAAGAAAACCGCCATTATGGAAATATGGATTTCTGGATGTAACTGTTGAAGTAATCGTGATACAAGCATGATTCCAGATGCTGCTGGGATGTTTTCTTGGTCCAGGAATCCAATGATGGAGATTAAATGAATGCTGGAGTAGACGTTTTTGTTGTAAGTCACAATATGAGGGGACATGAGCTGCTTGGTGGAGGTCTGCGCTCTCCGAGTGCTTTTCTAGTTTATGAACTTCCTGATAGTTTTCAGCCTCACATGTAGAATTTTTATCATTGAGTCCAGAAACAAAGTTATTACAGTGGCTGTTTTAAAAATCCACATTTGCTCCTACTTTGGTGAGAAAAGCTAAATTTTGGCATTTGGGTGATTTTTCCACAGCTGTTAACATAATCCACCAAATTCTGCTTTATTCTCCTTATTGATGAAGATTCGGACAGTTTCCAGCTTCACATGAAGAGGACGGACACAGGATGAGCCGTTAGATTGGAGCGTTGCAGGACTGCATGTGTTATATGACCACTTGCCATGTTCTGCTTTCAGTGCTACACCCCCGAGGCCTCCCTGCAGCTACACAAAGACTGGGACATCCACACCAAAGCAGCCTGCAAAGACAGAGCTGCCCGGCATCAGCCGTGAGTCTCCTGTGCTCGTGGTCGTCCCGCTATGGCGCTAGGATCAGGACATAAGTTCATTTTATCTCCATATTTGAAGCTGTGACAACACAAAAATCCTGGCCTGAGGCATTCTTTAACTCTCACAAACGTTTGTTCTGCCAACGTTAAACAGCTGTTGCACAAGAGAGAGGACAATAAGTACGTCTCAATATGCGTACTTTTGTGTACTTGCGTTTTTTTTTTTTTTGCTTTTTAACTTGTTTTATTTTGTGTGGGTTTTTTTTTTTTTTTTTTTTTGGTAATTCAAGGTTTTTATTGCTTTTTTTTTATCATAGTAACCATAGAATAAAAACACAAACAGTGGAGGGTACAAAGAAATAACATTTAAGGAAAAAAAAGATTTAAAAAAAAGAAGAAAAGAAAAGTGATATTCTAAAGATACATTTATTTATCTGGAGTATCATAGTTCTGTCTCCAAGGAGAGACACAGTCTTGGTGACTTGGGAAGATCACAATTTAGCCTTTAGCTCATACAGTCTACAACCTTTTCCCACAGAGGAAGAATCCTTGAACATTCCCATAATGCCTGGATGAAAGTACCACTCTTTTCCCCACATTTTCAGCATAAATCACTATTGAGCAAACCCATTCTATTAAGCCTTAAAGAGGTGAAGTAATATCTATGAATTATTTATACTGAACAAATTTGCTTCTAGCTTCTCTTATGAATTCCTCAGTGTTGGAGGGAATCCCCTCCCAAGTTTCATCATCCAGTGTACATGACAAATCCTTCTCCCATATCATTTTGAGATTACTACAACCATTATTATTTGTCCAAGGACACATCTCATATGATTTTGAAGCCTTATGATACATCTTGGGTAATTGCAAATAACATTCAATCGGGCTTCTATTCTGATTGACAGGGACACTGTCTTATTTGGAGGAACCTCCAGAAATGGGCTCTGCCCTCTAGGTGAAATTTTTCTTTGAATCTGAGATATGAAAGAAAATTGTTGTTTTCGAATAAATCATCTATTATCCTGGTGCCTTTTCTAAGCCACTGAGCCCAATAAATAGACTGTCTATTTTTATTTTTGGATTATGCCATAGGGATGCATATTTTTGAGTATATGGAGAGGTTTTACACCTCTTATGTATCTCTTGCCAAACCATCTTCGAATCCCTTAAAATGGGATTGCTCACCTCTTTTTCTTCATTTTTAACTGTTTGTGATAGAACCTCAGTAGGTTTAAAGGGGGAGGTGAGTTCCCATTCAATCAGGACCCAGTGCCATTCAATACCTGCTTCATCCCAATGTCTTGTAAGCTTGGACATCTCAAAGGAAAAATTATAAAATTTTATATTCGGCAATGATAAACTCCCTCTCTTCTTAGGCTCACACAATTTATCTAAACGAATTTGAGTTTTTTTTTACCATCCCAGAGAAATTTTTTTTATTGCTTTGTCATATCTGTCTGCGTACTTGCGTTCTTGTGTACTTTTGAAACGTCGTCAGCAGAGGTCCAAGTACTGTTCCAACTCAAAGAACGCATCAGGACAAGTACGCTCCACATTCCCAGATGTGTACTTGCTCCGCCCACTTTTCCGAGTCTGCATTGGAGGTGACTTTTGTGGACTGCAGGCACCCTTATATCCCATGAGGCATTGCAACGTAACAATGGTGAAGGAGAAAAGTAATTGTTATACAGATCTGGGCATGAAAAGTTCCTCCTTTTTCTGCCAGTAATGGTGCACTAATAGTGCACCATTACTGTCTGAACGGCTTGTCCCGCAAATACGCCATCACTTACGGTGTCCAAACTTGGTGTGTAGAAACATCCTTGTTCTGGGCGTTCATTTATGCTCTAAAATCGCTTCCCCTGGCACACAGGTGTTTCTCTGTGCGATTGAATTAGCAGACAAGTGGCTGGTAAGTGGCTGGCAGTCGGCTGAAAGGGAAACTTTTTCATGCCCAGATCTGTAAGTGCTGAAAATACTTTTCTACAACCGAGTTGTTTTACTTCAGCTTCTTGGTTTGATGAAGTTTAAACCGTTATTAAAAGTGACTAGCGGTTTCACAAACAGGGGCTGAACAGCTAGCGGTAGCTAACAGTAATACGGTTGCGTAGATTAGCTGGATTTAACTGCCACATTCCAGCAGGGCTTTTGTAACTTATCATTTTAATATCAGATAACTGTCATGATATAACTTCAGCAACGTCTTTGACGTAATCAAGTACGTTTCTGTTCCGAATGTGCAACGAGCGTTCTTGCGTCCTTCCGTCCTTGAAAGTCTGTTCTTCCGACAAGTACATACTAGCAAGTACACAAGTATGTTCTTAGCTTACTTGGTATTGAGAAACGGCCAAGGAAACTCTGTAAAGCCGAACAGTGAAACCTGGATCAGGCGCTGTGCAGCATGGAAGTTATTCTTGCAACGTCTCAAACTGTGATTTTGATTTCAAAACAACCACTCAGCCCTGCTGAAAAGAAGTTAATTTTACGTTTGAAAATACTAATCAATAAATACTGGTTACACTTACAAATATGGAGAAACAAGTTTGTCCTTATCGTAGCTCCATATATTGGAAACACATGGTTGCACTGATGTCACATCCTTGTTGTCTCCTCAAAGGTGGGAACGGCAGAAGATGTCTAAAGTTGTGGTTGTTGGAGACCTTAACGTGGGCAAGACCTGCCTCATTAACAGGTAGAGCTGCCCCAGTTAACCCAGTTATTTCTACTGTCATTCTCTGTAAAAGTTAGCTGAATCATGGATTATTAGTAGGTCTACAGTAAATTAAGAATGAAAGACAATGAAAGCATTAATCACCATTATCTATGGAGAGAAATTTGACTCATCCATCTTCACAGCTCCACGAATACATGATGTGTTTACGGGCTGGTGGATTTCAATTTCAATTTATTCATGGAAAGCCCCTTAAGTTGCAACATTTCGTTTACAAGGGGGACCAAAAGACAAAATATTGACATAACAAGACCAGATAGAGTATGTCACACATAAACAAAACGTAAGATACAATACTACAGTAAGTGACAAACAAAATAAATCATATAATAACATTTAACACCAGACAATCACAATCCTCTCCTCCAACCCCCATATTCACGTCACATTATAGTTCAAATAACCGAAATGTAGTCAATCACAATTTACACAATTCAAATTTATAGTACATAAGGAGCAAATATATGCCTTTGTTTGTGATTTTATTTGATGAAATCACAAACAGACTGTTTTAAGGTGAGTAAAAAGTGAGGATCTTTAATGGCGATAGAATGCAGAGATGCAGGCAAATGGTTTCACTCATTTGGAGCTTTAAGTCTCTCATATAATGTACAGTGATGATTTCTATAGGTTCATTTTAAGATAAATCTGCAAAGAGTATTAAATGCCACATTTAATGGTTTACGCTATGTATTTTGATAGATTTTATCAGCATAATCAATAACCGGTAAAATTAACTGCGAGACAATTTTATTTCTTATTTGTTGTGTGAAACAGTTGGATGATTGGCACAAAGGCATTAGACAAGAATGAACACATTTAATTTTATAATCAATATGTCATTTGAATTTTACCTCTGGATCTAGCCAGACACCTAAATGTTTGACTTTTGTTTCAACATTCATTGGTGAAACATAGGCAAAATTGTTAATATTTAAATTTGCTGGAAGAAGAGAATTTTGGTTACCAAAGAGCATGCAAGTAGATTTTTTTCATATTAAGTTTTAAAATATTCACCCTTAACCAATTTTGAATGGAATTAAAATCCTCCTGTAGTAATTGATGTAGGTGAGATATGTTAGAGCCTGATAAATAGATGACAGCGTCATCAGCATAGAGATGAATTTGACTGTTGAAACAAACTTGAGGAAGGTCATTAATAAAAATAGAAAATAACAGGGGACCAAGTATAGAACCCTGTGGCACACCTTTTTCCTTAATACAATAGTCAAATCGATGACCATTAAAAAGCGACAAATTGATGTCTGTGATGTAAATAAGAATTAAACCATATAAGGGCATTCCTGCTAAGAACAGTTGCTTTGAGTTTATCCAGGAGTAAAAAGTGGTCAACAAAATCAAAAGTTTAGGAAAGATCAAGAAATATGGCACCTGTGTACTGATTTTGATCAAAGGAAGAGAACACATCATTTGTGTTCTGACTGATTAGGAAATAGGATATTAAAATAATTAATATGATTGTACAGTTGTTGAAAAATTACCTTTTCAAATATTTTGGTGATGGCACATATAATAGAGATTGGACAAAACCACATTGTAGTTTTGTGCACTGAATGACGTAGTAACTTTGGCAAAACTCATGTTTGGTCATCTGGATTTTAATCCGATTCAAGTGTTATTTTGTTCTGGAGTTGTGTCAAAATGGGAAGAATAATTATTTAATACCCTTATTTATTAGTTTGGTAGGTTTTGGCCTGTTGCAGATATTAATATTTGTCAGTTTGGTTGGAAAACAACTCTTTTATGATATTATTCACTGTTCAAATAGTTTAATATCTGAGTGAGGGTTTAAAAAACACATGCAAAACGACATCATAACAACAAAATGGTTTACACATTTTTGATCTCTTTTAAGTCTAATTGCTCTCCATATTCTGCAGTTTCTTCATTGTGAGGGCAGTCGTAGCTCATGAAAAAGCCAACTATATATTCTTATAACTATGACATCATTAAAAACGATGAAGAAGCTTAGTTTAGGAAGGGTTTTACTCAGAAATTCAATGAATGATTTTTGTTTGTCTGGTTTTGGTACAACTTTCAGATTTTGCAAAGATGTATTTGAAAGAGACTATAAAGCCACCATAGGAGTCGACTTTGAGATTGAAAGGTTTGAGATATCTGGAGTACCTTTCTCTCTTCAGATGTGAGTCGGAATATATTATATTAAACGTTTCCCTGTTGCTTTGTATTTTTCCATCTGCTGTAATCCATATGAACTCTTTCTTTTAGCTGGGATACAGCTGGGCAGGAAAAATTCAAGTGCATAGCATCTGCGTACTACAGAGGCGCTCACGGTAAAAAGCACCTTTGAAATTCTTCTTTAAAAGGATTTACCACAAGATGAAACATTGTACATTTCTGATGGAGTAAATGAATGATTTATGTGTACTCTGATCATTTTGTTTTTCAGTCATCATCACAGTTTTCGACATGGCAGACATTAAATCCCTTGATAATACACGGTGGGTCTCATTTTCACGGTGGTAATGAATTTTGTGATTGAAGCAAATAGTTAAAAATAAAAAAAACAGGTTAACAGGCAACAAAAACCAGAATTGTCCAGTAATTGAAACCTGGGATTTAAACGGTGATGGCATCAGATCATGTGGTCTTTCATTAACTCAACTCTATGTTATTCCCGGTCGAACGTTAACATCTTATCCGGTGGTGAAATTGAGACTTTTTTAATTTCATGGAAAATATTCACTGATTGTGAATCTGATGGCAACAAAAGAAGTAGTTCCAGGGTGATTTTTACCATTGTGTAGTAACATGTCTGTAAAAAGTAGTTCCAGGGTGATGTTTACCATTGTGTAGTAACACGTCTGTAAAAAGTAGTTCCAGGGTGATGTTTACCATCGTGTAGTAACTCGTCTGTAAAAAGTAGTTCCACAGTGATGTTTACCATCGTGTAGTAACACATCTGTAAAAAGTAGTTCCAGGGCAATTTTTACCATTGTGTAGTAACTCGTCTGTAAAAAGTAGTTCCAGGGTGATGTGTACCATTGTGTAGTAACACGTCTGTAAAAAGTAGTTCCAGGGTGATGTTTACCATCGTGTAGTAACACTTCTGTAAAAAGTAGTTCCACAGTGATGTTTACCATTGTGTAGTAACACGTCTGTAAAAAGTAGTTCCAGGGTGATGTTTACCATTGTGTAGTGACACCTCTATAAAAAGTAGTTCCAGGGTGATGTTTACCATCGTGTAGTAACACGTCTGTAAAAAGTAGTTCCAGGGCGATGTTTACCATCGTGTAGTAACACGTCTGTAAAAAGTAGTTCCGGGGTGATGTTTACCATTGTGTAGTAACACGTCTGTAAAAAGTAGTTCCAGGGCAATGTTTACCATTGTGTAGTAACCCGTCCTTAAAAAGTAGTTCCGGGGTGATGTTTACCATTGTGTAGTGACACGTCTGTAAAAAGTAGTTCCAGGGCGATGTTTACTATTGTGTAGTAACACGTCTGTAAAAAGTAGTTCCAGGGTGATGTTTACCATTGTGTAGTGACACGTCTATAAAAAGTAGTTCCAAGGTGATGTTTACCATCGTGTAGTAACACGTTTGTAAAAAGTAGTTCCAGGGCGATATTTACTATCGTGTTGTAACATGTCTGTAAAAAGTAGTTTCAGGGCGATATTTACTATTGTGTAGTAACACTTCTGTAAAAAGTAGTTCCAGGATGACGTTTACCATCGTGTAGTGACACGTCTGTAAAAAGTAGTTCCAAGGTGATGTTTACCATCGTGTAGTAACACATTTGTAAAAAGTAGTTCCAGGGCGATATTTACTATCGTGTTGTAACACGTCTGTAAAAAGTAGTTCCAGGGCGATATTTACTATTGTGTAGTAACACGTCTGTAAAAAGTAGTTCCAGGATGACGTTTACCATCGTGTAGTGACACGTCTGTAAAAAGTAGTTCCAAGGTGATGTTTACCATGGTGTAGTGACACGTCTATAAAAAGTAGTTCCAGGGTGATGTTTACCATCGTGTAGTAACACGTTTGTAAAAAGTAGTTCCAGGGCGATATTTACTATCGTGTAGTAACACGTCTGTAAAAAGTAGTTCCAGGGTGACGTTTACCATCGTGTAGTTACACGTCTGTAAAAAGCAAAAATGTTAGAATTATGACTTTAATCTTAGAACACAAAATTTTTTTCATTTTCTAAAGAAAGGTCATTTTACTGACTTTAATTTCAGATATATTTTCTGGAGGGGTCCAAATACTCTTCTATATGGAATAAGGCTGAAAGGTTTCATTGTACTTTTGAAACTATTGATGTTTTTACATACAGTCAGTGGTTGGTGGAGGCCATGAAGGAAAATGATCCTGATTCTTGTTTCATCTTCTTAGTTGGGACTAAAACTGATCTTCTGGTGAGTGCCTTTTATATCCAAAGCTAATTTTAACAACCTCCAAGTACACATTGCTCCTCTGTTTCTCAACTATCTTGTCATTAAAAGCCTTTAGAAGAAATACGGAGGACTGAAAAAGATGCCATCAAGATGGCAGCAGAAATGCATGCAGAGTTTTGGGCTGTTTCATCTAAAACAGGTGAGACTTGTCAGAGCTGCTTTAATGTAACGTCTGTAACACGACTGACAAAAATGAATGAAATGAAAAATACTTTTTTAATTCCACGGGGTAATTCAGTATTTTACCCCTTTTTTGTTCTTTTCAGGGGAGAACGTGCAGGGCTTCTTCTTTAGGGTTGCAGCTTTGGCCTTTGAGAAGTGCATCCTGGAGGATCTGGAGAACGGAGTCCCTGCGAGCATTGGACATGCTGTTGGTATCAGTAAGTAGACCGTTCAGCACCTCACAAGCACTGATAATGAGCGTTGAGGCTGCAGGTGAACTCTTGTGTGTTACCAGAATCCGACCGGGCCAATCTGGACGAGGCTACGTCCCAGGACACGAAGAGGAGCTGCTGTTGATGAAGGCTGGTCCAGACAGATGTCCGCAGACCAACCATGCTTCAGCCACCTGGAGAAGTTCAGGTCTCCAAGTTATTAAAACCAAGTGTTTGGATGTTTTTAAATACTTCAACTAGTCGTGTCTGGACTGAAGCTGCCAGTAATGGATTCCTTTTATCAGTCAGTTCAGATCAGGTCCTGGTAAAGCCTGGATCAGACTACACGACTTTTTTCATCGTTCACGACGGTCACTATGTCAGATTAGCAGGCATTGGGCCTCATGCAACAACATGTTCGTATATTCTTCGTAACTATCTCTGACTTTTTCTCCGACTGTGGACTCCTACGAGTGCACCACGTCAGATTCAATTAATGCTCCAGTCATGGAAAACACATGGAAGATAAGAAAAAGAGTAAAATGTCCTGGAAAAGCTTAAGTTGTCCTGGGAAATCATTTTTCCTCCCTCTGCTTCCTCTCTACTTCATCGCCGTTTCATTACAAGTCATAACCTTATATGGAATCAGGGTTCCCACTCTTTCTTAAACTACTTTTCCAGGACATTTTCAGGACTTTTCCAGCTGCTGCAGTACAAGTCAAGTTATCACAACATAGACTAATAACTTCCACCCCAAGCTTTTGGAGAAGTGGTCTGAAATTGTAGCTTATATTTTTTACAGCGATGAAGCGGCGATGAAACGGAGATGAAGCAGAAACGAAGCAGCGACAAAGCAGCTACAAAGCAGCTACTAAGCAGCTACGAAACAGCGACGAAACAGCGACGGAACAGCAACGAAGCAGCAACGAAGCAGCGGTGAAGCAGTGGCGAAGCAGCGGCGAAGCAGCGACGAAACAGCGACAAAGCAGCGACAAAGCAGAGACGAAGCACCAACGAAGCAGAGACGAAACAGCAATGTAGCAGCGACAAAACAGTGACGAAGCAGAGACGAAACAGCAACGAAGCAGCGACGAAGCAGCAACGAGCAGAGACAAAGTAGAGACGAAGCAGCGATGAAGCGGAGACAAAACGGCGACGAAGCAGCGACGAAGCAGCGACGAAGCAGCGACGTAGCAGCGACGAAGCAGAGACGAAGCAGCGACGAAGCAGCGACGAAGCAGAGACGAAGCAGAGACGAAGCAGCGACGAAGCAGAGACGAAGCAGCGACGAAGCAGAGAGAAGAGAGAAGAGAGACGAGGGATGAGGGAGACAAAACAGGACGAGAGGCGAGAGAGAAGCAGTGACGACAGAGACGTAGCAGCGACGAAGCAGAGACGAAGCAGCGACGAAGCAGCGATGAAGCAGAGACGAAGCAGAGACGAAGCAGCGACGAAGCAGAGACGAAGCAGCGACGAAGCAGAGACGAAGCAGCGACGAAGCAGCGACGAAGCAGCGACGAAGCAGCGACGAAGCAGAGACGAAGCAGCGACGAAGCAGAGACGAAGCAGCGACGAAGCAGCGATGAAGCAGCGACGAAGCAGCGAGGAAGCAGAGGGAGGAAAAAAATTTTCCAGGACAACTTAAAAGCATATGTCACCTCTGGGTGATGCGCATGCGTAACGTCCCCAACTTCCATAAACAGGGTTGTCACCGGATGCTGCGCATGCGTGCTGCCTTTGCTGCTATCCGCGGTGCTTCGCCTCTGTACTTCCGCGGTACTTCCTTTTGTCATATAGTTCCCTATTAAATGCCGTCTAGTCAGTTTTTTGATGTGAAATCGGCTTCTCGTTTGTACTCGATCAGAATGTGCAGGTAGCAAAACATAATTGGAAAAAAATTCAAGTTTATTAGTTCACTTTTCGCCAAGTGAAGCTATTGGAAACACAGCAACTATGCTAAGCTAAGCTAAAGTCAGTGCTGCCAGATTCAGAGAATGACTGGGTCGGTTAGAAAACGCTTCAGCCCACTTGTCCAATTCAGTTGACTGTGGGGGAGGCTCAATTTCACCCAGAGGTGGCATATACCTTTAAGCTTTTCCAGGACATTTTACTCTTTTTTTAAAACATTTTCCATGTGACAGGAAAAATGTTCAATCATTTTCCACGTTTTCCAGGACGTGTGGAACCCTGAGAATTATCGGGCGGTAAATATGCAGATTTTCAATACTTGTAAACGCGCGCTCACGTATGCACAGGTGTAACACATCGGCCCTCATTCATCAAACGATCGTACGACGAAAATCTTTGCGTACGCCCATTTCCACGCAAGACTTGGCTTTTATCAATTTGGACGTGAGTGTAGGATACAGGGGAGAAAGAAATAAGGAGAAAAGACGAAAAAAGAAAAAAAAAAAAAAAAAAAGAAAAAAGGGGGGGGGGGGAGAAAAAGAAAAAGAAGAAAAAAAAAAAAAAAAAAAAAAAAAAAAAAAAGAGGGGAAGAAGAAAAAAGAAAGGAAAAAAAGGGAAAGAAAAAAAAAAAAAAAAAAAAATCACAAAAAAAAAAAGGGAAATAGGGAGGAGCGAAGGGGGTGAGGAAAAGAAGAGACTAGGAAAAAAAGGTCAAAGGGAGGTAGCGATCAAATCTCACGACTGCTCTGAGTTCGTGTACGGAAGTTGAGTCAGTGAGGGTTTGCAGCGCATCAGAATATGAAAATATTTATTGACCAAACCGCAAACTGTCATTTAATAAGTATTCACATATCAGCACTAAGAACGAACCCATTTGCAAAGAAAAAGGAAAAGGAAAAAAAGGGAATGTAGACTGTATTCCCAAAATTACAAAAATAGCTGTGACTGAATTTAATTCCTCCATTTTTCTCAACAAATTATTAAAATCATTAACATGTTATAGTTCTAGGAGGCAAGTGCTTTGCACTCTTCGTGCATCTCCTCACCCTGCTGGTGAAACTGCCACATAGGAGCGGAGGTTTGCATCAGTACGCACACGTGCGGTGCAGGCGGAGCGCTGCTTCGGGCTGCAGGAAGGCAGCTGGGTGTCGGACCAGCGGGATGAGACGCTGCTTTAGACTCGGAGTCGTCTGTCCCTGTCAGGCTCGGATCTGACCGGCATCCACCATTTTTACGATCAGATGTGTGATAATTTCTTCGCTCGCTTGATGAATAAGGGCCATCATGTTTACGAGGATCATTTACAGACGATGTGAGGCAGATTATCTCTCCTCTGTCTTGTTCTACATGAGGACTTCTGGATTTTCTTTCTGCTGTGATCGTGTTTCTTTCTCTCAGCAGTATTGTGGAGTTTGTGGAGATGAAATATCTACGTTTTTATAAAAAGGGCTCTAAATTACCTTTTATTTTGTTCACCAGCCAGTGTGACGAGTAGATTCACTAAGTTACTAACCAATCAGAATTTCCACTCACCATTTTTTTTCTGATGTAAATAATCCACATTATCAGTGCAACTGAATGCATTTCATTATAAATGCTTCTCTAAACCGTTTTTAGTGATTTTTGTTGTTATAAAAACGCTGAAAACGTTTTACAGCAAGAAACATGATAACTCACTACCCAGTTACTGACCAGCACATTTTTGCTTTTCCTTCACACGTTATTCTTTAATTCACATTTTTCTCCTCATTCAGTTGCATTTTGTTCAGATGCAGATAATGATTGATGATGTCATCGAACAGTAGGTTCAGCTCCGTTAGACGAACTGGTGCCCAGTTGCTTCTTCATTTAGAATCACTCTGCACTTCTATTTTAGACTAATTTAAAAATCATGACTTGTTTGTGTGATGTGAAGCATTTTTTATTCAGTATTTTTATAAGTGTTATTTTTAAGGGTTTTTTCTGGTCTGAGATTCCCAGTCTCCATTACCACTGAAATGCAGCCAGATGCGGATTATTTTTTAGTTTTTGCTCATTTACTCATGGATTAATAAAGGGCAGTATGTCATGAAATAGTAGTTATGTGTAATAATAAAAGCTTTATGTGCATCCTCTAATTTGACTCTGCTTCCTTTTTAATTAAACATTTTTATAATATAATTGTGTCACAGTGTGATTGTTCCAGTGGAAACTTGTATGCAACAGATGGTTTACTTTTTTTTTTTTTTTTTTTTTGGCAAGATTTGATTGAAGAAATTGGAAATATCTTCATGATGACGAATTAAACAAAAAACCCATTAAAAAAAACAAAGAAACAAACAAAAAAACGCCATGGTGATTGTCTGTGGTGTCGATGCAGCTCGTAAGACAGCAACGGTTCACTGTGAATACTGCAAAATAACTAGAAATGCACAATATCGACCCGATATGGGTGTTAAAAACTAACTATCGATGTTGAGCAATATTTTTAAATACCATTTATTTGATAGGGACAAAGCATATAAAAACAAAGGGAAACGTATAAATTCTCTAGATTTAGCCAAAAGGCTAGTTTTCATCTGTTGTCCTTAGCCAGATCTTAAAAGGCTCCCTGAAATGAGAAAATACAGAAATATAACGATGTAAATAAAACAGTTATCATATAATTAGTCAATAACAGACAGTGTTTGGTGGTTACGGAAGACGATTAGGGCCACTAGTAAAAAAAAAAAAAGAAGATTTATTCTGAGGAATTGAAAAAGTCAGAATTCTGACTTTTTTGGAAATTGAAAAAAAAAAATCCTGGAAATTTTTTTTTTTTTTTTTTTTACTGTTCTGAGAAAAAGTCAGAATTCTGACTTTTTCGGAAATTGAAAAAAAAAAAATCCTGAATTTTTTTTTTTTTTTTTTTAACTGTTCTGGAAAAAAGTCAGAATTCTGAGATTAAAGTCAGAATTCTGACTTTTTTCTCAGAATTCTTTTTTTTTTCTCGTGGTCCTAATCCTCTTCCGTAAATTTCTGATCTGGATCTGCAGCAGAAGTATTTTTCTATTTTTGCACATGATATACATATTACATCATTGTCAGCTTTATTATCGGTTTCGGCCATTAGAAGCAGACAGTGGTTATACGTATCGGTTGAAACTTTTGGTTAGTGCATCACTAGGGCGCACGTCTGCTCTTTGGCTACACGGTGCGCAAAGGTCCGAAGAGCAGTAAAGGAAGCCTCCAAGCCCTCTTATGGTGCTCCAGGTGGGGTCCTCTGCAAATTACGAGCTCGCAGCTCGGAAAAACCAGTTCACAACGTCATCTTCGGCCAAAATTACCTCGGAAAATGATTTCCGACACAACTAGAACGCACTATTAGACGAAAATGACCTATAAAGATATGCAAAGATCATTTGAGAAGCGAAAATGGAGCTCAGCGGAGTGATTCCTCTTGCGTTGATAAACACCTTTGAGCGGCAGACAACCAATCACATCGCACGTTTCCGTGTTTTGGCGGAAGTAGAAGCAGACTGCTAATAAGTTAGCAAACCTGACATGGCTACAGCATAACAGTGGCCCCAGCTTCTTTAATTACATTGAAGCGTCTATATATGTGTATATATATGTATCAAAAGCTGTTACGCTGCGGCTACTTCCATATGATATAGTTAATAAATTACCTATAAGTTTTCTGCCACGTGCCGGGTTAGAAAATGCAACATCTGAGGAAGGTTTGACTGCTGGAGAGTGATCAGGTACGTTTATTCAAACCTTTATGTTTTATTGCGAGACTAGTTCTAATAGACTGATGGAAAATATGTAAGAGTTTAAAAATGTCACGATGAAAAAGAATAAAGTAGTTTCCACGTTTCATAGATGATTTTTCCCCCTCAGCTGGCTCACCATGAAGACCAATAAGTCATATAAGCTTGTGCTGCACAAGAAAGGATTTGGAGGAAGTGGTAAGGAATCCATAGTTATCTATCTATCTATCTATCTATCTATCTATCTATCTATCTATCTATCTATCTATCTATCTATCTATCTATCTATCTATCTATCTATCTATCTATCTATCTTTAAATGAAAAATGAATTTCTATGGAGTTGTGTTTTAAATTAACTGCCTCTCTGAACAGATGATGAGCTGGTCGTCAACCCTAAGGTTTTTCCTCAAGTTAATTTGGGGGATATAATCGAGATCGCGCACCCAACAGATGAGTACAGGTGAGCCCACGTGAGGGGACCAGCGGCTTGTTCCAGAAAGAAGGTTCAAATAAACTCTGAGTCTAGTCAAACTCTGGGTTAACTTAGTTTGACTAGTCAGAAACTCTGGATTAAAGGCAGGCACACGTTTTCAAAGCTCTTTGTCTATTTCTCAAAACTTTACATACAAATCAATTTGTTGCTCACACAAAGTGCAAAAAGCCTCCTATCTACTGCAAATTGAAACGCAGAATTCAGAATATTGTAAACACATCTCAAAAGCAAGCATTTGTCTCACCTCACAAACACATTTCCCATTTTATCACATACTTGTGTATATCATTTAGACGCTGTTGCTCTAAATCTGAAGCTCTTTTGTTTTTATTGATTTGCTCCATATGTGTGATTTCCATATAAGAGCAACAATAGCACGCAAATAGAAGTCGACACTGCAAAAACTCAAATCTTAGCAAGTATATTTTTCTAATTTCTAGTCAAAATATCTCATCACACTCAAAATAAGACAAAAATTACTTACAGCGAGATATAAGATGTTGTTTTCAGGCAATGCGTCTTATTTTTAGAAATCTTATCAGGAAAATTTTGCTCTTTCCATTGGCAGAATTGTTTTTTTCTTACAGTATTACAAGCATCAAAAAAAAAAAAAAAAAAAAATCTTGGCCACAAAATAAGTAAAAGAAGATTTTTTTTCTTTTTTTTTTTTTTTTTTTTGCTTGTAATAAGCAAAAGTAGACTGCTAATGGAACAAGGACAATTTTCTTCAAAATATTTCTTGAAATAAGATGCATTGCCTGAAAACAAGATCTTATAACTTACTGAAATGTTTCTCTTTAGGTAATTTTGTCTTGTTTTGAGTGTGATGAGATATTTTGACTAGAAGTTAGAAAAATAAACTTGCAGTTCCCAAGCAATAAGAGAACCAAAAATATTTTATTTCCTGAATAAATCTGTTGCTGCTGTGGATGCAGCATTGTGTAGTACTTATGGCTGGACGATAATTCAATATAGATATTTCGATCGGTAGAGGTTTTTCAATAGAAAAAAAAAGAGGGTCGATAAAAGTTTGATATAGAAACACAGTTTTCCGCTGTAGCCTTTCAGGTATCATGATACTGCAGTCACTCCTTCTGCCAAACCAATCACAAACGCAGACCAAGGCAAACCGAAGTGGAATTCAGTGTTAGTCTGATCTTTGTGACTAGGGCTGGGAAAAAATATCGATACACTGAAATATCGCGATATTTTCATATGCAGGTGTCATATTAATATTTAAAAACGTGATATTGATCTATTTAACCGACGAAATATCGCAAGATTTCCGTTCTCTGACAAAATCTCATGAGATTTCCCAAAACCTGTGAGATTTCGTAATAGAAGGACGAAATCTCGCGAGATTTGATTGGTAAAATATGTCATTACCGCGTTTTTAAATATCAATATGATATCAGCATGTGAAAATATCACGATATTTCAGTGTATCGATATTTTTCCCAGCCCTATTTATTGCTGTATAAGTAGGTCATTCAGCAAAAGCTTAAATGGCCAGGAATGCACCTAAAATGGCTTTTAATTTGATAATGGCCTTTTTTCTTTCTTATTTTTGATAAATATCCATATCGATGGATACAGATTTGTTTTTAGCGATAATCTTTTTTTCTATATCGTCCAGCCCTAGTAGTACTGCAATAAAAAAATCAAAGCAAAGTACACTCATCACACATGGAACAGGCTAAAGCAAAGCTCTCTCTGCATTGTTGTTGTCCATTGTTCAAGACAGATAGTTTGACCTTTGACTTATTTAGAGGCCGAGTGATAGGTATGTGTTCAGTAAAGCGGCCATTGTTTCCACATGTGAGGACAGAGTCTAAGGGCGCATTCACAAAGCTTTTTTGATTGGAATCAGAGTCCGTTTGCTCAGAAAGTCCGCTTCGTTAGGGAAGTTGTGAATGCGCAAACGGACTCTGATCTGGAACAAACAACCGGACTCGGTCCGCCTGCAAACGCAGGTCTCGGTCCGATTAAAGTGAACCAAAGGCAGGAAGTGGACTACAAACTGCATTGGCATTGTGGGTCAAACGTTGGACAACGTGGGTAAATGCTACGACAAAAAACACACGTGTGTACCGCATACTTATAAAGACGGCTCGTGGTCAGACGTGCAGTTACGAGGAAGTAAAAGCTTTAATGGATATCTGATCTGATGAAATCATATCCAGCTCCTCGTACAGAAATAATGTCGCTTTGTGGAGGAAACAGAAGTAGTGAGAACCTTCTTGTTCGTGCGTCTTGTCCTCGCCTACGGTGAATCTGAAAGCAGCGCCACCTGAGATTCTCATTCTTGGCCCGCTTGGCAATAGTGTAACGTGAACGCAATCTCGGTCCGGAAGACCACCCCCACCCCCAACCGAACCGAGTCCCCAAATGGTCCGAGACTCGCGGACTATGCTTTCTGAATGCGCCCTAAGGCTCTGATGAATAAGTGTGGCATTGTAAATGGTTGTGTTTAAAATGGGAAATGAAGTTACTTCCTGATAGATTTTAGTTTGTTAGGTAGAACACTGTGTCTGTTTATTTGCAAAAAGTAAATAGCTCCATTTAAAACTGTGTCAAGGCTGAGAATGTGTTCATGGTTAAGCTGATTTGAGGTGAAGTTGTGAGGTTTGAATGAATAAGTTCAGAAATAGTGTGATATATTCAGGGAGTGCAGAATTATTAGGCAAATGAGCATTTTGACCACATCATCCTCTTTATGCATGTTGTCTTACTCCAAGCTGTATAGGCCCAAAGCTACTACCAATTAAGCATATCAGGTGATGTGCATCTCTGTAATGAGAAGGGCTGTGGTCTAATGACATCAACACCCTATATCAGGTTTATTAGGCAAACAGAATTATTAGGCAACTTAACAATAAACAAATATATACCCATTTCAATTATTTATTTTCACCAGGGAAACCAATATAACAGCTCAACATTCACAAATATACATTTCTGACATTCAAAAACCAAACAAAAACAAATCAGTGAGCAATATAACCACCTTTCTTTGCAAGGACACTCAAAAGCTGCCATCCATGGATCCTGTCAGTGTTTTGATCTGTTCACCATCAACATTGCGTGCAGCAGCAACCACAGCCTCCCAGACACTGTTCAGAGAGGTGGACTGTTTTCCCTCCTTGTAAATCTCACATTTGATGAGGAACCACAGGTTCTCTATGGGGTTCAGATCAGAGGAACAAGGAGGCCATGTCATTAGTTTTTCTTCTTTCAGACCCTTTCTTGCAGCCACGCTGTGGAGTACTTGGATGGGTGTGATGGAGCATTGTCCTGCATGAAAATCATGTTTTTCTTGAAGGATGCGGACTTCTTCCTGTACCACTGCTTGAAGAAGGTGTCTTCCAGAAACTGGCAGTAGAACTGGGAGTTGACCTTGACTCCATCCTCAACCCGAAAAGGCCCCACAAGCTCATCTTTGGTGATACCAGCCCATACCAGTACCCCACCTCCACCTTGCTGGTGTCTGAGTGGGACTGTAGCTCTCTGCCCTTTACCGATCCAGCCACGGGCCCATCCATCTGGCCCATACCAGTACCCCACCTCCACCTTGCTGGCGTCTGAGTGGGACTGGAGCTCTCTGGCCTTTACCGATCCAGCCACGGGCCCATCCATCTGGCCCATACCAGTACCCTACCTCCACCTTGCTGGCGTCTGAGTGGGACTGGAGCTCTCTGGCCTTTACCGATCCAGCCACGGGCCCATCCATCTGGCCCATACAGACTCACTCTCATTTCATCAGTCCATAAAACCTTAGAAAAATTAGTCTGAGATATTTCTTGGCCCAGTCTTGACGTTTCAGCTTGTGTGTCTTGTTCAGTGGTGGTGGTTTTTCAGCCTTTCTTACCTTGGCCATGTCTCTGAGTATTGCACACCTTGTGCTTTTGGGCTTTCAGTGATGTTGCAGCTCTGAAATATGGCAAAACTGCTGGCAAGTGGCATCTTGGCAGCTGCACGCTTGACTTCTCTCAGTTCATGGGCAGTTATTTTGCGCCTTGGTTTTTCCACACGTTTCTTGCGACCCTGTTGACTATTGTGAATGAAACGCTTGATTGTTGGATGATCACGCTTCAGAAGCTTGGCAGTTTTAAGAGTGCTGCATCCCTCTGCAAGATATCTCACTATTTTTTACTTTTCGGAGCCTGTCAAGTTCCCTCTATGACCCATTTTGCCAAAGGAAAGGAGGTTGCCTGATAATTCTGTTTGCCTAATAAACCTGATATAGGGTGATGATGTCATTAGACCACACCCCTTCTCATTACAGAGATGCACATCAGCTGATATGCTTAATTGGTAGTAGCTTTGGGCCTATACAGCTTGGAATAAGACAACATGCTTAAAGAGGATGATGTGGTCAAAATACTCATATGCCTAATAATTCTGCACTCCCTGTAAAGGTTTTGTGTGTAAGCAATTGAAAAAAACTGTAAAGTCTTCTTCACACCCCGATTGCAGCCAATCAATTAAATGTTCTGACATGAACATTTTATTTTTTTTAATGTCAACACAGGTATGTTGGTAACGTGACTCCGCCAGATGGATTTGCTCCGCATTTCCATCTGGGAATCATCCGTTAGAGAAGTTTTGGGAAGGGGCGATAATACTGGTTAGCTGATTGGATAAGGCATCTGTCTATCACCACCTATGTTGGCGATAGACGGGCCGAATCAACCAATCAGGTCAGCGAAGCATATGACATACCACAAGCCAGGCTGCTCTCGCTGCTGCCGGTAACGGCTCCTTAGCTCAGCAAACAAGAAACATGTCGGCAGTAATTCTGATAAAACTTGAGCGATAGCCACGCTGACGCTAGTTTCATCCGCTGAAGCCGCCATGTTGTTTAGACTGAACTGTCGCTTCTTGTTGCGTCACACCTCAACCCGCCTCAAAGCCAACGCTGATTGGACGTTTGTTTGGTGAACTGCTCCAACTGAAAGTAGCCAGACTGATCTGCGAGTGAAAACCTGAAGCTCGTGAGATCAGGATGGTCTCACGAGGCTAGTATTAGTCGGCCAATCAGACGTCTGCACCTGTTTACAGGTATGTTGGTCCACTGTTCATGGAAAAGATGCTCTAATGTGTCTGGGACAGTTTTGTTTGTTTATTTTATTTTTATTATTATTTCCAACCACAATTCAAGAGCAATAATTCAACCACCAAATTATAATTTTGTAAATTTTTATTTATTGTTAGTTTCTTTAGTTTCTTGCTATTTGAATTACTGTTGTGAATTTAATCTTTCTTTAATTGGAGGGTATGAATAAAATTGTGGAGGACTGTATCTATCACTGCGTTGCTATGACAACCCAGGTGGGAGGAGACTGGTAGAAATTCAGGATTTCTTCATGGTGAACCTGGCAGACAGGAGGTTTACTTCATGGAGTCCGTTACCATGGTAACAGACTGGGAGTTAGACTTCTCTTTCTGGAACGGAGAACCCAGACCTCCGACTCAGAGTTACAACGTAACCCGCTCTCTGGAACGAGCCCCTGGTTTAGTGCTGTGATCATGCATGTATCAGATGTACGGCTGCAGGTTAACGTGTCGCTGTTGACCCCCCCCCCTCCCAACCCCAGCCCCCTCCTGCTGCAGGTGAAGAGCCTGAAAGAGGATCTGCAGAAAGGTAAGTTTGTGATGTAAGGAGCTCAGAATGGAAGCTGCGGTCATTCCCACATGCTGGAACAGCTGGTTTATGGGATGTTGATGAACATCATGTTCTCCCACAGAGACCATCAGCGTGGACCAGACTGTCGCGCAGGCCTTCAAGCTTCGTGCGTACCAGGATGTGATTGTTAACATTGTGGATTCTAAGGTAGGTCCACTCCCGCAGTGCCGCAGTCGCTCCTTCACCACATCTCACCGTTTCCTTTTCCTTTGGCAGGATGTGACGCTGGACCTGGTGGAGCTGACGTTTAAGGACCAGTACATCGGCAGAGGAGACATGTGGAGGCTGAAGAAGAGCCTGGTGGGCCACGTGAAGCATTTCCCATGATGAAACTGCCACAGACTGTTAGATCTTTGTGTTTTCTGTTTCAGGTGAGCACCTGTGCTTATGTGACCCAGAAGGTGGAGTTTGCAGGAATCAGGTACGTTTACTCAGATGTGCGTTAGTTGTTGGGTGTAAAAAAACAAACAACAAAAACAAAACTTAAGAAAAAAATTCCCCAGCATTAATCAGGCATAGATCTTTCTGCTTCCTGAGTATAAACTACACTGCAAAAACTCAAATCTTACCAAGTATATTTTTCTCATTTCTAGTTAAAATATTTTGTAACACTCAAAATAATACAAAATTACTTAAAGATTACTTAAAATCTTATCAGGAAAATTATTTGTTCTATTGGCAGAATTTTTTTTGCTTATTACAAGCAAATAATTATTTTTTTAAAACTAATTTTAAGAGCGGCCAAGAATTTTTGCTTGTAATAGGCAAAACAATTCTGCCAGTAGAACAAGTGAAATTTTCTTGATAAGATTTCTTGAAATAAGATGCGTTGCCTTAAAACAAGTTCCTTTATCTCACTGAAATGTTTCTCTTTAGGTGATTTTGTCTGAGTGTGATGAGATATTTTGTCTAGAAATTAGAAAAATACACTTGTATCTATCTATCTATACAGATATATGTATGTATGTATGTAAGGAGTGCAACAATACATTAGGGATGCACCGAAATGAAAATACTTGACCGAAACCGAAAACAAAAAATGAACAAACCAAGGCCGAAAACCGAACACCGAAAAAAATGTCAATTATTAGAACTGTAGCACTTTTAGCTACGATGTGTACTAACTTCACTAAAATCAATCATTGCAATAAATCAACTACAAAGGTATCAAATTATTTATTTACCCCTGACATTACAGAATGTACACTATAGATTAAAATTCAAAATAAAATATTTAGTTTGACTCCCACTCGTGTACATTACATAATGCCTTTACATTTTTTTCTGTAGGACTATTACAGCAAATAATAATATACAGGCTTATAACTGACTGGCTGCTGAAAGACAGTGAAACTAAATATATTTTCACATAAAAACACAAAGTTCATAAGTTGCGTGCTGGATGCGCTGTTTGTTGCATCATCACAAGTTTCGGCTGTGTTGTTTCGGTGATTTATGTCTTTCGGCCGAAAACCGAAAATGCACTTTTGGGTCATTTTTGGCCGAAAACTTTTGGTGGCCGAATTTTCGGTGCATCCCTACAATACATGTATTTGTATCAAAATCATACAGGTGTGTATTGAACCATGAGTGCTTTGTATTAAATATCATATAAAGTAAACTTCAAGGATAAGTTGTGCTGCTGTACTTCGTGTAGACGGAAGTCGTCCACGAAGTGAGTTGCTGATAATTCACGAGCTGCTTTCATGTTTATGACGTTTTTCTTTCTTCAGAGCTCAGGCCAGTGAACTGTGGGTGAAGGGAGAGAAAGTGACCTGTGGTTACATCAGTGAGGACACCAGGGTAAGATGTCCACTAAAAACTTCTAAATAACATAATTTACTGTCCAGTCATCCTTTAGCATCTAGGATGGTGGATTTGATGTGTTCACTGAACAAAAAATAACATGTTTCTGTTTTAAATGCAGCTTCATTGTCACCATGTCGGATTTAAAATAAGCTCATAGTAAAGACGTGTTCCGGTTTAAAAAAAACACGGCAAAACTGTGTCATACAGGATGTGACGCGTGATGCTGATGGGAGCTAGTAGTGGTACGTTTTATACCGATACCGATATTTAAAAGTGTAAAAAGTATTTTCTGACTTATAAACTTCAGTTGTATTTTCAGTTTTTGCAGAATTAGTGAACGATGAGTAATAAAATCTAGTTGTGTTTTTTCTGAGCAGTATTTTGATTTGATCTTTTAAATTTCAGTTTCTGTTAAGTGCTAATGTAGAAATATATTTCCAACATGAGATGAAGGATTACCACATGACTTCTAAACATAACCTGCTCTTTATTTCATCAAAGACGCACGAATCGTAAAATGCAACCTGCTGCCAAAACACGGAAGTTTCTAGAACAGGTTTCTATGTTGTCCTGGTTGTAGAAACTAGCCAGTGTGATGTTCCTGATCTGGTTTTTACCACAGCTCCTCATTTCTCTCTGCATTGTTTCTGGATCTGGTAGACTGGATCCTGTAGTGTGTATTTACCTGGAAGAAAAGGTCTGTTTGTCTGAATTTACAAAAATAAATGTTCTATTTTATAAATTAGCAAGAATTAAAAAAAATATAAATCAGATTTTTTTTATTTAACAAGACATTTTCTACAAAAAAGGATCTTTTTTTCTGAATTAACAAGATCACTTTTACAAATAAGTGCGATGAGGTCTGAAGACGTGATGTCATAGTAGCCTACCTCGTCTCCACCTGGTCTTATTAAAGGGGAATTTCGCTTTCTTTTTTTTTTTTTTTTTACCTGGGGTGTGTGAGGCAGCCTAGCTGGGAATCAAATCTTGTTCCGAAATCATGCGATAACTCGCGTCAAAACACCGGTGGAGGATGCGAGTTATCGCAGGATTTTGGAACAAGATTTGATTGCCCCACACTTATAATTAGCTAGGCTGCCTGCCCGGATAAATACTGGAGCTTTCTGGAAAATTCCTTTCTCCATCACTCACATATATGAAAGGACATGAAAACACACCCCAGGTTAAAAAAAAAAAAAAAGCGAAATTCCCCTTTAAGGTCTTGCTGGGAAAGGTTTGATGGACCTAACCGAGAATATGAGGAGAGAAAGTTACTTGTAATTTCTTTGCCGTTTTGCAAAAGCACCTGGTTACTCAGTGTCCCTGAACTGCACTTTTAAAGGAATAGTTCAGAATGATGTAACTTTATTTTCCACTTCCCCTCATGGTGAGCAAGACTCTGGAGCACTTTTTTAATATCTCAAATGCAGCCGGAGATCAGGAAGGCTTCTTGTTTTCCCCTAACTTTCATATGATGGAGTTCATCGGGGTCCGAGCCAAAAAGGTCCATAAAAGTCCACAAAAACTTGTCAATATTCCTCCATACTGCTCGTCCAATGTAATCCACGTGTCCTGAGTGGGTAGCATCCAGAATTTACTGGAAACGATGTCATTTAGTATATTTTAGAGCCTAAACAGTCGTACATCTCATCTCCCGCAAGCACGCCGACGCACGTTCACGAAACTACGGAAGCCTCTGCAGACGAGATCGCTCGTTCTCTTTTTCTTTCCTTCTTTGTTTTAAATCAGTATCAACCCCTCTTGGACCCTCTTGTGTTTGTCCTGGTTTGTCTGCAGCTCTGTCGCTCTTAGCACAATGTAAACAGTAAATTTCTTCTTCTACGCTTGTATTATCGGCAGAGTAGGCTCTGAATGTCGAGGCTTCCGTAGTTTCGTGAACGTGCTTATGCGTGCTTCGCAGAAGTAAGATGTACTACTGTTTAGGCTCTAAAAATGTACTAAATGATGTGGTTTCCAGTAAACTCTGGATGCTACCCACTCAGGACACTTGGATTACATTGGACGAGCAGTATGGAGGAATACTGACAAGTTTTTGTGGACTTTTATGGACCTTTTTGGTTCGGACCCCGGTGAACTCCATTATATGAAAGTTGGGGGGAAACGAGAAGCCTTCCTGATCACCGGCTGCATTTGAGATATTAAAAAAAGTGCTCCAGAGTCTTGCTCACCATGAGGGGAAGTGGAAAATAAAGTTACATCATTCTGTGGGTGTACCTTTAAAACGATGAATCTTTCAGCGCTAGAATGAATCCGTGGCTCTGATTCTCTCACAGTTTCAAATATGAACATGCATTAAAAACGTGTGTCCGGGCTCGGTAGCAGCCGCACGTGTCTGAGCTGAAGCCGGTCTTGTTCCGTAGGTGGTGTTCAGGTCCACCTCTGCCATGGTCTACATCTTCATCCAGATGAGCTGTGAGATGTGGGACTTCGATATCTACGGTGAGTCGCTTGTTTCAGACAGCTTCTCACTGTGCATCTCAGTGTGAATGTTTAATGAGACGTTTTGTTGTCAGGCGATCTCTACTTTGAGAAGGCTGTGAACGGCTTCCTCTCCGATCTCTTTGCCAAGTGGAAGGTTTGTATTTGCTCGTTTGTTGCTGCTCCAACTTTCCCCCGTTTTTCTGAATTAATGAGCAGTTTTTAATGTTGAAACAGGAGAAGAACTGCAGTCACGAGGTCACCGTTGTGCTTTTCTCCCGTACGCTGTACAGCGCTAAAACCATCGGTGAGTTTGCGACACGTACGTGCTAATTCTCCTCCTGCGTTGGAACAGAATGTCTAAGTTTGCAGTGTCTTCAGATGAATTTCCAGAGATCATGAGAGGCTCCATCAGACAGGATCACGAGGGTCGTTTTTATGAAGACTTCTACAGGTAAGCATGATTCCTGCATGACGACTGGACCACGGAGGTGTCTGATGCGAGCGCCGACTCTCTTGTGATCAGGGTGGTGGCTCAGAACGAAAGACGGGACGAGTGGACGTCGTTGCTGGTGACCATCAAGAAGCTCTTCATCCAGTACCCGGTGCTGGTGCGGCTCAAGGAAGCAGGTGACGAATAAATCCAGTCAGAGCTTCTCTAACCGGGGGACACTTTGGATCACTTTATCTTTGTAACCAGGAGCTTTTGTTCGTTTCCATGGCAACAGATGGTTTTCCTGTGGGTTATAACTCTACTGCTGCACAAGGAAACTACCTGGAGGCCATTAACCTTTCTTTCAATGGTAAGTAGTGTAAAACAGTTTAAACTGGTCTCAGCTGGAAAAACATATATACAGTACTGTGTATATGTATATATGTATATATATATATGTATACTATATATATATGTATATATATATATACAGGTACTACCCAAAAAATTGAATATCCTGAAAAAATTCACATATTTCTATAATTCAACTTAAAAGGTGCAATTTACATATTGTTTAGACAAACGCTATATTTAAATGTGCTATTTAAGAAAATTCATAGTGCTCCTAAATTTTTTTCTGTGCTCCTAAATTTTTTCATTTGGGAGCACTAGTGAAAAAGCTAAGCGTACAGCCCTGACACCACAGTTGTATGGTGAATAAACCCCAACTCAGTCTCTGGATGCGAGTCTTTTTCTGACAGAGGACGCTGCAGCAGCCATTTTTTACTCACAGCTTTCACGGTTTACGAAGCTCTAAACAAAACCACAATATATCGTCTTTCATATAGAATCGCAATGTAATTGTGATGTATTATATCGCTGCCTTTCTCATAGACAAAACAGTTTTTTATGAATTTCAAGTGTCTATTTTTGTTGAGAAAACTGTTTAAGTTTAGTTTAGATCCAGCATGGAGTTTACAGCTGTGTGAGCGGGAAATGCCAATGTTGGATTGAGACGCTCACCAGCTGATTTTCAGTCTTCAACAATTTGCACAAGTATTGTGGACAAATAAAAATGTCAATTAGGATTACCTTTAACATAAAATGTATTTAAGGTTCCCAGTTTCAGGTTCTAGTGTCTGTTTTATTCCCAGCTGTTCATTTATTCATGGAAATGGCTAAATCAGAAAAATGGGGATTTTAGTACTCATTGCTGTCAGTAACTGTAACAGGTAAAATCTGATCACCACTGTGTCTCCCTCAGTGTTTGACAAGCACTACATCAACCGTAACTTTGACCGCACCGGCCAGATGTCGGTGGTCATCACACCTGGAGTTGGCGTGTTTGAGGTTGACCGTCTGCTTATGATCCTCACTAAACAGCGAATGATTGACAATGGTGAGTGTGTAGATACAGACACTATCCCATCAGGTATGAAAGCATTGTTGACGCATGTGTGTCTCCGTGTAGGTATCGGTGTGGACCTGGTTTGTATGGGAGAGCAGCCGCTGCACGCAGTACCTTTATTCAAGGTAACGCAGGCAGGATGTCAGGTGAGTCTGGTGCATGCAGCTATACACTCTTATCTCTGTCATTTTGTCTTTAGCTGCATAACCGGACAGCACCTGGAGACTCGCGTGTTGGCGATGACTACAACCTTCCTCACTGGATCAACCACAGGCAAGAAGACATGACATTTAATTCAATGACTTCCAGCCTCCAGTAAAGAGAGAGGATCAGAAAACAGTCAGATTTTCCGCAGAATGATGCAACTTTAGAAAAGATAGTCATCACCATCCCAGTGAGGATCCTGTCCACTTTATCAGGTAACGAGCTGGAGCCGTTTTTCTCCAGAACTGTCTCAGTTCTTCATGTCAGGTCCAACAAGGTGTTGGAAACATTCCTCAGAGATTTTACACCATATTTACTTGATAGCATCACACAGTTGCTGCAGATCCGTGATGAGAATCTCCCGTTTCACCTCATTATGATGAGAATCTCCTGTTCCACCTCATCATGATGAGAATCTCCCGTTCCACCTCATCATCATGAGAATCTCTCGTTCCACCTGATCATGATGAGAATCTCCTGTTCCATCTCATAACGATGAGAATCTCCCGTTCCACCTGATCACGATGAGAATCTCCTGTTCCACCTCATCATGATGAGGAACTCCCGTTCCAGCTCATCATGATGAGAATCTCCCTGTTCCACCTCATCATGATGAGGAACTCCCGTTCCACCTCATCATGATGAGAATCTCCTGTTCCATCTCATCACGATGAGAATCTCCTGTTCCACCTCATCATGATGAGAATCTCCCGTTCCACCTCATCATGATGAGAATCTCCCGTTCCACCTGATCACGATGAGAATCTCCCGTTCCACCTCATCACGATGAGAATCTCCTGTTCCACCTCATCATGATGAGGAACTCCCGTTCCAGCTCATCATGATGAGAATCTCCTGTTCCATCTCATAACGATGAGAATCTCCCGTTACACCTCATCATGATGAGAATCTCCTGTTCTACCTCATCATGATGAGAATCTCCCGTTCCACCTCATCATGATGAGAATCTCCCGTTCCACCTCATCACGATGAGAATCTCCCGTTCCACCTCATCACGATGAGAATCTCCCGTTCCACCTCATCACGATGAGAATCTCCCGTTCCACCTCATCATGATGAGAATCTCCCGTTCCACCACATCATGATGAGAATCTCTCATTCCACCCCATCATGATGAGAATCTCCCGTTCCACCTCATCACGATGAGAATCCCCCGTTCCACCTCATCACGATGAGAATCTCCCTGTTCCACCTCATCATGATGAGAATCTCCCGTTCCACCTCATCACGATGAGAATCTCCCGTTCCACCTCATCACGATGAGAATCTCCCGTTCCACCTCATCACGATGAGAATCTCCCGTTCCACCTCATCACGATGAGAATCTCCCGTTCCACCTCATCACGATGAGAATCTCCCGTTCCACCTCATCACGATGAGAATCTCCCGTTCCACCTCATCATGATGAGAATCTCCCGTTCCACCTCATCACGATGAGAATCCCCGTTCCACCTCATCACGATGAGAATCTCCCGTTCCACCTCATCACGATGAGAATCTCCCATTCCACCTCATCATGATGAGAATCTCCCGTTCCACCTCATCACGATGAGAATCCCCCGTTCCACCTCATCACGATGAGAATCTCCCGTTCCACCTCATCACGATGAGAATCTCCCGTTCCACCTCATCATGATGAGAATCTCTCATTCCACCTCATCATGATGAGAATCTGCTACACTCAGGTCCAACTTTCTCTGGAAACACCAGAGATGCTTGTGGTGGAAATACCAGTAAATACTCAGACCAAAGTTCCTTAAATCCCCCAAGTTAGAAATGACTGGAAAAACCCACCTGAATCTTTAGTAAAGCAGTTTTAAACCTTCATGTTTGAATAACTGTGATGTCATTATATCATGAAAGTGATTGATTTCTGTCATTTGCATCTTCTTCCATACCTGCAGCTTCTACACCTCCAAAAGTCAGAACTCTTGTAGCTCCTTCACCCCACGAATCAAACTGGCTGGTCGTAAGGTACTTTTCCCCCTCCAGTGTTGTTACTCAACCTAAAGTAAGACTTTCTGTGGTTTCATCTGGTATTTTTTGTCCTCTAGCTTCATGCTGAAAAGTTCAAGAACAACCGAGATCACAGTACGTGTAGACCGATGTACTCTTGCATCTCTTTTTTAATGAATTTCTATGAGCCTGAATCAGATATTCACCTTCTGACTGCTTTCAGCTCTCTGTGTACCGAAGGACTCGGACAACAGTCTGCCCATACAGGTGGACTACGACGCTTACGATGCTCAGGTGTTTCGACTTCCAGGTCCTTCGCGAGTTCAGAGGAGCACCACTCTCAGGTGTTTTACCGCCATGCAGCTCTCAGCTAGATTTGTATGAATACGGGAAATCTTCTCCATCGCCGCTGAGATGCTAACAGCTGCAGTTTGTTGTTTTCAGGATGGGTCGGGACAAAGAGTCGAGCGGGAGGAAGAGCTGGGGCTCGGTGGACATCAGCACCGGCATCGGCGCGTCCCCTCCGGTTCGTTCGGGAGGTCCAGAGGAACAGCGAAGTCTGGCCTCTGACGATAGTCTCGGTCCTGTGTCCAACATGCTGTTAATACCTCGGGTGCCTCCTGCTCAGTACGAAGTCAGCAGCTCTTTGGGATATACGAGCACCAGAGGTAACGGCGGCAGCAGCTGCTGGACATGATGCGTTCACTGTCTCCGTCCTTGTCCTGATTTCTTCTTTTCTCATTGCGGTGGTCAGATTTGTTAGAGAAGATGATGGACTCTCAGAGGGACTCCAGCGCACCGGGCAGGTTCACAGTGGGAAGTGCTGAGTCCACACTGCACATTCGTCCGGGAGGTTACACTCCTCAGAGGGCTCTTATAAACCCCTTCACACCATCCAGGATGCCCATGAAGCTGACGTCCAACCGCCGGCGCTGGATGCACACCTTCCCTGTCGGTGAGGAGACTCGAAGCTGGAGGAAAGCCCACTTCACTAAACCAGTCTGGAATTTATAAACCCTGAAAACTCAGAGCTACTTTCTGTTTTCGTCCACCTTTAAGAAGCTGAACCTTTGATCCCAAGCTAGAATCTGATAGGCTACCATCATCATGTGACACAAAAGCTAGAATCTGATAGGCTACCACCATCACGTGATACAGAACCTAGAATCTGATAGGCTACCACCATCACGTGATACAGAAGCTAGAATCTGATAGGCTACCGCCATCATGTGACACAGAAGCTAGAATCTGATAGGCTACCACCATCACGTGATACAGAAGCTAGAATCTGATAGGCTACCACCATCATGAGACACAGAAGCTAGAATCTGATAGGCTACCGCCATCATGTGATACAGAAGCTAGAATCTGATAGGCTACCACCATCACGTGATACAGAAGCTAGAATCTGATAGGCTACCATCATCATGAAACACAAAAGCTAGAATCTGATAGGCTACCACCATCATGTGATACAGAAGCTAGAATCTGATAGGCTACCACCATCACGTGATACAGAAGCTAGAATCTGATAGGCTACCATCATCATGAAATACAGAAGCTAGAATCTGATAGGCTACCACCATCACGTGACACAGAAGCTAGAATCTGATTGGCTACCACCATCACGTGACACAGAAGCTAGAATCTGATAGGCTACCACCATCACGTGATACAGAAGCTAGAATCTGATAGGCTGCCATCATGTGATACAGAAGCTAGAATCTGATAGGCTAATATCATCATGAAACACACAAGCTAGAATCTGATTGGCTACCGCCATCATGTGACACAGAAGCTAGAATCTGATAGGCTGCCATCATCATGAAACACAAAAGCTAGAATCTGATAGGCTACCACCATCACGTGACACAGAAGCTAGAATCTGATAGGCTACCGCCATCATGTGACACAGAAGCTAGAATCTGATAGGCTACCACCATCATGTGACACAGAAGCTAGAATCTGATTGGCTACCGCCATCATATGACACAGAAGCTAGAATCTGATAGGCTACCGCCATCATGTGACACAGAAGCTAGAATCTGATAGGCTACCGCCATCATGTGACACAGAAGCTAGAATCTGATAGGCTACCACCATCATGTGATACAGAAGCTAGAATCTGATAGGCTACCACCATCATGTGATACAGAAGTTAGATTCTGGCTTCTTTCACTCATTTCATTGCCTAAAACTCTCAGAAGTGGAAACATATTGCATGTTTTGTATCTGTACAGTGATATCTTCATACTCAAAAAAGTATCAAAACCAATATTTTGTCTGGCTTGTTTCGAAGTTTCAACTCCAGGATATCGATATGCCCATTCCTAGTTTGTATTATGGAGTCTTCTTGTCAAGATGATGTGGTGTACAGTGTCAACAGCTTTAGATAAATCAATTAAAACGAGCTGTAGAGGAATTACCAGGAGCCCAGATCTTCAATAATGTGATTTACAACCTTTGTAGCACCAGCTGTCGTGCTGTTTTCTTAATTTAGACTGATGTGGACTGAAGGAGAACCTGCTACTGTAAAGTAATCACAAATTGAGACGGTGTGCCACTGTACTCAGGTCCCTCTGGGGAGGCGATCCAGATCCATCACCAGACCAGACAGAACATGGCAGAACTACAGGGCAGCCAGCAGAGAGATCCTGCCCACACGTCAGCCGAGCTGCTGGAACTGGCTTATCACGAGGCCACGGGAAGGTGAGGCAACCATAGAGGACGTCTGCACAGTGAGGGCGTGAGACACATGCTCATTGCTCCCTCTCTGTATTTAAGGCGTGCAACCTCGAGACAAGCAGGCGAGAACAGCCTTTATGTGTGTGGAGGGATGGACGAGTTCACGGGAAGTCCAGGAAGCAACAACAGTGGTGATGTTCACACTCAAAAACACAATAACACATTTATCCCACGTGGTAGGTTAGCTGTCATGTTAACAAGTAAGACCAAACCAGCAATTAAAAGCTGTATATAATATAGTATATACATGTACATATAGTACAGTTGTGCTCAAATGTTCACACGCCCATCATTAAAGAAGGGGAAAAAAATCAGCTGCCAGTGAAAGAGGTTGAAATTGCCAAAAGTATCCAACCATCCATAAATGTTTCTCGCCATGGGAAAATGTCTTTCACGGATATTTCATATAGGCTGATGTGACTGATGAAACTCCCCCTGATCACTCCCACTCCAAAGTTTCTTTTAAGGTGTTTTACAGCAGAACTTGACCAAATAACCGGCCAATACTCTAAATGTGACAAGACAAGTGATCCAACAACGTCATGCATAACAGAAGATATGCAAAGCATTTCCTTGAAATTGCAATGTCCTGTCCCATCTTCAAAACAATCTACTCAGTCATTTTGCTTTGAAGACCTGCTCAACTTGTACCCCATCCACATACAGATTAAGTAAAGTGGCATTAACAAGAGCATCCCTACTACCAAATACAATAGATTTAGTTTTGGCCATGTTTAATACCAACCGGTTCATTTTTACCCATTTGATTAAGTTATTCAATTCAACCTGAAGTTTCTCTCTCAGAAAAAATGACAATAGGGGATTTTCAGGCTTCGGGGTTTTGTTTTTTGGAAGTTAAAATTTTTGGTCTTTTTTTTTCGGGGGAAATTTAAGGAGGGTCGTTCGTGGGTTGTTATATTTTTTAAATCGGAAAAATTCAAAAAAATTTTTATTTTTTTTTTAAAGAGAAAATAAATTTTGAATAAAGGTGGGTGAAAGAGATGGATTTGTGGGGGGGAGGGGGGAAAAAAAAAAAAAAAAAATGGTTTTTTTTTTGCGGGGGGGGGGAAAACCGGGGATTCTAGGGAGGGAGGTGTTAGGAAAGATAGGGTTATTAGATGTGTTAAAAATTGTTTATATAAAAAAAAAAATAAATATATGAAAGTTTGTTTTTTCCCTTGTGTTTGGGGGGGGAAAAGGGGGGGTGGAAAGAAGGGAGGGCTGAGAGATTTGTGTGTTTTAAAGGGGAAAAGGTAAGGTTGGTAAAAAGGTGGGATAGGAAAATGTGGAGAATAATAATCCATTGGGTAGTTTTTTAAAAATTATAAATGGTAAAATAAAGATTATAATATATAATTTATTGAATAGAAAAAGTGGAAAAGGGGAAAAAGGGGATGGGGGGGGAAGAAAAAAATAAAAAAGAATTTTGTGTGTGGGGGGGGGGTGGAGGGTGTAGAAAGTGTAAGGATAGGGAAAAGGTGTAAAATTGGGAAGAAAAAAAATAAATTTTGTGTTGTTGTTGTTGTTGGGTGTGAGGGGGGGGGGGGGAAGGGGGGAATGAGTTATGAATGATAAAAGGAAAAAATATGGAATATAGTAGAAGGGTGGGTGGGAGGGGGGGGGGGGGGGGGGAGAGAAGAAAAAATATAGTATATTATTAAGGGAGATAATTAGGGAAAAGATTGATTATTAATTAATATTAAAAAAAAATAAAAAAATAGAAATTAAAAAATTTAAAGAAAATAAAAAGGGGGGTGGTGGGGGGGGGGGGGATATGGTCATGTACAGGACAAAGTTGAGTCATCTGCATACATGATCAAATCAGCATTTTTAACAAAACAGGGTAAATCATTTATGAAAATTGAAAATAAAAGTGGCCCTAAACAACTTCCCTGTGGGACTCCGCAAGACATATTTCCACTTGCAGAAAAGCTACCATTAAAAAACACACGCTGTGTTCTGCCAAGAAGGTAACTCTTAATCCAATCCAGAGATGAGGGAGAAAAGCCGTAACATTTGAGTTTTGCTCTGAGAACGCTATGATCAATGACATCAAAAGCAGCAGTAAAATCCAGGAGCACAGCACCGACTAGTTATCCTCCTTGTTATCCATAGAAGAAGGAATTATTAGGAAGTATTATCAGAGGATTTCCCCCCCCCCCCCCCTTTTACTAATAAAAACCTTCATTTAAAAACTGCATTTTGTGTTTACTTGTCTAATATTTAAGTTTGTTTGATGATCTGAAACATATAAGTGTGACAAACAATTAAAAAAAATAAAAAATCAGGAAGGAGGCGAACACTTTTTCACACAGCTGTATATCTGTGTTCATTCATTTGTATCGGATCGGTATCGGCCGATATGGTTGGCCGAGGTATTGGTATCGGATTGGATCAGTGCATCTCTAATGGAAACCCAGCTCATGAAGCTGCTGTGGATGTAAACATTTGAGCACAGCTGTAGTTACTGTAACTCGGGCTGGACGATATAGAAAAAAAGATTATCGATAAAAAAAATCTATATCGATCGATATTTATAAAAAAAAGAAAGAAAAAAAGGCCGTTATCAAAATAAAAGCCATTTTAATTTCATTTAAGCTTTTGCCGAATGGCCTACTTTTACAGCAATAAATAGGGCCGTGAAAAAATATCGATACACTGAAACATCACGATATTTTCAAATGCTGATATCATATTGATATTTAAAAATGCTGTAATGATCTATTTTACCAATGAAATCTTGGGAGATTTTGTCGTTCTGTTACAAAATCTCACAGGTTTTTGTGTATATTGTTCGATAGAGGTTTTTTCAATAGAAAAAAAAAGAGGGTCGATAAAAGTTCGATATAGAAACACAGTTTTCAGCTGTAGCCTATCAGGTATCATGATACTACAGTCACTCCTTCCACCAAACCAATCACAAACACAGACCCAAGCAAAGGCTGAACTGGAATTCAGTGTTAGTGTGATCTTTATTACTAGGGCTGGGAAAAAATATCGATTCACTGAAATATCACAATATTTTCATATGCAGATTTTATATTGATATCTAAAACGTGATATTAATCTATTTAACCAACGAAATATCACAAGGTTTCTGTTCTGTTACAAAATCTCGTGAGATTTCGTAACAGAACGACAAAATCTAGTGAGATTTCATTCGTAGAATATATAGTTACCACATTTTTGAAAATCAGTATGATATCACCATGTGAAAATATCGTGATATTTCAGTGTTTTGATATTTTTTCCCAGCCCTATTTATTACTGTATAAGCAGGTCATTCAGCAAAAGCTTACATGGCCAGGTCTGCACCTAAAATGGCTTTTAATTTGCTAATGGCTTCTTCTGATAAATATTGATATCGATCGATACAGATTTTTATTTATCGTTAACCTTTTTTTTCTATATCGTCCAGCCCTAATATCCGCTAATATCAAACTTGTGACTGTTGCATCTGTGAACTGCTTGCAGGACCCCTCACCAACCGCTCCTCCTCATTTCAAGACTTTTCCACCAACGGAGCCGATCCAAGTGAGTCCGTCTCGTCCTCGCAGAAGCAAAGATTCGATCGTTCTCATTAAGGTGCTGGAATGTAGCCTGACGCGGAGGATCAGGAGGATATTTTGATCACAATAAACCCTCAGAGGGGTTTAACCTGTGGGGGCTTATTGAGCTTTGGCGAGCAGGTGTCTCTGCTGGCGTCGGGTCTCCAGGCTGTAAACCAGGCGTACAGGTCATGTGGTTTGGGGTGACCCTCCTCTCCCCCCTTCACTGTCCCTCTCTGTCTCTGTCCCAGCCTTCCTCCAGACCTCTTGCTGTTCCTCTGAATGTGATGGACCACCACGTAATCGGACGTGTAATTTTCGCGGCCCGTTGGTGTTTTATATTCCGTTTCTGCATGGCTGCGGCTGCTCCATCCCTTCGGTCTGCTGTCAGACCAGTCTCTCTCCTCTCAGAAATCACCATCGTGTTTGCATGACGTGATTCTCTGCTTGGATCCGCTGCGGTGTCTCTCTCTCTGCGGGCGATGCTGACTCGGCCACAATCTGCATGTCTGATCACCAGCTGACGAGAAGCTGCCAGAAAAAGTAACACTTGTCTTGTTTTTCCTCCCCTCTCTTCCACTTCCTTTGTTTCATGTTTTCATCTTCACTCTTTCTTTTCTGTCTTCTTCTCTTCACTTTCTCACCTCCTTTTTTTTCGTATCACCCCTCTCTCCACCCCCCCCCATGTACCTGTCCTCTATGGTACATGCATCGTCCTTGTTGTGGGGATGTTTCGTTTGTTTGTGTGTTTGTGTGAAGCCCTGCTGCTGTCTGCACCCCCGACAGTGCCCAGCTTCTGCTGCACGGTGGGGGTGGACTGGAAGTCCCTGACCACGCCGGCCTGCCTCCCCCTCACCACCGACTACTTCCCCGACCGCCAGACTCTGCAGAACGACTACACTGAAGGCTGCTACGACCTGCTGCCGCACAGCGACCTGGAGAGGTACACGTCCACCAAGACTTCGTTATTATCAGGGGTGTCCCGATACCGATGCCGGTGCGAGCGGCTGCTTTGACGCTTTTCACTACGCGAGGATAGAAAATATATCTGACCCGTATCATGTCTCTGGGATACTTTAAAAAACGTAGGCGGCGGTCTCCCTCCCATCGGACCTGCGGTTCCTCACATACAGTTTCGGACATTTCATTCAGGATTCAGTGTGTTGGTGGGAAGTTTCCTGCTATTTCTGTTTCCTGCGCTTTCCAAGTTTATGTTCGTTAAGCTGGTTTAAGGTTTATATATGTAAAATCATGATGTTGTAAAATCTTGTGATATTTCATCGTTTTATAAAAATCTCACAAGAATTCACAAAAATTTAGCAGTATTCTCACATACTGATATCATATTGACATTTAAAAACACGGTATCCATTTATTTTCCTAACGAAATCTCGTGATATTTCATCGTTCTGTTACGAAATCTCGCGGGAATTCACAAAATATCGTGAGATTTTGTAACAGAACAATGAAATCTTGCAAGATTTTGGAAGTGAAATAGATCAATGGCGCGTTTTTGAATATCGATTTGATATTGGCATATGAAAATATCGTGATATTTCAGTGTATCGATGTTTTTTTCCCACCACTATTTTTTAAATTGTCGGAAACGGATTACAAAACTGCTATTTGCAATGACTGCTTATCTTTTTGAGCTTTAGCATCGGTATCGATATCGGTTATTGGACACATGAGTTTTAAGATATCGGCATATCGGCCAAAATTCCAAAATCGTGCATCCCTATCTAAAACAAATAACCAAACCAAAAAAAAAAGAAGAAAAGAAGACACGCCTTTCTCTTAATTCACTCATCCCCATTAATCAAGTACTCTGATCAGTACTTGGTATCGGCACGTACTCAAATGCAAGTACTCGTACTTGTACTTTGTCGGTGTCGTTGGTAGCCCTACTGGTAGCTAATCAGAAGTGCTGTTCGTTTAGGCATAATGATCAGAGAAGCTAATGTTGTCTTATCAGTCAGAGTACAGACCTTTTCAGTACGGTTGGTTCAGCCAGCTCAAGCAAGAGAGCCGGAGGAGGCAGCAAATGATCACAGGAGGTTACACGTGATCATGAAGGTTACACGTTTATTACAAGATAACTTGGTGATAAACCATAGTGAACTGTGTAAATCAGACTCCGCTTCTGTGTCCGGCAGTCAAGTTTATCTTAGCTGTCTACCCTCCGAGCTTGAGTTCAGTCTCCCGAGTCCAGACTAGAGAGCCCCCCTTTCCTGTTTTGTCTGCCCTTTTAAGACCTGGCTTAAAGTCCATCCCCTTCCGGTGGGTTGTACTGTAGTCCTTCCCTGTGCTGCACTGACAGATGCCCCAAATATACTACAGAGAACCATCAGCCCTTTGAGTCTGCTTAAGACATGTCTGCATTAAAGTAATCTTCCATTGCTTACATTCCTAAGCAGCTATCAAATGCCACGTAGTGTTAAACAGTCAGTAAACCACCACATCGGCAAAGTACAACATTTGTAAATTTGGTAGATCTCTTAATTCTTCAGGCAAACTATTCCACAATTTTGATGATCTAAATATTACAGACTTTTGAAACATTAGTTTTTGGCCGATCAACAACCAAATCAGCACCACAAGCCTGCCGAGTAGAATGAGAGTGTACCTGCTTTACATATCTGATATTTTTAAACACTGAAGTGGGTAAACCATTAAGAATGACCTTTTTAAAAAAAAAAATGATAAATTATAATTAAACTTATTTGAGCAAAGGCCAAGATAAAGTATGATGCATTTGTTGAACACTGGAAAAGTAAGGACACTGAAGCACTAGGCGTGCTTCTGCTGGTATCTACGTGCATCTGCAGGTTCAGGTTCAACTTTACACACACAGTAGAAAGTACAAGTTAATATGTGGTCCAGGTTTTCATCGACCAGTTGTTAAAGATTATAATGGCTGACTGAAATCTTTATTTCTCATATTTACTAATATGCGTTTTCATATATACTACATTGTTTTACTGTTTTAATCATTTTTACATTAATTTGTGCACATTTCCAGCTCAGCTGTGGTAATACTGTTCTCAAAATCTCCAGGTCATCTCCTGATGACCTGGAGCCAGTTAACACCCTTTTAAACTGTATTTTAGATATAAAGTCATGGATGGCAGAGAACTTCTTACAGCTCAACCAGGACAAAACTGAAGTTTTTTTTTTTAAGTTTTTTGAATTATCGGTCCTGAAGACAAGAGAGAGATCATTTTACCAAAACTACAGAATTTTAATCCTTCTCAGTGTGTGAGAAACTTGGGTGTTCTTTTCGACTCTGAGCTGAATTTTATTCCACATATCAAAAATGTCACAAAGACAGGTTTTTATCATCTTAAAAACATCGCCAGAGTCCGCCCATTTCTCTCTCTTGCCAGCACAGAGGAGCTGATGCATGCTTTTATTTCCAGTAGAATAGACTACTGTAATGCCCTGCTCTCTGGTCTTCCTAAGAAGAACATATCAAGTTTGCAACTTCTTCAGAACTCAGCGGCACGAGTTCTGACGAGGACCAGAGGGCGGGAACACATTACACCAGTTTTAAAATTGCTGCATTGGCTCCCCGTGCATTTCAGGATTGATTTTAAGGTTCTTTTAATAGTTTATAAATGTCTTAATGGTCTTGGGCCTTCTTATTTATCCAAACTGCTTTTAAATTATGAACCCTCGCGGACCCTGAGGTCCTCTGGCACCGGCCTTTTAGTTGTTCCCAAAGTGAGAACTAAAACTCACGGCGAGGCCTCATTCAACCATTATGGTCCTCGTCTGTGGAACAGCCTGCCAGAGAACCTCAGGGCTGCAGAGACTGTTGAAATTTTTAAGAAGGGGCTCAAGACCTACCTTTTTAACTTAGCTTTCAATTAATTTATTTGTATTTTTGACTGTTTTATTAATTGATTTTTATTTATTTATTAATTATCTATTATCTATCTTATATTTGTAGTTTTTATTTGCTCTTATTGACTTTTACTTGGTTTTGTATCTTAAAATCAGCTCCAGTGTTTTCCTCATGGGGGTCCTCCACGCTGAGAGCTCGGCTTTTTGGTCTGTGGGGTTTTCTCCATTGTGGGGGCTCTCTTGGTTGGGGTGGCTAGGGGGTCCTGCTCTGCAATTGTATGGTTGTGGTGTGGGGGCCCCTGGCGGCCGGGACCTGGAGGGTCCCCCTGGTGGTGGCCTCAGAGACCATGGTGGCTCTCAGTGTGGACGGATCCCCAAGATATCGTTTCCTCACAGCAGTGCCAAGCCAGGAGTGTGTGTGTGTGTGTGTGTGTGTGTGTGTGTGTGTGTGTGTGGGGGGGGGGGGGGGGGGGGGACCTATGTAATTGTTCGTCATTTTGTCTTTTTATTGAAATGTTGTTTTTAATATGTAAAGCACTTTGTGCTACATTTGTATGAAAAGTGCTTTATAAATAAATTTCATTCATTCATTCATTCATTCATTCATTCATAAATTTCATTCATTCATTCAAAAATACTTTATTTTTATTTTACTGTCAAATCGATCCAGTTGGGTTTTCCCAAAGTGAGAAATATTTATGTTCAGGGGGACGACTGTCATTCATTCATTCATTTTCTGTACCGCTTATCCAGTTCAGGGTCTCGGGGGTTGCTGGAGCCTATCCCAGCTATTATCAGGTGAGAGGCAGGTACACCTGGACAGGTGGACAGTCTGTCGCAGGGCCAACACAGAGAAACAAACAACCATTCACACTCACATTCACTCATAGGGACAATTTAGAGTGATCAACCAACCTATCATCATGTCTTTGGATGGTGGGAGGAAGCTGGAGAACCCGGAGAGAACCCACGCATACACGGGGAGAACATGCAAACTCCACACAGGAAGGAACTGTTCGAATAGTTCAAACATTTCAGATGTTGAAACTGAGACGTCGTTCTACAATTTTAGAGCCAGTTTGTCTCAGAGACGTATGAGAGAGACTGCCTCTCTGAAATGCTCTAAAACCTCCATGTACTGTTCAGTATTCAGCATTTTCAACTTTCCTGAACTTTTTCCACAACTTTTAGAGCCAGTTTGTCTCAGATTGGTGAACCTCTGTCCATCTTTCCATTTCAGCGGCTCTATACCCAGTCATGTTACTGACTTGTTTGCAGTTAGTTTGATTAGTTATTAAAGTCTCCAGTTATTACTTTTTACAGACGTGTTGCTGCCATACGATTCACAATCAGTGAATATTTTCTATGAAATAATAAAATATCTTGGTTTCATCGTCTGATATGGCGTTTATGTTCTACCGCAGATAAAATCTGGGCTGATGAGATTCAGAAATCATTGAATTCTGTTTTTAATTATATTTTACTTAGCGTCCCAACTATCTGGATATGAGGGTGATTTGACCGCATCACTAATAACTTCTCTATGAATATATTATTTTTAGACATAAAGTGATTCCAACATGGGAATGCGGATCAGAGAAACTGGTTTGGGTGAATGAGTAGTTTTCACATTTTGCCTCAATTTTTTGATCTTTTAAGCTTTTACACCAACAGAATGTCTGCATGTGAGGTGTTTAGGGAACGGTCGTCATTTTTAGATGTGTCAACCACCAAAGTTAGTTTTACAAGTTTTCTGTCTCATCTTCATGTCTTCCTCAGGCGTGAAGATGAAGGTCCAGTAATGACTGCGTCTCAGGTGTTTGAAGAGTTCATCTGCCAGAGGTTGATGCAGGGATATCAGATCATCGTCCTGCCCAATAACAGGAAACCGCAGCCTGCTTCGGCCACACCCCTCGGCAGTAGTCCTCTTTATACCAGAGGTACGCACATCTTTGATTTTATCATGACCAAACATGAGGAGATCCAACATAACTGACCAGAGTCAGCAGATTAAATGGAATATTAACCTGCAGATGCATTCTGGACGTTCTGAGTAACATTTATGCACAGACGGTCAAAGCTGACACTGTGATTAGTTACAGTAGATTTAAAGAAGTACAGTGGGTACAGAAAGTATTCAGACCTCCTTTAAACTTTTTACTCTTTGTTTCATTGCAGCCATTTGCTAAAATAAAAAAAGTTCATTTTATATCTCATGAATGTCACTCAGCACCCCATCTTGACAGAAAAAAAAAACAGAAATGTAGAGATTTTTGCAAATTTATTAAAAAAGAAAAACTGAAATATCACATGGTCATAAGTCTTTGCAGTAACGCTCATGTTTAACTTATATTCTGTCCATTCCTTCTGATCCTCCTTGAGATGGTTCTACTCCTTCATTGAAGTCCAGCTGTGTTTAATTAAACTGATTGGACTTGATTAGGAAAGACACACACCTGTCTATATAAGAGCTTCCAGCTCACAGTGCATGTCAGAGCAAATGAGGATCATGAGGAGGAAGGAACTGTCCAAGGAGCTCAGAGACAGAATTGTGGCGAGACACAGATCTGGACAAGGTTACAAAAGAGTTTCTGCAGCACTAAAGGTTCCTAAGAGCACGGTGGCCTCCATAGTCCTTACATGGAAGAAGTTTGGGACGACCAGAACTCTTCCTAGACCCGGCCGTCCAGCCAAACTGAGCAATGGTGGGAGAAGAGCCTTGGTGAGAGAGTAAAGAAGAAGCCAAAGATCACTGTGGCTGAGCTCCAGAGATGCAGTAGGGAGATGGAGAAAGTTCCACAAAGTCAGTATCACTGCAGCCTCCACCAGTCGGGGCTTTATGGCAGAGTGGCCCGATGGAAGCCTCTCCTCAGTGCAGACATATGAAAGCCTGCATAGAGTTTACCAAAAACACATGAAGGACTCCCAGACTGAGAGAAATAAGATTCTCTGGTCTGATGAGACCAAGACTGAACTTTTTGGAGTTAATTCTAAGCGGTATGTGTGGAGAAAACCAGGCACTGCTCATCACATGCCCAATACCATCCCAACAGTGAAGCATGGTGGGGGCAGCATCATGGTATGGGGGTGTTTTTCAGCTGCAGGGACAGGACGACTGGTTGCAGTTGAAGGAAAGATGAATGCGGCCAAGTACAGAGATCCTGGAAGAAAAGCTCTTCCAGAGTTCAGGAGCTCAGACTGGGCCGAAGGTTCACCTTCCAACAAGACAATGACCCTCACACACAGCTGAAATAACAAAGGAGTGGATCAGAACCACTCTGGACCATTCTGGACCGGCCCAGCCAGAACCCTGACTTAAACCCAACTGAGCATCTCTGAGAGACCTGAAAATGGCTGAACACCACCGTTCACCATCCAACCTGACAGAACTGGAGAGGATCTGCAAGAAGAACCAGAAGATCCCAAATCCAGGTGTGGAACACTTGTTGCATCATTCCCAAGAAGACTCATGGCTGTACCAGCTCAGAAGTACTTCTACTCAGTACTGAGCAAAGTACTCAATACTTATCACCATGTCATACTTCAGTTTTTCTTTTTTAATAAATTTGCAAAAATTTCTACATTTCTGTTTTTTCTGTGCAGATGGGGTGCTGAGTGACATTAATGAGAAATAAAGGAACTTTTTTTATTTTAGCAAATGGCTGCAATGAAACAAAGAGTGAAAAGTTTAAAAGAGTCTGAATACTTTCCGTAGCCGCTGTATTCTCACCCCTGTTAATATTCCTGCTTTTGTCATGTAAAGAAATGAAACCATAGTTTCCTTCGGTCAGATGAAAAGCTTTTATTTGTGGACAAAAACATTCCTAATGATGCGTGAGGGGTAAACGTACTATGTTTCCTGGTGTTCAGGTCTGGTGTCACTGCGGCGAGCGGAGGAAGAGGAGACGGTCTACTGGCTCAGCATGGGGCGGACCTTCCACAAAGTCTGCCTCAAAGACAAGATCATCACTGTGACTCGCTACCTGCCGAAGTGAGTTGCCCTGAACATAAATGCTCACAGCTGGTAAATGTGATCACGTATTTGTCTTCACACATATACCGTTGTGCTTGAAAGTTTACATCCCCTCCTATTAACGAAAAGGTCAAATTCACAATAATAATGAGAAACTGAAAAAACCTAATAAAATTTGAATAAATAAAATTTACTAAATTATAATTTTGTAAAATAAAATGTTGATTTTTTAATAGTGGTTTGAAAGAGAAATAGAAAATAACAATAAAAAAACTGTCCCAGACAGATTAGAGCATCTTGCTCATGAACAGTGGACCAACTGATTGGACGTTACAGAAAACACCTGATCGCAGTGATCGTCTCAAAGTATTGCTCAATGAAATTTTAGTTCAAGAGCCCCATCATTCTGTTTTACTTGTTTTATTTTATTTTTTTACAGGTAGAAATTTAATTGAACTGAATTCAAATTAAATGACGTATAAATAATTTGATTCAATTTAGGTTCAACTTAAAAGTAGTTCATTTAATTCAGTTTCATTCATTTAATTAAGAAACTGGGAGAAAAGTGGAGGGAAAAGAGTATAAAAGTATAAAAGAGAGCTATCTTACCCAGGTTCTGGACCTCAAGATTCACGCAAAATTGTCATTTATTCATACAGCACATTTAGAAAACATTTGTTGTTGACCAAAGTAGGGCTGCAACAATTAGTCGATTAGTTGACGTTGACTTTAAAAATAGTCTGCAACTAGTTTCATAATCGACCAAACGTTTATTGTTTATAAGCTTTGTTTTTTACTCTCAAAATTGCTGCTGTACCTTCCTCTGCCTTATCCGTCTTTCTGTCTGCTCAGCTTTTCTTGAGCAAAATAAACACACACACTACCGGTCAAAAGTTTGGACACATTTTTCCATTAGATTCAATGAGAAAGTGTCCAAACTTTTGACCGGTTCTGTAAATATGCTGCAATTTTTGCAAGGTCCAATTAGTCGACTAATCAACAAAATTATTGGCGGCTAATCAATTCTCAAAATGATAGTTTGTGACAGTCCTAGACCAAAGTGTTGCATTTTAGAAATGACAGAAAAGACAAAAGTTTTAAAACAATAAATGAATAAAAATGTAAACATAAAATAGCAACACTGACAAAAATGAACTCATAATGGATTAAAAACAAAGGAATGGGAATCTGAGACAATATTAAAAACATGAGTCTGCAAATTTGAGCAAACCTGAAGACAACTAGAAGGACGAGGTTACTCAAAAATCCAAGGTAGATTAAGCTTATTAATTGCTTTAAAAACCAACTTTAATACCTTAACATCAGTCGTGAGACATTCAGGAACTGAGTGAAGGGAAGGAAAACTCAGAAATGAACTCACACTTGTACAATTTGAATAAGCGTTTTTCTACAGTGTCTGTTTTTGCCTGATTTACTGTCTTTTCCATTCATGTCCGTGAGGGCTGGGCGATATGGGCAAAAATCAATATCACGATATATTGAGTAGTTTACCTCGGTAACGATAAATGGATGATAGCTGGATATAGACTGGATGGGGTGGAGTCACGTGACTACAGACGTGCATGTAGCTCAGCAACATGAACACAGCCGACCTATAAAACAGACAAAAGCTTCTTTTATTTTCATTTTATTAAAACACAGATATTCTGTCTTAACTGGAACTTCATGTGACTTCTTGTTTGGCAGATAGATACCAGGTTCCTCAGTAAACACCAGTAGATATTTTAGACATTTATGAGAACTACTATGAAACTGAAATACAAACATACAAATGTACACATTAATGAATGAATTATTAATATTAAATTAACTTAAATGAGTTAAATTCTCATTTACATGTGAGTAAATATAACTTTGTGTCCATGAAAACCAGTGCTGAGTTTCCCATTGATTGCACACACGGCTATCAATTAGCATGAATGCTAATTTAACATTGAAAAACCCATAGACAGGCTAACGCTAGCATCGCTATTGTTGTCAAAACTTTAACAAAACATTCCTTTAAACGTTCAACCCTTTACACTGACGTCACTGATCATTTACAGACATGTTGTACAGAAAACATGCAAAAGATGATGAAAAAGACAAAAGTTCCAGCGCAGGAATGTCACGTTACAAGAAACTACGGCAACTTTGAGAGAACAAAAACGTCCCATGCAGCAACTCCATTGCCGGCTTTCTTAAAGGGGCCACAGTACCGAAAATACTGACATGGGAAAAATGACGTTGGTTATCGTTGTAAATGTCGGTGTCGGTAAATTTTTAGTTTATCATCCAGCCCTCGTGTCTGTCCCTAGTCCCTGTACCTATTCCCTGTTCCTTTGCCATATGATGATAAATAAATGGAGTCTTAATAGTTTGCACAGTACGGAGCATACCTGCGGGTCAGAATTTGGATGTCTTGTCATTTCTGCGTCCCAGGTATCCGTATGAGTCGGCTCAGATCCAGTACAGCTACAGCCTCTGCCCCCCCCACTCTGACGCCCAGTTTGTGTCCTGCTGGGTGGAGTTTGGACACGAGAGACTGGAGGAATACAAGTGGAACTACCTGGACCAGTACATCTGCTCTGCTGGATCTGAGGACTTCAGGTACAAAGCTGCCATGTTTATGTTGAAGACACTTGTAGTTGCAACACTTACCTGGTTTCTGCCCCCCCCCAGCCTCATAGACTCACTGAAGTTCTGGAGGACCCGCTTCCTCCTGCTGCCAGCTGGAGGGGCTCGGCGGGTGGCAGACGGGGAGGGGCACTGGGATGTGTATGGTGAGGGAGGGGGCGCTGGAGTGGGTGGGAGTGGTGATTGGGTTTTACTGGACGGCTTCATTCGTTTCCTGGAGGGTCTGAACCGCATTCGGCGACGCCATCGCTCTGACAGGATCATCAGGGTGAGAAAGCCTCTGCTTCCAATTCATAACACATCTGCTGAAATTAAACGTAACATCTGGCTGAAATATACACTCACGGTCCACTTTGTCATCAGGTCCACCTTCTCGTACCAGGTCGGACCCCTTTTTAGTTCTTAGTGTGATAGATCCAACCAGGTGTTGGAAAAGTTTCTCAGAGATTTTGATCCATGTTGACATGATAGTATCACACAGTTGATGAGAATCTCCCGTTCTATATCATCACAATGAGAATCTCCCGTTCCACCTCATCACAATGAGAATCTCTAGTTTGACCACATCACGATGAGAATCTCCTTTTCTACCTCATAATGATGAGAATCTCCCGTTTCACCTCATCAGGATGATAATCTCTAGTTTGACCACATCACAATGAGAATCTCTCGTTCCACCTCATCGTGATGAGAATCTCTCGTTCCACCTCATCATGATGAGAATCTCCAGTTCCACCTCATCACGATGAGAATCTCCTTTTCTACCTCATCGTGATGAGAATCTCTCGTTCCACCTCATCGTGATGAGAATCTCCCGTTCCACCTCATCACGATGAGAATCTCCTGTTTCACCTCATCGTGATGAGAATCTCTCATTCCACCTCATCATGATGAGAATCTCCCGTTCCACCTCATCACGATAAGAATCTCCCGATCCACCTCATCACAATGAGAATCTCCCGTTCCACCTCATCACAATGAGAATCTCCCGATCCACCTCATCACAATGAGAATCTCCCCGTCTCCCCCACAATGAGAATCTCCTTTTCTCCCTCTCATCAATAAGAAAATCCGCCCCACCCCCTCATCACAATGAGAATCTCCCGTTCCACCTCATCATAATGAGAATCTCCCGTTCCACCTCATCACGATGAGAATCTCCCGTTCCACCTCATCACGATGAGAATCTCGTTCCACCTCATCACAATGAGAATCTCCCGTTTTCCACCTCATCACGATGAGAATCTCCTTTTCTACCCATAATGAGAATCTCCTCCACCCCATCAAAAAGAAAGAACTCTCATTCCACTCTATAATGAGAATCTCCCGTTCCACCTCATCACGATGAGAATCTCTCATTCCACCTCATAATGATGAGAATCCCTCCACCTCATCATGATGAGAATCTCCTGTTCCACCACATCATGATGAGAATCTCCTGTTCCACCTCATCACCTGTTCCACCTCATCATGAGAATCTCCTGTTCCACCTCATCATGATGAGAATCTCCTGTTCCACCTCATCATAATGAGAATCTCCCGTTCCACCTCATCACAATGAGAATCTCGTTCCACCTCATCATGATGAGAATCTCCTGTTCCACCTCATCACGATGAGAATCAGACCAGCAGCGTTCCTCCATCTTCTAGGAAGTCGTCTTCATGTCTACGTGACTAGATGCTGCCTTGTGATTGGCTGGTTAGATATTTGTATTAACAGCAGGTGGACCTGATGAAGTGGGTGGTGAGTGATGTTGCAGCTTTAATGAAATACTCTGATTCGTTACATGTTTGTTGCTTAAAATGATGTTCCCACAAGTTAAACTCCAGAAATAATCTGCTCGTGCTCCACAGTGATGAGGCGGTAGTTTTATTTTCATCCGTGGAAAACATCGTCTCATCTTTAGATATTAAATCAAACCCCTCATTTGCTTGTATGTAGCAGAAAGGTACGCCTATGAAAGGACTGCAGGTCACCAGCCCTCTGCCCTCCTACCCCACCGAGCCCGTGCCCACACCCCAAGGAAAGAGAGGCACGTCGGCCTTGTCAGCTCTGCTGGAGATGGAGCAGAACCAGAAGTGAGTTTCCCTCTGACCCGTAAGCATCTCTCTCATCTCAGCCCTCACCTCCTTCCTCATGCTCCCCCTCAGATCTCTGGAGGAGCAGCAGCAGGTAAAGCCCTCTGCGGCTGTGGCTGACCTCTCAAGCGTTGCCACAGCAACTACATATGTAGACAGTCCCCGCAAGGTGAGTGTTTTCCTGAACGTTGATGGGAGTTTATTGCTTCAGGCTTTTAGCTCGTGCAGACTCATCTGAATTTGTTTTCATCAGCATCAAATACTTTGAAGTAGCTGATCTTGGCTGGTGTTCTGGTGTGGGGGCTTCAGCTCTTCTCTCTTTCATCAACATTTTCCCTCCATGCATCTGTTCCTGTTGCTGGGCTTTGGTTGTTTGATCCTGGGTTATGTTCCTCCTGTATGCTGACAGGACGCTGCCTTTATTTTGGATTTTATACGTAGCCCTCGATCCTCCTACATCTATCACTCTCAGGTCAGTAACAGCATCGCTGGAGCTCTCTGGTTTGGTGTGCGTTGTCATGTGCTGTGTCTCCTCTTGCTGACTCTGCAACACTTCATGTGCATGCGCAGCAGAAAAAAAACGGTGTTTGGGTTCATCTTTGTGTCCTGAGTTTAAGTGTCTGCTGGTGAGTAGAGACACTGGTACCAGGACCACTTCCGTCTGGTGGTTATATCTGGTCTTATTCAGTGTAAACGCTGTTCATTAAAGTAAAGTTTATTTTAGGGATGCACGATATTGGATTTTTGGACGATATTAGATATGCCGATATTTTACAACTGATTTTGCCGATAATTGATAATGATATTAAAGCTGAAATGATGTAATATTCATTCCTTGTGCAAAATTAGAAGAATACGTCTGCATCTGATGCAGGTCCAGTAGTTGCAGGAGATAAAGTAATGTTGCCTGGTGGGCGGGGCCTAATGTTGTTCACATACCCCACGGATTAAAAAAAAAAAGAAAAGAAAAACAAAATACCCCCCCCCCCCCCCCCCCCCAAAAAAAAAAAAAACCAACAAAAAAAACAAAACAAAACAGCATTGGGTGGATATCGGCCGATATAAATATTAATTATTTTAACTCAACTCATTCATATGCAGACAATATATATATATATATATATGTGTATGTATGTATGTATATATGTATGTGTGTATATATATATGTGTATACAGCTGTGTGAAAAAGTAAAAAGTGTTAATGAGGGAGGGATATTTTGGGGTCTTTGCTCTCGGAGCAGAATATAGTTGAATCTCTCAGAATAGGTGAGATAAAACCTCACAGTTGTCTGCATATATTAATATCGATTGATATTATTGTGTCTAACTCATAATTTCCAATATCGGTATATCGGATATCAGTAAAATAGCCAATATTGACCATCCCTCGTTATAATAAAGTTCTTCTTGGTAACAGTTCTGTTTGTAATATTGTACTGTAACATAACACAATTATCTTTTAGTTAATGATTTTATTACATGTTCTTCATTATTACTTATTTAAATGTTACTAATAGCTAGAGAAAGAGAATTTCCTACTCTTACTTTTTACTTTTTATTCACTGATTAATCAAAGCCCAACTTTTCTCTACTTTTTTTATTTTGTGAGGTCTTGCATACATTATTTCACTCCTCCAAAGTATTCTAAACTGAAATATGGCTGTGATGACACTCTTTTCACCACTGCTCATAACATCTGAGGTTTTGTTGTTGTTTTTCAGTGTATGCTGACTGCATGTGAGCAGGAGTTTAACCTCCTGCGTGTTAGCACAGTAGATATTTTGAAGGTTAATCATTAAAACTGTCTGCATGACTAAATAACACTGAACGATGCTGAGATGTTGTCAGTGTTTGGGTTTGGCTGAAGTGAGTTCACTGAAGTGTTTGTGTGTGTAGCTGCCGTCGGAGAGCACGGAGGCTGCAGATAAAGCCGTCCAGCTGGGAGTGATGTCAGCGGCTCAGCCTGGAGGAGAGGCTGCGGTCAGCGGCACAGACTCCAGGTAACATCTCCGCTTAAATACGCTTCAACAAGCTGCACGTTTCCTATGAACTGTTCCTGACTCCTCGTCAGGAGAGCGTGAAGCTGGATAAGCCTCATCTCTCCACACAGATAATGAACGATCATCACAGACCAGAGTTTTGTTTAACATAGCGGTGGTTTAACCCCCAGAAAGCTGCATCATCTAACGTCGTTTTCTGGGTTTTTAAATTTTTTACTACAGGTGGTTCTTGTTTGTCTGTTTTTTATCGCCGTCTTAAACTGGGTCTGTTCCTGCTGCTTTAAAGCAAGCTGTGGTACAGCCACGAGTCTTTGCCAAGCAGCTTAATCTGAGGTTGACGCAGACATGCAGTTCTCCACTCATCCACCAGGGGCTGGCTGCAAAAGAGAGTCAGTCCCATAGATGGGTTTCTGAGCAACGTCACAGATAGGATGCGCACGCAACCAGGGGGCAAGAAAACAGAGGAAAAGCATTATTGGACTATGACGTGAAAGTGTCGAGGATATATAATGTTTGAGTCCTGGTATTTGTTCGGTTACAAAAATCAAAACATTAATGCATGTGAACAGTTGAAAATGGTGAAAATAGGACAGTAGGTGTGACTGATCTTCAGAAAACCCTCCCAGATAACTTATTCCGGTTCAGACTATGATTTATTTAGTCTTTCACCATGGTCACATGTAGGATTAAACCACGGCGGAGGCAGAAATGATTCCCGTATTCTAGTGGGAAGACTGTAATAGCAGCATCACCGCCGCGATCGGCTGCATGACATAAACTGTAAACACTGTGTGTGACAGCCATCCTCTGCTGCTTAGACACGAACTTAAAAAAGAAGAAGAAGCTGATGGTGGAGCCGTTTACGAACGTTCACGTGGCATAACAACGCATCCCGGAGATTTAGTACGAAGTACGGGGTCGTAAATCAGATGGCGTTTGAGTTTATACCGTTAGCTTGCTAGCAGTTAGCTAGTCTGTCTGCTGTCCACCACGATCTCATCCACAATAAAGCAGAACGTTACACAAGCAGCGAAACTTACCGACAGCAATGCGTGTTAGTCCCTAACAGCTGGAATCAGCTCCTTTCCAAACGTAGTGATGATGTCGTCTTTGCCTGGTTTAATCCCAAACTAGTGAAAGTTGCTCCTGTATGGAGGAGGTGAGGACGACACCGGAGCTGAACTGAACCTGCTGCAGGCTGCAGATTGTTGTGGCCTCTTTTGGTTTTAACAAAGAGTCTAAATGAAAGTTTAAGCCGCTTTCTAACTCAGGTTTTTCAGGCAAATTTCAAATGAGGTCCAACACGAATTATATCCATGTTTTAACAAGAAAAATGCCGTTTCCGGGAGATGACTCCCTTACCAAGTTACATAGTGTAATCGTGATAGAAATATAACACAGCAATGCAGCGTCTGTATTTTTTTATTATTCATCAAAATACAGATTTATTCAATATAATTTAAAACACAACGATCTCTGTTTGTTTTGTCGGGTTACTTTACATTTTTATGAATGACATGAGTGCATGTTTGGCCGTAGACTCCAATACAAAACACAGGCTTTTTGCCCCCTGGTTGCGCGCGCAACTGCCAATGTTTGTAAACGGGAAACCCATCTATAGACTGCCATGTAAAAAAAATAAACTTTTCAGCATAAATAAACACGTTTACAGCAGATATAAAGATATTTACAGCAGAATAAACATGTTTGCAGCAGATATAAAGATATTTACAGCAGAATAAACACGTTTACAGCAGAAATAAATGTGTTTATAGCAGAAATAAACATTTATAGCAGTAATAAACGCATTTACAGCAGATTAAACCTGTTTACAGCATAAATAAACATGTTTACAACAGAAATAAACATGTTTACAGCATAAATAAACATATTTATAGCAGTAATTAACGCATTTACAGCATATTAAACATGTTTACAGCACGAATAAACATTTACAGCAGAAATAAACTTGTTTACAGCATAAATAAACATGTTTACAGCTGAAATAAACATGTTTACAGCTGAAATAAACATGTTTACAGCAGAATAAACACGTTTACAGCAGAAATAAACATGTCGCTCCTCTGTAGTTTCTCAGTGTTTCTGACCCTCCATCTCTCACTGATCATCTCTTCCCAGCGGACAGTCTGCAGCCGCGGCCCTCTCGCTGTCGTCTTCCTCTACACTTCTGGAGATACTCGAAGCCATCAAACATCCCACGTAAGATTTTTTGGTGTGCATGTCGTGTTGCGTCAGTTTAAACACAATATTCTTAACTTAAATAAGAAAACGAGGACATTCAGTCACATGTAACACTGATCTAGAGAATAGTTCTGGTTTCACTTGTTTCCTACTGAGACGAGGACTCAGTCCCTTTAGATAAGAAAGAAACAGCTGTCAGAAATATACAGTTGAATTTTTTTAAAAAGTAAAAGTAAAAAAAAGTACAAATACTGTAAAAGTACAGTATATGTACTGTATATACAATCATGACATTGATTTTGAATCAACAGACAAACAAAAAATTTACAAGTAAACAAGCATGATGGCGTCCTGAACTAAAAAATCATTGAGCAACACTTTGAGACAATCACTGCAATCAGGTGTTTTCTGTAACGTCCAATCAGACGTTTGCACCTGTTGACAGGTATGTTGGTGCACTGTTTATGAGCAAGGTGCTCTAATTTGTGTGGGACAGTTTTTTCTTTTTAAATTATTCTCTTCAGCTACAATTAAAAAAAACAATATTTTATTTCACTAAATCATAATTTAGTCATTTTTTATTTATTATTACTTTTTTAGTTTCTTGTTATGTGAATAAATATTGTGATTTTAGCATTTAATTTTGTTGGAAGCCATGAATAAATTTGAGAACAATGTGTTACTGCGTCCTTTTAGCTTTTAAATTATGTAGTAAATCACTGCAAACAGCAACAAGTAAGAGCTAGCTCAACAGGCTAATGCTAACCTGCCAAAATGGAAACAAACATGACATCATGTCAGGTATGTTCAATTTTTTTTTTTATCGATATCCGATATACCGATATTGTCCAAATCTTGAGTATCAGACATCGGCCACTCCACCGATATGTAACCGATCAGTCTGCTGTTTCTGAAGTCTAAAAAAACCAAAAACTTCTTGTTAGTCTTTAAAAACATCTTTTTTTACAGACTTTAAAACTTCTAAAGAGTAGGGGTGGGAAAAAATATCGATACATTGAAATATTGCGGTGTTTTCATATGCTGATATATTGACATTCAATAATACGGTGTTGATCTATTTTACCAACGAAATCTTGCGATATTTCATTCTGTTACAAAATCTCGCAAGAATTCACAAAATTTTTGTGATATTTTCATATGCTGATATCGTATTGACATTTAAAAATGTGGTATCGCCCTATTTTACTAACAAAATCTCGCGAGAATTCACCAAATATCGCAAGAGTTTGTAACAGAACGATGAAATCTCGCGGGATTTGTAAGTGAAACAGATCGATACCTCGTTTTTAAATATCGATTTGATATCGGCATATGAAAATATCATGATATTTCAGTGTTTCGATATTTTTTACCACCCCTATTTTTCAAAGTGTCAGAAATGGATAACAAAACTGCTATTTGCAATGACTGCTTATTTTTTTCAGCTTTAATATTGGTATTGATATCGGTTATCGGCCACATTCCTGTTGAAATATCGGCATATCGGATATCCTCCAAAATTCCAATATCATGCATTCCTAATTCATTCCTTGTGCAAAATGAGAAAAATACCTCCACTTGTGTTATATATAACAAGTCAAACTTAATGACAGTTGTTCAAACAAAATTAAGAGGATATGTGTGTGATATCCTAGAAATACCTGGATTTTCTTCTCCCTAAATATCGGTTAAATATCGGTGGGGTGGCTGATGTCTGATACTCAGTTTTAGGCCCGATATAGGCCGATACCGATAGGAGGCCGATTATATTGTGCATCCCTACAAGAATTAGGAAAAAATATCTGTCCCAAAAAATGATACTGATGGTTTCCAATATCTCATTATAATGCCGATATTGGTCGATGATATCTGACATCTCTATTCTAAATTTTAGGAAATATAGATGAAAAGACTGTGTGTAATTTCTCTGCAGGTGACTAACAGAAAACTGTGTGTCACTGATGATATTGTGTTTTTTTTCCCATGATGCTGCAGGACGGGCGTCCAGCTGCTGCCGGAGCAGAAAGGTCTTCCTCTCAACTGCTTCATCAGCGCGGAGGTGGTTCACTGGCTGGTGAACAGCGTGGAGGGCGTGGCCACGCAGGGCATGGCCGTGGACATCATGCAGGTGATGGCTGCTCTGCCCCTCCTGTGGGGAAAACGGTGGTCTGAGCGCGCTCAGTGCAGAGATTAGGCTTTATGCACAGCTCTACTACTTCCTGAACTTAGTACTGCACCTTTGTTTTTTGTCTTTCATGATTGGATGAACTGATTAATCCAGGTGTGTCTGATCTCAGCAAATGGTCAGACACACCTGGATTAATCAGGTGTTTAAGCCCTGACCCTCCACCCTAAACCTCCGTCCCTCCACCCTGAACCTCCGTCCCTCCACCCTGAACCTCCGTCTCTCCACCCTGAACCTCCGTCCCTCCACCCTGAACCTCAACCCTAAACCTCCGTCCCTCCACCTTGTACCTCCATCCCTTCACCCTGAACCTCCGTCCCTCCACCCTGAACCTCTGTCCCTCCACCCTAAACCTCTGTCCCTACACCCTCAACCTCATTCTGCCACCCTGACCTCCGTCTCTCCACCCCTGAACCTCCGTCTCTCCACCCTGAACCTCCGTCCCCCCCCCCGAACCTCCGTCCCTCCACCCTGAACCTCCGTCCCTCCACCCTAAGCCTCCGTCCCTCCACCCTCAACCTCATTCTGCCACCCTGAACCTCCGTCTCTCCACCCTGAACCTCCGTCTTTCCCCCTGACCTCCATCCCTCCACCCTGCAACTCCGTTCCTCCACCCTGAACCCCCGTCCTCCACCCTAAACCTCCACCCCTCCACCCTATCCTCCGTCCCTCCACCTTGAACCTCTGTCCCTCCACCCTGAACCTCCGTCTCCCTCCTGAACCTCCGTCCCTCCACCCTGAACCTCAACCCTACCTCCGTCCCTCCACCTTGTACCTCCATCCCTTCACCCTGAACCTCCGTCCCTCCACCCTGAACCTCCGTCCCTCCACCCTAAACCTCTGTCCCTACACCCTCAACCTCATTCTGCCACCCTGAACCTCCGTCTCTCCACCCTGAACCTCCGTCTCTCCACCCTGAACCTCCGTCCCTCCACCCTGAACCTCCGTCCCTCCACCCTGAACCTCCGTCCCTCCACCCTAAGCCTCTGTCCCTCCACCCTCAACCTCATTTTGCCACCCTGAACCTCCGTCTCTCCACCCTGCAACCCGTCCCTCCACCCTGAACCCCCGTCCCTCCACCCTAAACCTCCATCCCTCCACCCTATACCTCCGTCCCTCCACCTTGAACCTCTGTCCCTCCACCCTGAACCTCCGTCTCTCCCTCCTGAACCTCCGTCCCTCCACCCTGAACCTCGTTCTGCCCCCCTGAACCCTCCGTCCCTCCACCCTGAACCTCGTTCTGCCCCCTGAACCTCCGTCCCTCCACTCTGAACCTCGTTCTGCCCTCCTGAACCTCCGTCCCTCCACCCTAAACCTCCGTCCCTCCACCCTGTACCTCCGTCTCTCCACCCTGAACCCCAGTCCTTCCACCCTGAACGCCTGTTCCTCCACCCTGAACCTCCGTTCCTCCACCCTGAACCTCCGTCCCTCCACCCTGAACCTCCGTCCCTCCACCCTAAACCTCTGTCCCTCCACCCCAACCTCATTCTGCCACCCTGAACCTCCGTCTCTCCACCCCGACCTCCGTCCCCCCCTCCCTGAACCTCCGTCCCTCCACCCTAAACCTCTGTCCCTCCACCCTAAACCTCATTTTGCCACCCTCAACCTCCGTCTTTCTACCCTGAACCTCCGTCCCTCCACCCTGCAACTCCGTTCCTCCACCCTGAACCCCCGTCCCTTCCACCCTAAACCTCCGTCCCCTCCACCCTGTACCTATGCCCCTCCACCCTGAACCCCAGTCCCCCTCCACCCTGAACCCCCGTTCCTCCACCCTAAACCTCCATCCCTTCACCTTGAACCTCCGTCCCTCCACCCTGAACCTCCGTCTCTCCCTCCTGAACCTCCGTCCCTCCACCCTCAACCTCATTCTGCCACCCTGAACCTCCGTCTCTCCACCCCGAACCTCCGTCCCTCCACCCTGAACCTCCGTCCCTCCACCCTAAACCTCTGTCCCTCCACCCTAAACCTCATTTTGCCACCCTCAACCTCCGTCTTTCTACCCTGAACCTCCGTCCCTCCACCCTGCAACTCCGTTCCTCCACCCTGAACCCCCGTCCTTCCACCCTAAACCTCCGTCCCTCCACCCTGTACCTATGCCCCTCCACCCTGAACCCCAGTCCCTCCACCCTGAACCCCCGTTCCTCCACCCTCAACCTCCATCCCTTCACCTTGAACCTCCGTCCCTCCACCCTGAACCTCCGTCCCTCCCTCCTGAACCTCCGTCCCTCCACCCTGAACCTCCGTCTCTCCACCCTAAACCTCCGTCTCTCCACCCTGAACCTCCGTCCCTCCACCCTGAACCTCGTTCTGCCCCCCTGAACCTCCATCCCTCCACCCTGAACCTCGTTCTGCCCCTCTGAACCTCCGTCCCTCAACCCTGAACCTCGTTCTGCCCCCCTGAACCTCCATCCCTCCACCCTGAACCTCCGTCCCTCCACCCTGAACCTCGTTCTGCCCCCCTGAACCTCAGTCCCTCCACCCTAAACCTCCGTCGCTCCACCCTGTACCTCCGTCCCTCCACCCTGAACCCCCGTTCCTCCACCCTAAACCTCCGTCCCTCCACCCTGAACCTCCGTCCCTCCACCCTGAACCTCCGTCTCTCCCTCCTGAACCTCCGTCCCTCCACCCTGAACCTCCGTCTCTCCACCCTGAACCTCTGTCCCTCCACCCTGAACCTCCGTCCCTCCACCCTGAACCTCGTTCTGCCCCCCTGAACCTCCATCCCTCCACCCTGAACCTCCATCCCTCCACCCTGAACCTCCGTCCCTCCACCCTGAACCTCCGTCCCTCCACCCTGAACCTCATTCTGCCACCCTGAACCTCCGTCCCTCCACCCCGAACCTCCGTCCCTCCACCCTGAACCTCGTTCTGCCCCCTGAACCTCTGTCCCTCCACCCTGAACCTCCGTCAGAGGCTGCTGCTGATAACTGTTTTCTTTCTGACAGAAAATGCTGGATGAGGGTTTGGTGGCTCATGCTTCGGGCGACGCCATGCGCACGTTTGTGTACGGCTTCTACTTCTACAGGATCGTGGGAGAGAAGGATGGTGGGTGTGTTGTAACGGTTTACGTGTACGTTGGTTCTGATGGACTAACGGCGTCTCTGCTGCAGGTCTGAGCTCCCAGCTGGCCACGGCCCCGGCCGGGGGCTGGTCCGCGGCAGCGCTGGAGGACTTCGCCCTGTTTCAGAGGAAGTGGTTCGAGGTGGCCTTCGTGCTGGAGGAGCGGCGCCCCTGCGACCTCCCGGCCTTCCTCCTGCCTTGGCTGCCCAGCCGGCCGGCCTCCTACGCAAGTAGGCACAGCTCCTTCAGCCGCAGCTTTGGAGGACGCAGCCAGGCCGCCGCACTGCTAGGTACACCCAGCCCGACCCCCCCAGCCAGACCCTCCCAGCCACGCTGCAGAGGAGTCCCCCATCCAGTCTGATGCAGATCCCGTCTGGGCCTTCTGTGAGGGGAGGTCCGGGCCTCGTATACGGAGCACCACATGCACCAGAGGCGGGGGTCATGGTTTCTGACTGAACCTGGTCCTTCACGCTTCTGTTACGGCTGCCAGGACCAGAACAAGGACCAGAACCAGTCCTGGGCCGCATTCATCAAATTCCCAGAATTAGTCCCAACATCACTCTTAAAGGAATAGTACACCCACCGTTCATCTTCTCCTCACCCTCATATTGAGCATGAGGGTGAGGAGAAGATGAAGGCACATCATTCTGTGGGTTTACTATTCCTTTAAAACAAGTTTTACAGCTAAAATTGGGAGTGAAAGACAAAATGATCTGAAACAGTCTCAGTGAGATCATTTAATTTTATGCAGATAAAATAACCAGTTTTAGGATTCAGTCTCGAAGTAAGAAATAAAAGACATTAACTCTCCAAACATGATTAATAATCTTACTTATTCTGCTCTTGTCAGGTTTTTTACTTTAAAATGTTTTGCTGAATATAAGACTGACTCTTGTTTAGAATGATCTGAACCTGAGTGTCGGTAAATCATCCCTCACATCTCCGTGACCCGCCGTCGTCTCTGTGCTGCAGGGATCTTGATCTCCGGGATCTGGAGGACCGGAGTTTGAGATTCCAGGTGTTGTGTGGCTCTGATCCGGGCCCGGCCCTCCTCTGGGAGGCCGTGGATCTGCACGGAGCAGCTGGAGCGTGTCGTGTCCTGCATGCAGCGTCTGTAGCTGGAGACGAGTTCTGCCACATGGCCGGTGATGTGGTGACAGTCCCGCATCACGTGATCCGGTGGCGTGACGGTGTTTCAGTGCATGCTGTGGTGTTAGCGGCTGCGGGTTCGGTAGTGCTGTGGTGTGCGTCGTCCTCGCCTCTCCTCTCTGCAGCTCCAGCAGCTCCTGCCACGGTGCTTCAGCGTCCTTCCTCACCACTTTGCATCATTAATCTCCACCAGTTTGAACCAGTCTGTGTTCACTGACCCTCACCAGCTACCTGCTGCTGCCGCTAACGCTTCCTCAGCTTCATTAACACGTCACAGATTAATGCTGAACACGATAAAGACTTGAAGTCAGGTTAGAAACTTTCATTTCTGCCGCTATCAGGAAATTCACATCAGCTTCGTTTATCCAAAAGTCTCAGGACACAATCCAGTTCAGACCAGTTCAGTCCAGACCAGTTCAGGCCAGTTCAGTCCAGTTCAGACCAGTTCAGTCCAGTTCAGACCAGTTCAGACCAGTTCAGTCCAGTTCAGACCAGTTCAGTCCAGTTCAGTCCAGTTCAGACCAGTTCAGTCCAGTTCAGTCCAGTTCAGTCCAGACCAATTCAGTCCAGTTCAGACCAGTTCCAGACCAGTCCAGACCAGTTCAGACCAGTTCAGACCAGTTCAGACCAGTTCTGTCCAGTTCAGTCCAGTTCAGTCCATCAGTCCAGTTCGACCAGTTCAGACCAGTTCAGTCCAGTTCAGTCCAGTTCAGATCACGGTGGTCCAGTTACCACTGAAGTAAAATCAGATCCATCATGTGATCCACATCAGCCCAGTTTATAATAAACCAGTTCATAAAGTCATGACCCAGTTAGAGAAATCAGTACACTGGACCAGATCTTCTCTTCGACTCAGTCCCCCATCCTGAGCTGCACCAGAACCAGGATGGAAAACCTCCATCAGGACCAGAACCGGGAAGGAAAACCTCCATCAGGACCAGAACCAGGATGGAAAACCTCCATCAGGACCAAAACCAGGATGGAAAACCTCCATCAGGACCAGAACCAGGATGGAAAACCTCCATCAGGACCAGAACCGGGAAGGAAAACCTCCATTAGGACCAGGACCGGGAAGGAAAACCTCCATCAGGACCAGAACGGGAAGGAAAACCTCCAAGGAAACCTGTAAGGAAAACCTCCATCAGGACCAGAACCGGGAAGGAAAGCCTCCATTAGGACCAGAACCGGGAAGGAAAACCTCCATCAGGACCAGAACCAGGAAGGAAAACCTCCATCAGGACCAGAACCAGGAAGGAAAACCTCCATCAGGACCAAAACCAGGATGGAAAACCTTCTTTAGGACCAGAACCAGGAAGGAAAACCTCCATCAGGACCAAAACCAGGATGGAAAACCTTCTTTGGGACCAGAACCTGTAAGGAAAACCTCCATCAGGACCAGAACCGGGAAGGAAAACCTCCATCAGGACCAGAACTGGGAAGGAAAACCTCCATCAGGACCAGAACCAGGAAGGAAAACCTCCATCAGGACCAGAACCAGACTGGGAGCCGGTTCCAGGGAGGGTCTGGTAACTGGAGGTTCTGCTGTTCTACGTGTAGACCTGCAGAGAGAATCCTGGTCTCTCTTAGATTCTAGTCTGGATGAAACTGTTCTAACTACAGTCGTCCTCACAATCATTCATCCCCTCCAGTTAAAAAAAAAAACGACTAAATTCACAACAGGAATTCAGATCACAAGAAAATAAAGAAACTAATAATAAATAAACACGTACAAAATTATAATTTAGTGAAATAATTTATTCTGATTTTGAATTGTGGTTGAAAATAATCATTTAAAAAAACAAAAAAAAACTGTCCCAGACTCATCAGAGCGTCTTTCCCATGAACATGGACCAACATACCTGCCAGCAGGTGCAGACGTCTGATTGGACGTCATCTTCTTCCACTGACAGATTATGTTTTCCGTCTTTAATCGGAGGGTCTGAATAATTTAGAGGACGACTGTCGATCTGACGAATCAGCTGAGCTGTTACGTTCTGTCCGTCTGTCATGCTGATCCATAAACCTCCTCATGTATTCTTCTGCTCCGTCCGTCCGTCACTTCATCACCGTCCATCATGCTTCTGCTTCTTCTTCTGCTCTTCCTCCGTCTGTCCGTCTGTCCTCCAGCCGCCACGGTCCCCGAGCAGAAGACGGTCACCCTGGACGTGGACGTCAACAACCGCAGCGACCGCACGGAGTGGTGCAGCTGCTATTACCACGGCAACTTCTCCCTGAACGCTGCCTTCGAGATCAAGCTGCACTGGATGGCGGTGACGGCCGCCGTGCTGTTCGAGATGGTAACGCGTTGTCAGCAGGTCCACGTCCACCGTCTCATCCAGACTCAGAGTTGTGTTCGTCAGCCTGTACGCGGGGGCACTTTCACAACTCTGAGCAATCAGCCTTTAGCAGAGATTTATTCACTTTTATAAAGTACTGATGTGTCCATCCTGATGGTTTCAGGCTCCTCTGATGCGACTGTAAATATGTAAAACCTCGCTCACGGTGATGATTTTACTGCAGCTACGTTAAAAGTCTGTCATTGTTCATAAGAAGGAAGTTAAACAGATATTTAGATGTTAAATCTGATGAAAACGTCTCGCTAGTTAAGTTGATACGAACAACACGACTTCCAGAGAGAATTACTGTCAACAGAGTAACAGACGACAACAGAGAAGGTCCAAGTTGGTTAGTTTTAGGCGTGTATTTATCACATGTTTTATTTACTTATTTATGTATTTATTCATTTATATATGAGTATATTAATGTATTTATGCATTTATTATTGTAATAATAATTTTTATTCTTATTGTTATTATTGTTTTCATTATTTCTAATTTAAAAGCTGACTACAACATTACAATGCAACTTTGAATAAATATAATATTTCTATTTTTTTATTTTATTATTTTTCAATCTATTTATTTTATTTATTTAAATTTTTTATGATTTTTCTAAATTTGGTCCTTTTTCATTTGATCTTATTTTATTCTTTTTATTCTTATTTTTGATTTCTTGTTTTAGTGTTTTTTTTCCCTTTTGTTCTATATTTATTTAGTTTTAATGTTTGTTTTGATTTATTTAATCTTATAAAGTAAAATTGAATCTATCTTTAAATAAATAGATTAAATATATTCAGTTGTTTATAATTTAAATTTATTAGACTTAATTTGTTTAATCTTTTTTATTCTGTTTTATTTTTTTAAATTTATATTCACATTTCTATTTTTTATTTTTTTTTTTTTTTTTATCAATTTTATATTTTGTTTGGTTTTATTTTATAATGTTATATTTTTCTAAAGTTTTATTCTATTCGATATGTTAAATATACAGTATATATATATATATATAAAATTTAATTATAATATTGTATTTTTTTATTTTATTTTCTATATTTCATTGTTTTCATTGTTTTTGTTTTGTGTTTGGCTCTATTAATCAATGATTGATACCCGTTCAAGCAGCAACAGGACCAGACTAACCGACGTGACGTGTCTCAGGTCCAAGGCTGGCACCGGAAGGCGGCGTCCTGCGGCTTCCTGCTGGTCCCGGTGCTGGAGGTCCCCTTCGCGCTGACCTCGTACCTGTACGGAGACCCGCTCAGAGCCCAGCTCTTCATCCCGCTCAGCATACAGTGCTTGCTGAAGAGCAGCAACGACAACCTGTTTGAAGGTTCGCTCCGTGTTTAGCTGGGATGCCGTCTGTCCGTGTGTCTGATTCGGTCCTGACGTCTGTCCGTTTCCATGTCATCAACCAGGATTTGAACCGGAAACGTACTGGGACCGGATGCAGCTGTTCCAGGAGGCCATACTGTACAGGTTGGTCGGTTTTATCAATATTTGACAGAAAAGAAGTTGTTTTTATATTTTAAGGGAAAAAACAACAATAATCTTTGCGTTCTCAGTCTAAACTACGTGCCGCTGGATCTGAAGAGGACTTCAGCAGATAATCTGGGAATTGCAGCTCATTTTATTGGAATAAAAGACTGAAAAATTTTCAGTATAAGTGTTTAACATGAGGCATTATTGAACATTACAGGCTCCATCTCGTTCTGCGAGATGCCTCCACCTCCTACAGTCACAGGAAAACACCCAACTACCGCTTTAAATGTGGACTACATCACAAAATCCTCATTTTTATCGTACTTTGGTCTGAAAATAATCAGCCAGCATGATTTTGGTATCATTTCATCATCATCCTCCTCACCACTTTTAACAGCAGCATGAGGTGAAATAAACTTCTAGAGAACGTGGAGCAGCATCTCTGCAACCCGACATGAAGCAGATCATGCAGAGGTCCAGCTGTGATGAAGAAGACGTCCAGATGTCCAGAAGTGTCCACCAGAGTTGGAGCGAGGCTTGAAGAAGAAGATGGAGGACAGGATGAGAAGACGTGGACAGCAGAAGGCCGACGTAGAGTTGGGACACGGATTCTGTTGGAACGGGAGGTTCTCATCACGATGTGGTGGAACGGGAGATTCTCATCACGATGAGGTGGAACGGGAGATTCGCATCACGATGAGGTGGAACGGGAGATTCGCATCACGATGAGGTGGAACGGGAGATTCTCATCACGATGAGGTGGAACGGGAGATTCTCATCGCGATGAGGTGGAACGGGAGATTCTCATCGCGATGAGGTGGAACGGGAGATTCTCATCGCGATGAGGTGGAACGGGAGATTCTCATCGTGATGAGGTGGAACGGGAGGTTCTCATCGTGATGAGGTGGAACGGGAGATTCTCATCGTGATGAGGTGGAACGGGAGATTCTCATCGTGATGAGGTGGAACGGGAGGTTCTCATCGTGATGAGGTGGAACGGGAGATTCTCATCGTGATGAGGTGGAACGGGAGATTCTCATCGTGATGAGGTGGAACGGGAGGTTCTCATCCTGATGAGGGTGGAACGAGAGATTCTCATCGTGATGAGGTGGAACGGGAGGTTCTCATCCGGATGAGGTGGAACGGGAGATTCTCATCATGATGAGGTGGAACGGGAGATTCTCATCACGATGAGGTGGAACGGGAGATTCTCATCGTGATGAGGTGGAACGGGAGGTTCTCATCACGATGAGGGTGGAACGGGAGATTCTCATCGTGATGAGGTGGAACGGGGAGGTTCTCATCCTGATGAGGTGGAACGGGAGATTCTCATCATGATGAGGTGGAACGGGAGATTCTCATCAGGATGAGGTGGAACGGGAGATTCTCATCACGATGAGGTAGAACGGGAGATTCTCATCACGATGAGGTGGAACCGGGAGATTCTCATCACGATGAGGTGGAACCGGAGATTCTCAGTACGATGAGGTGGAACGGGAGATTCTCATCGTGATGAGGTGGAACGGGAGATTTTCATCGTGATGAGGTGGAACGGGAGATTCTCATCACGATGAGGTGGAACGGGAGGTTCTCATCACGATGAGGTGGAACGGGAGATTCTCAGTACGATGAGGTGGAACAGGAGATTCTCATTGACTGTGATACTTTCATGTCAATATGGAGCAAAATCTCTGGGGAATGTTTCCAACAGCTTGTTGAATCTATGACATCATGAATTAAAAAGGGTTCTAGAAGGTGGACCTGATCCCCAGCCCTGGTTCTTGAGGACGGGTGTCCTGGAGGTTTTAAATGTTTCCCTGCTGCAACAAACCTGATTTGAGTAAAATGGATCTCCTCTTGCTCGGTATCAAGTCCTGCATGAGGCTGTTGACTTGATTCAGGGAAACATCTAAAACCTGCAGGATCCCGGTCCTCCAGGACCTCGGGTGGGGGTCTCTGTGATAAAGTGTTTCAGATCAGTTCTGCTTCTTTCTCGTCTCTCCAGGTTCGGCTTCGTCCATGACAAGTTTTCTGCGTCCACCTTCAACTTCCCCACAGAGAACAAACCTCAGTACATCCACGTTACAGGTTCGTCCCACCACTGCGTTCAGACGTAAACCAGCAGGTTGCTGGGAACTGACCAGTTTCCTCTCCCACCAGGCACCGTCTTCCTGCAGCTGCCGTACTCCAAGAGGAAGTACTCCAGCGGGCAGCAGCGCCGCCGCAGGAACTCCACCACCTCCAGCCAGGGCCCCTTCGGTGGGGAGGAGAGGGTGGGCTACTACTGGGCCTACAACACCATGCTGACCAAGGCCTGGAGGACGGGCGTGCTGGGCGACGAGCGGCTGGCCGACCGGCTGCTCAGAGACTTCACCGACTTCTGCTCCAACAAGGACAACAGACTGCTGAACTTCTGGGACAGCTGCCAGGACAAAATGAACGCCAGTGCCCCCTGAAAACCACTACCTGTTATTTATCTCATTAACCCCCCCCCCCCGACTGAACTTTAACGTAGACTGAGACGACAGGAAAAAAATAAACTGAATACATCAACACTTTCTCTGTTTTTTCTATCATTTTAAATCAAAGACATTCAGTCATATTTTCATTATTTAAACCACAAAGTCTGAAGAAAGTGGGGTAAAAAAAAAAAGCAGTCTGAATTTTATTATTATTATTATCATTATTATTATTGATAGTAGTAGTAGTAGTTTTTATTTAACCAGGAAAACAAAACCCTTGAGATTTAAAATCACTTTTTCATGTGTGTCCTGGAGCAGCTGGAAAGCTCAGAGGTAGTAAACACATCAAAGCACGTATAGGGAACACAATAAAGAGAGATTTAATGGGGGGGGGGTTCCAAGACTAAGTCTAATGGTCAAAGTATTTACATCAGACTAGTCTGCCTCGCCTGTGTCTGAAACTTGCTTGACTTCTGGAGGTGACAGCTGCTGGTGGCTGAAATCTGGTGTGTGGTGTGAACAGAAACGGGACCAGCACGGTGCCCTGTGGGACCCCTGTAGCAGTGCTCAGGCCCTGTTTCATGCACTGAAGAAGCAAAAACCAGGATTTGCACAGTGTTTCCAACCCTTGATGTAAAAGAGATCCATGGAGCAGGTAGATGGTAACATCCTCAACTCCGGTCCTGGATGATGAGCAAACTGTTGGGGGTCTGTCCGGGAGCTCACCAGATGAGACTCCTGCAGCTCAATGTGCTGTAGTCTGAGATCCCCGTCTGAAACTAAGGCTGAAAACAAACTAAAGCTCTGTGGTTTGGTCTCAAAGGCAGGTTTCCCTCGTCCACCATGGATGATCATCACTGATCAGGTCGATAAAAACCTGGGAACTGGTCTTTCTCGTAAACAAGGTGCCATCGAAGTCAAACAGAGTTTAGTTTCATCCAGACATCGTTCCTCATTTCCTCTTGCTGCCAAACATCTGATGGTCTGAAACAGGTGTTTTCTAATTTTCTGAGCCACAACCCCCAAAATAACATACTGTGGTGATTGTGTGTACATGTATACACACTGCCTGGCCAAAAAAAAGGTCCTCCACTCTGATATCTGGTTGGACCTCCTTTATCTTTGATTACGGCAGCATTCGCTGTGTCATTGTTTTCAGAAGCTTCTGCAATGTCATCAGATTTATTTCCATCCAGTGTTGCATTAATTTTTTTTTTCCCACCAAGATCTTGATGATGATGGTAGAGTCTGAACGCTGCTGCATCCCTTCATCTGCCTCTCTTCTTTCCCTGATGCTCTACCATCACTCTGGAACAGGGTAAATCTGGACTCATCAGACCACATGACCTTCCCAGTCCAGACTTTATGCCCCCTAGCAAACTGAAGCCTTTTTTTCCCAGTTGGCATCGCTGATCAGTGGTTTTCTTGGCTACACAGCTGTTCAGTTGGCTGAGTTTCCTTCGTGTGGAAATGCTCTTACTTTTACTATTAAACATAGCCCTATGTTCTACTGTTGTTTTTCTTCCATTTGATCTCACCAAACGTTTAAGTGATCGCCGATCACGATCATTCAGGATTTTTTCCAGCCACATTTCTTCCAGGAAGACGATGGTCCCCACTATCCTTCCAGTGTTTAATAATGCGTTGGACAGTTCTGAACCCAGTTTTAGTTTCTGCATCTCTGCTTGATGATCTGACCCTTCTCAGACAGACTAACATCTTTTCCACGACCACGGATGTGTCTTTCCACATGGTTGTTTAGGAAATGAAAAGCAACTCATTGCACCAGTTGGAGTTAAATAACTTGTTGCAGCTGAAAGATAATCGCCCATACAGTAATTATCCAATAGGAGGCTGTATATATATATATACATATAGTGTATATATATATATATATATATACACTTTTTATGTATATATCCATTTTATACTGTATATGTATGTATACACACACACATGTGTGTGTGTATATCTACATATATTATATATATACACACACATACAGGTACCCAAAAATTTAAATATAAGGATGAAAAGTTCTCATATTTCTGTAATTCAACTTAAAAGGTGCAATTTACATATCATATAGATAAATAACATGCAAATCAATATATTTCAAGCTTTTGTTTGTTTGGATGTTGCTGATTAGAAGTTGCAGCTTCAGAAAACCTCAAATTCAAAAACTCAAAAAATTAGAATATTGTGAAAAGCTCCAGTATTGTAGCTCAGAGTGTCACATTCTAATCAGGTAAGTAATCCAAAGCACCTCCATAAGTGCCCTGAGCCTTTAAAAACTTCTGTCTTGGTTTAGAAGAATTCACAATCATGGGGAAGATGCTGATCTGACAGTTGTGCAGAAAACCATCATTGACTCCCTGCACAAGGTGGAAAGACACAAAAAGTGATAGAAAAGAAGCTGGATGTTCTCAGAGTGCTGTCTCAAAGCACATTAATGGACAGTTAAGTGGAAGAAAACGGTGTAGAAGCCGGAGGGCTGACAGCAGCCTGGAAAAGATGGTCAGTGTCAAGTTCCCTAGTCTGTGATGACCTGGGGTCTATGCCAGCTGCTGGTGTTGGTCCGCCGTGCTTCATGAAGTCCAGCATCAATGCAGCCGTCTACCAGGACATTTTGGAGACCTTCATGCTTGCTTCAGTGGACCAGCTGTATGGGGATGCAGACTTAATCTTCCAGCAGGACTTGGTTCCTGCCCACACTGCCAAAACTACAAAATCCTGGTTCAACAACCATGGATCACCATGCTGGATTGGGCTGCAAACCCACCTGACCTGAACCCCATCGAAATAATGTGTGACATTGTCAAGAGATAGCTGAACGGGAAGAGAGCAAACAATAAAGAAGAGCTCAGTGCTGTGATGGAAGCATGTTGGTCTTCCATAACAGCTGAGATACGCCACAAGCTGCTAGCATCCATGCCACGCCGGGTTAAAGCTGCTAGCATCCATGCCACGCCGAGTTAAGGAGTCATTAATGCAAAAGGGGCCAAACCAAGTACTAAGTACAGATGCAAGATTTTTCTTTAGGAGGCCTGATATTTTGCTTTTAAAATCCTTTTATGATTGATATCATGCAATATTCTAAGTTTTTGAGTTTTAGAATTTGAGGTTTTCTTAAGCTGCAAGTCCTAATCAGCAACATTCACATAAAGAAAAGCTTGAAATATATTGATTTGCATATTATTTGTCTATACAATATGCAAATTGCACCTTTGAAGTTGAATTACAGAAATACATGAACTTTTTCAGGATATTCAAACTTTTTGGGTAGTACCTATACATACATATGTGTATGTATATATATATATATACATATATATATATATATATATATATACATACATATATACATATATATATGTGTGTGTGTGTGTGTGTGTGTGTGTAAAATTAGCCTTCTGTTAAATGGGAGGGGCTGTAAATTTTTACACCCCACTGTATGTGTGTGTGTATATATATTGTTCACCATAAATGTCATGATGGGATCTTTTGTATTGTCTGAAGTTTCTGAAAATATTGGCTCACTTACATCCAGAAAATAAACCATGGTGAATAATTTCAGACACATTTCCAGTTTTACTGTATGAAACCGGTTTAACGAGGGTTTCTTTATTAAACACGTCACACTGCAACAAAAGAGCAGAAAGCCGACGTAGTTTCCATCAGAGATGAGGTCGTAGCAGTTTGGCTTAAACATCTCGTCCAGTAAGATTCCCTCCTGGTATTTACATATATTAGAGCATCAATCCCTTTACGTCATTAAATATCACATACATTTGTAGTATTCAAGTTTCTCTTGATTTAAAATTTTCCTTTTATTGTTCTTCTTTAATTAAGCATAAAGCTGAATGATTGAGCATCATGTTTCACCAAAACGGTGCTGAAAACAACATAAACAAGGCACAAACAGAAGAACCTCGTCCTTCCTGGTCGGGTTTAAGTGCCATCTGTGCATCATCATCATCATCATCCTCATCCATGTGTGCTGGTTCATAGGGTCAACGTTCCCAGCATTTCCCTTCTTCATCCGTGTCGTCCCTGATCCGACGTGCAGCGGTGAAACGTGGACGCTGCGACATGTTCAAGCTTCTCCCTGATGCTCCGTTGTTAAACATGAGATAAATCACCACGGTAACCATCCTCCCACGTCTGCCAGGTTAAATAATAGGGTGGAATGTAATTATATCACATGATGACATGTTTCCAGTAGGTTCAGGTCTGAGGTGAGCAGCTTTCCTCGTATTAAATCTCTCAGAGCACCAAAGTCTCAAATGTTCAAATTTCAACTCTTTAATTCTCACGTCTACGCTGGAGGAGAAGACGTCCACGTAGCCTTCGTCTTCCTCAGACGTCTGCGGTTAATCTGACGGGAATGATTATTCCTCCCGTCGTCCTCTTTAGAGACGAGTCTGTGAACAGCCTCACGCTCTTTTCAGAATCAGAAAACGGTTTTGGTAAATGATGGGAAACACGGTGCGAGAGTAGGAAAAACAAAACATGAAATGGAAAAAAGGAAACAAACAAAATCAAATTTAAAAAAAAGAACAAAATGAAATAAATTAAGCATTTTAGAAAACAAAACTGAATAAAAAAATCAATTAAAAAATGTGTTTAACAAAATTAAATGCCACATTTACAAAAACAAGTTAAATTGAGATGAAAAAGGTTCAAATAAAAAGATTAAATAAACCAAATAAAATAAAAATTACACGAAAATAAAGATAAAATAAAAATGAAATAAAATTAATCTGGAGTTGAAAATGAAACAAAATCAAATAAAAAATAAAACAAAACAAAATAAATTACGCTGAATTAAACAAAATAAAATAAAAAACATAAAAAAGAATAAAATTAAAATTAAACAAAAAATAAAGAGAAAACAAAAATTAAATAAAAATTAATCTGCAATTTTAAAAATAAAATTAAACAAAAAATAAAACAATAAAATAAAATAAATCATAAAATAAAAATTAAATAAAACAAAATAAAATAAATGAAACGAAATAAAGTAAAAACAAAATAAAACAAAACATAATAAAATAAAATGAAATTCCCTCTTTTCTTTGGAGCAGTCCATGAGAAATTCCTGAAACGTTTCCCTGATGATCTTATTGATAAATCTGAAGCGTCCGGTTGCATCAGATCTGGTTCCTGCTAGTTGACCCCGGCCGTCTCGTCAGAGACCACCGGCAGACCACCTGGACACACACAGAAACACACCGTCTAACAGATGAACACACACACGCGTGCAGACGGGATGTGGTTAACACACGTGACTCACGCGGCCGGATCTTGATGGGCCAGATGAGGATGGAGCAGAGAGCCAAGGCCGCCACGATGGCCACACCCCCCGTCACGCCGACCATGACGTAGTGGTAGAACCAGACGCAGGCCGGGCAGCAGACCACAGTGCTGACACACACACACAAACACAACTTCCTGTTCCTCAACATGCTTTTGACACTCATGCAAGTTTCTGAGTAAATGTGGCAACGTTCAGACTAAAAATAACCCCTAAATCTAAATTTAAACTTCTTCTTCTCTGTTATTGTCGCTTCTCTCCTGCAGCTGCTTCTGTTTTTACAGAGGAGCGATCTGATTGGTTGGGAGAGGGAGGAGAATCAATTTCCAGGACATTATACTTTTTACATTTTCCAGGTTTTCCAGGACCGTGGGAACCCTGACTGTTCAGGTAGCTGTTTGTGAAAGAAGTTTGAGAAACTTTCTGAAGAATTTTGAGGAACAAAGAGAGTGACATCATCAGCATAGAGTGGAGGCTCTGAGGAAAATGTCTGAATTTTCATCAAACTTCAACTGTGATTGTGTCAAAACCGTAAAAGACGTCAAAACACTCTTTCAGATACAAAAAGTTTTATCTTTCATGACTCGTTTAAGCCTCAAACTGAGTTTCTACATGAACGTACGTCTGAGTTACCGGGCTACAAAGTCGCTTTATTTTTTCACCCCCAGCTCACTTCTGCTTCTGCCGTGCGACGAGTTCTGGCCAGAAATGTGAGACAGAAACAGAAGTATTATAATGTACTTGTACTTCTTTGTTCTATTTAATCATATCCAGGTTAGAATGATGCTGTTTTACTGGTGTGATCCACTGGAGTTAAACTGGACCCTGAACTACACACCGCTGTGATATCGTCTCGGATGGACTGATATATCCTGAATGATATCACATCCAGTCACGGCAGCATCTGTGATATCAGTAAACATCTATTATCTTTTCATGGGGATCGACCGATACAGTTTTTTTAGGACCGATACAACCTGCTGATATTTGGGGTCGATACTGCATTTGACTCCCACATTAATATAATGGATACAATGAAAAGAAATTTTACAACTCTTCATTTAAAAAAAAGAACAAAGTACTGAATAAATACATAAAAAAAAGAAACAGTGTACTTGGCTAGGTCATTATAGTAAACTACAACTGATAAAAAAATGAAAACTAAAATTGAAAAAACATTTTTAACTGAAATAAAAATAGACTTTAAAAATCAATAACGAACAAACTGTATTTTGTCTTTACAAAATTAAAATTACTAAAACATCCTTAGTTTTAGTCTTTCTACATTTATTCAGCCTTTTGAGTTGATATGAAATCTATTTAATAGGGCAGGGAAAAAATATCGATATGAAATATTGCAATATTTTCATATGTAGATTTCACATTTAAATTTAAAAACGCAATATTTATCTATTTGACTAACGAAATCTCGCAACATTCCATCATTCGCTTACGAAATCTTGTGAGATTTCACGAAAACCTGCGAGATTTCATAACAGAACGACAAAATCTCGCGAGATTAAGTTAGTAAAATAGATCAATACCGCGTTTTTAAATATCAATATGATATCAGCATATGAAAATATTTTGATATTTCAGTGTACCGATATTTTCTCCACCCCTACTATTTACATCTATTTACTTTGTTCAAGCGATTTTACTCCAAGTGACTTTGTGATGATTTTGAATATTACACCAAATACCTATAAATACCTAAAAACTAAAACTAACACTGAAACTAATAAAAACTAAACTGAAACTAAGCACTTTCCAAAAAATAAAAACTAATAAAAACTAGCAAACCTGCTTAAAAAACTAACAAAAACTAACTGAATTGAAAAACAAAAAGTAAAAAATAAATAAAAACTGAAAGTAATTAAAAATCCAAAACTATTATAACGTTGCTACTTGGAAACAAATATTAAACAAAAACATTAAACTTGTGATAAATATATTTTAAAAAGTTTGTAAATTATGCCAAGTGGGGGTATCAGCCAACACACCAGACATATCGGCGGATGCCGACAACAACATCAAATATTGGCCTAAAATATCGGCCGGCTGATGTATCGGTCTATCCTTAGTGTTAAATCTGCTCATTGCCTACCTGCCAGTACTTCCTGGTACAGCTGATACTTAAATACACCTGACAAACTGGTTTGTTGATGGAAACAAAATAAACTTTTTGCTTAACAATGAAGGATTGTTGTTTCTGTGTGTGTGTGTGTTCCTGTATTTGCTACTTTGTGAGAACTTTGTGCTTTTAACCAACAAAGTGAGGACATTTTGTCGGTCCTCACTAAAAAAGCCTGAGAAAACTTATTTTTGAGGGTCCAGATTTAGTTTTAGAGTTTAGGTTAGGATTATGTTTTGGTTAGGGTTAGGACAAGCGGCTAGGGAATGCATTGTGTCAATGAATGTCCTCACGAAGATAGAAGCACAAGAATGTGTGTGTTTCTGTACTTCAAGGTTAGAATAGTTTTGGATTTTGAATCAGTTTCAGTTTTATTTAGTTTTGACTTTTTGTTTTTCAGTTCAGTTACTTTTAGTTAGTTTTTTTTTTAGCAGGTTTGCTTTTTATTAGGATTTATTTTGGGGAAAATGCTTAGTTTTAGTTTAGTTTAGGTTTTTTTTTGGGGGGGGGGGGGGGGGGGGGTAAATTGTAGGTATTTGTCTGGTGTGATTTTGTATTTGTCTGCAGTGACATTCAAATTCATCAGAGAGTCACTCAGAGCTCAGTAACGCAAAGCAAAGTAAATAGATTAAATAGAAAAGATTTCATATCAACCCAAAAGGCTTGAAAGATTTACTAAGACTAAGGATGATTTAGCAAGAATTTTAGTTCGTCTTGTAAAGATAATACAGTTAAAGTTATCGTTTTTTTTAAAAGCTGTCTTTTTATTTCAATAAACAATAATGTTTTTTCAATTTTAGTTTTCATTTTTTCGTTAGTTTTAGTGAACTATAATAACCTTGATTATAACACTAAGGCAATAACATATATATTTTTTATTCTATTTCTTTTGTCATTTACTTGGAAAGTTTTCTTTTCCTCACATAATTTCCCACAAATACCTTTATTTTTGTTGAACCTTTTTCAAAGAGTTAAATCACATGGAGGAAAATCTGTCCTCTTTTTGCAAGTCTTTTTTTATTTCAAAACTTGAAGTTGAAATAAAACTGATTCCTTTCTCAATAGCAAGTATTTATTAAAAATGATCATTTGTCTTTTTCCAAAAGTTCCATGGAACATCTGCGGCTCTAAACGACTTTTATGTGGCTGGTTGAGGCTAAAAATGGCTCTTTGGATGGTAAAAGCTGCAGACCCCTGGTTTGGGGTTGGGGTTAGGGAATGCATTATGTCAGTGAATGTCCTCAGAAAGATAGAAGTGTAAGGATGTGTGTGTGTGTACTGACTGGCAGGGATGCAGCGCCTGGATCAGCATGACGGCGACTCCGTTCCCCAGCTTGTCGGTGAAGCTCATGGCTCCGTAGACGAACGCGCCGCTTTGCTGCGGACGGACAGACAGACAGACGTGTTAGAGGCTGATGCCTTCTTCTTCTTCTTCTTCTTCTTCTTCTTCTTCTCCTGTTCCTCTGCTCACCGTCTGGTCGGCGATGAGCTCGGCGGTCATGGCCAGCGATATGACCAGGATGGTGGCGGAGCCAGCGCCCAGCAGCGCCGCCGCCCCGTACACCCGCTGCTCCATGCTGGCGTCCAGCAGCACCCAGTAGGAGAAGCCCAGCACCAGCAGGAGGCCCACGAAGTAGGTCATCTGAAGGAGGAGGAGGAGGACACCTTCATCACTGAGGAGGAGGAGGAGGAGACTCCTGTCTCTGAGGACAGCAGTCCTGCAGAGTCAGACTGCCGATGGAGGAAAACCCACAAGCAGAACCAGCTGCTCAACTTTTTTCCTCTTTCTATCTATCTAAAATGTTTCTGAACCATTTACCTCATTTTAATTTTTTCTGTTTGTAATGTATTCTTACAAATAAATACCGTCTATAAATCTTTTTAATCCAGGTTTTATTAATCTTAGAACACCTAACAATTCAGAAGATATATCAGTACTTCAGTAAATGTAGTTTTAGTTACAGTGAAAACAAAGGTATGTAAATCTAATGGATTATTAGTGTCGATCGTCATCAATTTGTCTTTAATTTCTATAGATCTTCCTTTAAATATACTTTATAGTTGGCTTCTATAAACATTATTATTCTGCAGACTAAAGAGATTGTTTAAAGCAGCAACAGAAAAGACGATAAAACCAATCATTTGCATGATATCTGGCTAGTGTTTGTCGTGGCTGGATTTACTTCTGACTAGTAAATCAAAGACACGACTGTAATAGTAACAGATATTATTCATTATATAATAAAGCATTTTAACTTTGAGCATAAATGATGAAACCAGATAGAAAACAAGATCAGAAACTAGGGATGCACGATATAATCAGCCCCCTTTCGGTATCAGCCTATATCGGCTTTAAAACTGAGTATCATCGGCCACCCAACCGATATTTAACAGATATTTAACCGATCAGCCAACTGTTTCTAAAGTAGAAAAAAAACCAACCTACTTCTTCAAAAACCTCTTCTTTTACAGACTTTAAAACTTCTAAAGACCAGGGGTGGGAAAAATATTGATGCACTGAAATTTCACGATATTTTCATATGCTGATATATTGACATTTAAAAAAACGCAGTATTGATCCATTTTACCAACAAAATCTCGCAACATTTTATTGTTCCGTTACAAAATCTTGCGAGAATTCACAAAAATTTTGCGACATTGTCATATGCTGATATCATATTGACATTTAAAAATGCAGTATCGATCTATTTCATTTTCAAAATCTCATGAGATTTCATAGTTCTGTTACAAAATCTTACGATATTTCGTTAATTCTCACCAGCTTTCGTAATTTCAGATTGACATATGAAAATATGGCGATATTCCAGTGTATTGATATTTTTGTGACTGGACCATAAGGAACTAATTTTATGTCTTTCAAGGCATCACTGATCCCGAACAGTCTCTAACTCCCATTAAACAAAGCTGGTGCAGCAGTTTTACAGTTCAGAGGGTTCTCACTTCACACACATTGTTTTGTCCATTGAGGGACACCGTAGTAAAAATGGTAAAAAATTGCGGGGTTTATGTGAACACATTTATAACAAACTTATAATTATTTGTTATAAATTTATCATATTTATGATAAAATAATTACTTATAAATAATCTGCTGTTGCGGACTGTAAACAGGTCTGGTTTAACTGGACTGTAACTGGACTAACTGGACTGGACTACAGCGGGTCTACGGTCAGTTTCTGGTCTGTATTGTCAGAACCGGACCAGACGAGTCCACCTGAAGCAGAACTTACACACTTGCCGATGCGTTTACTGACAGGCTTCATGATGAAGGAGGACAGGAAGCCGCTGACGTACATGACCAGAGGGATGGTGGCGATGAACTTCTGTTGGAGGAGAGGAGACGTGAGGAGGAGGAGGAGATGATGAAGGAGGAGGCGTGAAAGGAGGAGACGGCTTACCTTGGGGAGGCCGAGCGTGTTGATGAGGTACATGGAGATGTAGGTCTGGGAGAGGTTAACGATCAGCCTGGTGCACATGTAGAGCAAGGCCACCTGCAGAGACCAGCAGAGACCAGGAGAGACCAGGAGGGACCAGCAGAGACCAGCAGAGACCAGCAGAGACCAGGAGAGACCAGCAGAGACCAGCAGGGACCAGCAGAGACCAGCAGAGACCAGCAGAGACCAGCAGAGACCAGCAGAGACCAGCAGGGACCAGCAGGGACCAGCAGGGACCAGCAGAGACCAGCAGAGACCAGGAGAGACCAGCAGAGACCAGGAGAGACCAGCAGAGACCAGAGACCTACGTTAGACCTGAACCAAGCTGAGGAAGAACCTTGTCCTGTGTGACACCAACCTGGTAGAAGGAGGGCTGCTGCAGCCAACATTTCCACTGCAGGAGGCGGGAAGGCGTGTTGGAGGAGGCCAGCAGGGGTCTCCGCTCCCCCTCAGCCTCCTCCTCCTCCTCCTCCTTACTCCTCCCCCTGCCCTCCTCCTCTCCAGCTCTGCTCCTCCGTCCCTCCGTGGTTCCCAGGTGGAAGAAGACAGAGAACAGCGCACCGATGCCGAGCACGATCAGCGCCAGGTTCTGCAACCAGAAATCAAACATGGCTTCAGCCAGAGGCTTCTTCATCTCCGGGACAATGAAGACTCCAGACCAGCCAGCTCTTCATCGTGCAACATTCATTCCCCCTTTCTGAAGGCCTCTCTTTTTTGTGGAGTGCCTCAAGGCTCCATGTTGGGGCCATTGTTGTTCTCTCTTTACATGCTGCCTCTGAGGTCTGTTATAGCCAGACACAACGTTCGTCACTATGCAGACGACCTGTAGGTTTATCTTTGTGTTCCCAAACTGCAACCTGCGGCTCCAGAGCCACAATGGCTCCCAATAATACTGACTAAAAATGATAAAGAACCCAGTACTGCTTAAAAATATAGATGATAATAAAGTAGGTTTCAGCAGTTTTTCATTGGTATGATTGCACTTAATTTTTACAATTAAAAGTACCAGTAGCTTTTTTTCTACATCTGTTTCTCTTCTCATTAGCTTGGAAATGTTGGCCTACTTCTGCAAAACAGCCTCAAAAGAGCAAAATCCCATAAAAGAAAATGGAACCATCCCTTTGTATAGGTTTTATGTTTTGTTTTGGACGGGAGTGGATAAGGGCCACAGAAAAAAAAAATTCTAACAAAAGTCAGAATTCTGACTAAAGTCTCAGATTTCTGACTTTTGTCCATTAAAAGAAAGTTTATATATATATATATATATATATATATATATATATATATATATATATATATATATACACACATATATATATATATATATATATATATATAATTTTCTTTTAAAAAATGAATTCTGACTTTTTTCCAAAACAGAAAAAAAAAAAAAATAAAAATAGGGATTTTTTTTTTAAATTTCTGAAAAAAAGCCTGAATTCTGATACTCTTCCGTAGTTTTGTTTTCCAAAACCTAAAAGTCTAAATAAAACTGGTTTGTTAAAAATGGCAACAGATTTCATAAAGTAAGTATTTATCAAAAATTATAAGCTGTCTTTTAAAAAATGCCATGAAACATTTCTCTGGATGACTTATTTAGCTGGGTTAAGGCAAAATCGGCTCTTTGGTACGTAAAGGTTGCAGACCCCTGCCTTAGCTGGTTTAATCTCAGACATAAAGTTGTGGTTACGGCAAAATTTTCTTCACCTAAATGATGATAAAACAGAGTATATTTTATTTGGCGATTGCCCTCTTTTGATCTTAACCTTCTATCCTCTGAACTGAAACCTGCTGTCAGGAACCTTGGAGTTATCTTTGACAGCAGTTTCAGATTTCATAAGCAGATTGATGGTGTGGTCAGGGGCAGTTTTTTATCAACTACGTCTTTTGACAAAGGAAAAACCTTTTTTAAATCGTAGCGATCTTAAAAAAAGCTATTTATGCTTTTATAAGTTTAAAACTCAACTATTGTAATGCACTCTATGTCGGAGTTCCTCAATAATCCATGAGCCGTCTTCAGTTGGTTCAGAATGCAGCTGCCGGCTTTCTACCCAACACTCCCCGACGTCAGCACATCACCCTGCTTCTGTTTTCTCTTCGCTGGCTTCCCGTGTCTTTTAGGATTGATTATAAAATGATACCATTTGGTTCTGAAGATTTAATGGTCTTGCCCCTCCTTAACTGTCCAAACATTTGCATGTTCGGAGCCCAACCAGAGCTTTAACGTCAGCAAACCAGCTCTTGTTGGAAGTCCTTAGAACCAGGCACAAGCACCGGGGTCACAGGGCGTTCTCGGTCCCTGGACCCAGACTCTGGAACAAACTACTTCCTGACGTGCGCTCTATAACACTTTGGCCTTTTTACAGATCAAAGCGCATTTATTCAGACTGACTTTTAACACGCAGTAATGTGATGATGTATCTTTATATCTTATTTGTATTTGCTTATTATTTTCTTCATGCTGTTTTTATTATCTATAATGTTGATTTTATGGAAAGCCCTTTGGTCACCTTGTGTCCTGTAAGGGGCTATATAAATAAAATTGATTGACTGATTTATTGAGGGACGTCCAGGTCCTGGACTTACCCTGAAGACGGGGATGTCCGCGGGTCCGAGCGCGTCGCTGAGCGGGTCCTCGTCTCCGGCCTGGACGTGGAACAGCAGGTAGGCCAGCGCGTACACGGCGATGTTGGCGATGACGGTGAACGCATACCTGCTCACACAAACACAGATGCCTGTTAGGGGTGGGAGTCATCAGGTACCTCCCCATACAATAATATCACAATATTTTGCCCACGATAACGGTAATATCACAATATGTCGATTCTGGTTTGATTATATAACCAGTATATTGGAATAAATTTAATCCACGATACCTAATAATGTGTCACTGAAGAGATTCTGAATTTATTGACCAAACTGGATCCATTTCAACTGAATTACAAAATACTGTAAATCAATTTCACATAAGTGACAAGAAGTCGTGTGTAATTTGTAAAACAAAGTGCACAGTAGTTCTTCTTAGAGGAGGATATGAAAATGCATATTACTGCAAACAAAAAATAAACATTTCAGTCAGTCATTAAAATCTCAAACTGGTTTGTGAAAACCTGGACACACATGTTGACGTACTTTCCACTGTGAGGAAAGTTGAACCTGCAGATGCACGTAGATATCAGGGGAGAGGAGATACTTTCTACATGCTGGACTGCTGCTGACAGAAGCTCTTGTGAGATTTTGTAATGGAACGATGAAATCTGGCAAGATTTCACAATAAAACGATGAAATCTTGTGAGATTTCGTAACAGAATGATGAAATCTCTAAAGATTTTATGATAGAATGGTGAAATCTTACAAGATTTCACAATAAAATGATGAAATCTTGTGAGATTTTGTAACAAAATGATGAAATCTCTAAAGACTGACAGAATGATGAAATCTCATGAGATTTCACGATAAAATGATGAAATCTTGTGAGATTTTGTAACAGAATGATGAAATCTTTAAAGACTGTGATAGAATGATGAAATCTCGCGAGATTTCGTAACAGAATGATTAAATCTCACAACATTTCACAATAAAATGATGAAATCTCGTGAGATTTCGTAACAGAATGATTAAATCTCACAAGATTTCACAATAAAATGATGAAATCTTTTAAGACTTTGTGGTAGAATGATGAAATCTCACAAGATTTCGCAACAGAATGATGAAATCTCTAAAGACTGTGATAGAATGATGAAATCTCGCGAGATTTCGTAACAGAATGATTAAATCTCACAAGATTTGATGATAAAATGATGAAATCTCTAAAGACTTTGTGACAGAATGATGAAATCTCACAAGATTTTGTGATAGAATGATGAAATCACTAAAGACTTTGTGATAGAATGATGAAATCTCGCGAGATTTCGTAACAGAATGATTAAATCTCACAAGATTTCACAATAAAATGATGAAATCTCTTAAGACTTTGTGGTAGAATGATGAAATCTCACAAGATTTCACAATAAAATGATGAAATCTCTTAAGACTTTGTGACAGAATGATGAAATCTCACAAGATTTTGTGATAGAATGATGAAATCTCACAAGATTTTGTGGTAGAATGATGAATTCTCACAAGATTTCGTAACAGAATGATGAAATCTCTTAAGACTTTGTGGCAGAATGATGAAATCTAATGAGATTTTGTTATTTAAAAAGTACTGATACAGTGTTTATAACATTGATACTAAATAGTGACATATAATATCGCAATATTTCAGTGTATGGATATTTTGCCACACCCCTAGTGCACGTTCAGGACTGATCCGCCGTGTCCGGTGTCCGGTTCTACACCCTTACCTGTACGCGGTCAGCTCCACCTTGGCGTGCTCGCAGGTGACCAGCTCCGGGATCAGGGACAGGTGGGAGATCTGCGTGGCGGCCCAGCCGAACTGGAAGATGACGATGAACGGGACGAAGTAGACCAGACTGGCCCACTGAGGCGTGGAGGAGTCGCAGCCCAGACACTGGTTGAAGATGAAGGCGAAGGACAGCACCACGCTCAGCGTACCTGCAGGGAGCAGTGACGTAACCACGGTAACACGGGGAAAGCAGAGAAAACACCCATGCTGGGACGTATGACTTGTGTATCAAGGCTGCGCAATTTATCGAAATTTGATCGCGATTTCAATTTTTGTATCAAACGATCTCCAAACTCATAATCCAGTTGAAACAATTCATTTTCCTTTTTCTTTACAGAATTTCTAAAGTTATTCGTGAGTTTCAGATGCTTCTCACCAGGAAATTCGTTGGTGACATTAATAGAAAAGTTAGATTTGGAATGTGGCATCATTGCACCGCAGCTTAGCGTTTATTTTGGTTGTGGGTGCACGAGAATGAAAGGAAATTATTACGCCATTCCGATAAGTCGGATATCATGACGACGTGCCCCGATAACATATACAGTCGTCCTCAAAATGATTCTTACTCTCCTTTTAAAGAAAAAGCTACATTCAGAACAGTAATTCAAATAACAAGAAACTAAAGAAACTATTAATAAATACAAATTTACAAAATTATAATTTAGTGACGTAAAATGTTGCTTTTGAATTGTGGTTGTTAAAAATAATAATTAATAAAAACAAAAAACAAAACTGTCGCGGACACATTAGAGACTCTTCCCCATGAACATGGACCAGCATACCTGTGAGCAGGTGCAGACGTCTGATTGGACGTTACAGAAACACCTGATTGCAGTGATTGTCCCAAAGTGTTGAACCATTTTAGCTTCAGAGCTCCATCATGCTGCTTACTTGTTTAATTTTTGTGTGTTTGGTTTTAATATTTAATATCTACGGAGGATTCGTGCCACTGAAGGAAAACAATTCTGAGAAAAAAGGCAGAATTCTGACTTTTGTCTCAGAATTTTAATTTTATTTTTTTTCTTCAGTGGTCCTGATCCGCTTCCATAAAAACCAATGTAATTATTATTATAATTTTTTTATTTATTTCTTTTGTTTTTTTATTTTATTTCACTCACAACTGATTTTTTTCCTTCTTTTATTTGACGGTATGAATCATTCTGAGGACGACGGTGTATTATTTTTGTCAGCAGGGCAGTGCTACGCTCACATAACAGACCAGAATTATTGTTGTTTACAATCCTCTCTGTTTACATAAACAAGTCTGACCTGTAAGTCATTACTATTGTTTACAAATAAACTTTTTCAGATTGTGTTCATTCATCATTTTCTGTTTTTTTAACTTGTTTTTTCGGCTCTTTTTCAGTTTGTAATCCTGATGCAGGTATCTGCATTGTGTCCGTAAGCAATGCTCCTTATTTAAATTGATGCGCATTTGAAATATCGAAGTTTTGTTTGATATCTTTTAGAAGAAAAACATTTTCACTGGAAAAAAATACACATTTCTTTAGTTAAAGAGTGAAAAGTCTTTTTGGTTTTGTCGTCATGATTAGGTATGTATGTGTGTTATCGGTAATCAGTTATCAGTATCAGCCTTTAGAAGCTGAAATTATCGGTTTTCAGTATCAGTTTTTATAAAACTTTGTCATGCATCCCTAATTTGGGGATTTTTTTAAATTTAAATAAGTATGTTTCTTTCATTCTTCATTCCAGAACAGCTGGATACGTAGTTTATTTTGGATACATTTATGTTTTTCTATGCCTTATTTAATGTTCAAAAACTTATTTTGTTTAATTACATTTTCATACATTGTAAAACATCTGTAACATATTTGCAGCCTATAGTTATTTCCAATTTGAAAGTTTTGCATTAATTATCAATAAAGTGTTTTTTACATGCTGTAGAAATAAACAGTGCAACTAAAAAATTAATAATTTGAATAATCATGAATAATCATGATTTAAATATTGACCAAAAATAATTGTGATAATGATGTTTTCAATCAACCAGCAGCCTTATCGTTAGGGCTGGGAGAAAATATCGATACACTGAAATATCGCAATATTTTCATATGCAGATTTCACATAGATATTCAAAAATGCGATATTGATCTATTTCACCAACTAAATCTTGCGAGATTTCATAAGATAACGGGGGAAATCTCACAGGATTTCTCTGACTGAACAACTAAATCTCACAAGATTTCATTAGTGAAATAGATCAATACCACATCTTTAAATATAGATATGATATCAGTATATGAAAGTATCGCGATATTTCAGTGTATCAAAATTTTTTCCCAGGCCTACTTATTGTGCTTCTTCAGGGGAAACTGTTTGTGAAATAAGATTGAGAAACTTTCTGAAGAATTTGAGGAACAAAGAGAGTGACATCATCAACCAGAGTGACATCATCAACCAGAGTGGAGGCTCCGAGGAAAATGTCTGAATGTTCATAAAACTTTAACTGTGATTGTGTCAAAACCGTAAAAGACGGCAAAATGCTCCTTCGGATACAAAAAGTTTTATCTTTCACGACTCGTTTAAACCTGGAACCAAGTTCCTACATGAACGTACGTCTGAGTTACCGGGCTGCAAAAACCCAAATCTTACCAAGTATGTTTTCATTTTTTAGTCAAAATATCTCATCACACTCAACACAAGACAAAATCACCCAAACACAAACATTTCAGTGAGACATAGTATCTTGTTTTAAGGAAAATGCATCTTATTCCAAGAAATCTTATCAAGAAATTTTCACTTGTTCCAATGGCAGAATTTTTTTTTTTCTAATAACAAGCAAAAATAATAAAATAATAAGTTAAAAATCTTTTTTTCTTATTACAATAATAAAAATTTAATATTTTTTTCTTATTACAAGCAAAAATAATAAAAAAGTTAAAAAAGCTTTTTTTCTTATTACAATAATAAAAAAAATTAAAAAAATCTTTTTTTCTTATTACAAGCAAAAAAATATTTTTAAAACCTTTTTTTCTTATTTCAAGAATAAAAAAAATTTTTAAATCTTTTTTTTCTTATTACAAGCAAAAAAATATAAAAAATAAATTAAATCTTTTTTTTTCTTATTACAAGAAAAAAAATTTAAAAAAACTTACAACAAAAAAACTTTTAATTTTTACTTATTTTAAGAGTCACCAAGATCTTTTTTTGCTTGTAATAAGCAAAAAAATTTCTAACAGCCGTCGTTAAACCGTCTATAAATCTGCATAACGTGCCAGTTAATGTTTAGAAAGAGAACAGCCGAACGAGCTGTTACATGCAAACCTTTAATGAGGTCATGCAGACAACAGCTGACAGATCCACAACTATGATCAGATGTTTTCTGTTGCAACACGTCTGCTTCATCTTTTTCCAGATGATGCATTCTCACTCACCGACTAGATGCCATGTCTTCCTCTTCCCGTAGTTGCCACATCCGGGCGTTTGGTCTGACTCGTAGCCAATGAGAGGCGTGCAGATGCCGTCGGCTACCTGCCCGACGAGCAGCAGCACACCTGCAGCAGCAACAACAAACAGCAGAGGCATGACAGAGGCTCCAGGAAGAGTTTACACACACTTATTGATTAGAACTGGAAAATTCCCAAAGAATCTCGATATTCCAGTTAGAAAACAGACAAACATCACATGATACAAGTTCCACACGGGCACGCATGACAGGAACTTTTTACTCAGCAGGAGGAAGACGTCATACACAGCCATCCGCAAATTACTCACAACTGCCAATTATAGAATGCTTATTTTAAAAAACTCATTCAAATAACTAAAAAAGTGATAATAAATAAAAATTTCCTAAATTATAATTTAGTGAAATAAAATATTAATCATGAATTGTAGTTGAAAATATATTTTAAAAAATAAACAAACAAAACTGTCCCAGAAAAATCAGAGCACCTTTTTCCATGAACATGGACCAACATACCTGTCAGCAGGTGCAGACGTCTGATTGGACGTTACAGAAAACACCTGATTGCAGAGATTGTGTCAAAATGTTGCTCAATGAAATTTAAGCACAGGAGCCATATCATGTTGTTTACTTGTTTTAGCTTTTGTTTGTTTGTTGTTAATATTTCTGTTGAACCACAATTCAAAATCAATGTCATGATTTTCATAAAACTTTTATTTATTATTAAATTAAAACCTTTGTAGTGGCAGCTTAATGGAAGAGTTTAAAACATATAAATTTATATATATATATATATATATATATATATATATATATATATATATATATATATATATATATATATGTATAAAATAATAGTGTACATAATAACTTAATATACTATAAGTTGAATATGATATATAATTTTAAGTACAACTACATATTCTTATGGAATTGTATGTCCTGACAATGTCAAGTCCAGGAATGTGTATGTCTGATTACATACATGATGTGCATCACTATATCTGACTGTTAGAGATGCAAGATATCGGGTTTTCGGCCGATATCTGATACGCCGATATTCTAAAACTCATTGGGTTGATAAGCAAAACTGATATTAAAGCTGAAATGATGTAATATTCATTCTTTGAGTGAACTTATAAAAATAATTCTGCTGCAGATCCAGTAGTTGCTGTAGACGTCATCATGTTGCGCGGTGGGCGTGGCCTAACGTTGTTCCCATGCCCCACGGATTAAAAAAAAACAACAACGTTCTGTGGGCTCGTCACCAAACAGCATCTGTTATATCAGTTAGTTATATCGGTGGAAAGGCCAACATCTGATTCTCAGATTTAAAGCCGATATTGGCTGATACCGATATTGGGTTGATAATATCGTGCATCTCTATGAATAATGTTGCAGGAGAAATTCAGTGTGGCATCTTCATCCCACAGCGTGGACTCCTAGGTTATTATAGTTAACTAAAACTAACGATGAAACTAAAATTGCAAAAACATTTGCAATTTTACAATTTCTTGGTTCTTATTAATTGATCAGCTCTGACACAGTTCTTCTTCTTTGCTGTTAAAACAGTCGCGCTGTCCTGTCGTCTGCCGTTTTAGAGGGGTGAGGAAGACCTGATCCCCTGTTAGACCAGGAGCTAACTGGTAATCATGTCAGTGGTGTGACAGTATTTCATACTGGATTCTCTCTGATCAAATCACAGTCATACAGGTGGAATATGAAATTTTTTCTATAACATAGTGGTATCGGTACTCAGTATCGGTCGATACCCACAGCACAAGAAGAGGGAAAAAAAATGGTCTTGGGACATCTATAGTTAAAACCATGAAGGAAGGTTTAATCTTTCGTGCCTTATTTAGATTTAAATGAAGTTTCCGTGTAAAACTAGAGCCGAGTTACGAGGCTGCAGAGTGGGCTTGGTTTTTCCCCGTTCATTCCCATGACAGATATTTCTCTGGTTTTTGCATTTTTTTTTTTCAAATAAACGATGCGATGTGTCGCTTCCAATAATACCAGCACACTTCCCTGATTAATATGTTTAATGTTTTATTGCCAATTGCTTGAGTTTTATAAAACTTTATTCAGCTACTCACAGAAATTTGTGTCAGAAACAGAAGAAAAAGAAACTGATGGAAATGTGTGTGCCTTAATATCTTCAGCTCTGATACCGATGATCAAATTACTGTTTAATCAGCGTTCAAATAAGCAAAGGCTAATCAGCTTGTTAAGTAGGGATGAACCATATTGGAATTTTGGCCGATATCCGATATGCCGATATTTTAAACCTCATGTGGCTGATAGCCGATATCGATACTGATATCAAAGCTGAAAAAAATAAGCAGTCTTTGCAAATAGCAGTTTTGTTATCAGTTTCCAAAACTTTGAAAAATAAGGGTGGGAAAAAATATTGAGACACTGAAATATCACGATATTTTCATATCCCAGTATCAAATCGATATTTAAAAACGCAGTATCAATCTATTTCACTTACAAAATCTCATGAGATTTCGCTGTTCTGTTAGAAAATCTCATGATATTTTGTGAATTCTCGTAATGTTTTGTAACAGAACGATAAAACATTGCAAGATTTTGTTAGTGAAATAAATCGATACCGCATCTTTGAATGTCAATATGATATCAGCATACAAGAATGCCGCAAAATTTTTGTAAATTCTCGCAAGATTTCGTAACAGACTGATTAAATATCGCGAGATTTCGTTGGTAAAATAGATCGATACCACATTTTTAAATATCAATATTATATTGGCATATGAAAATATGATATTTCAGTGTATCGATATTTTTGCCCACCCGTAGTCTTTAGAAGTTTTAGAGTCTGTAAAAAATACGTTTTTGAAAAAAAATCATTTTTATTTTTTATTCTTTTAGACTTTAGAAACGGGCTGATTGGTTAAATATCGGTGGGGTGGCCGATGTCAGATACTCAGTTTTAAGGCCGATACCGATAGGGGCCGATTATATCATGCATCCCTATTTTTAAGGGTCAAGTTAAATAACCTTTAATAAAAAGTGAGCAGGTAACCGCTGAGACAGCTCATCCTCGTCTCAAACGGTGAAAAGACGAGCTTCACGAAGACGTGTTTGTCTCCGTCTCCGTCCTCCACGTTTGGGGTCTACAAAGGTTAAAAATGGAGGACTTGAGTGGGACCTGATGACAATGAGCAGAAGCTCCAGACGGGATTCAAGGAGGATCAGTGAGAGATGGAAGAACCAGATAAACTCAGTCCAAAGACCAATCAGACTATCAGCAGGGACGAATACAGAGGCAGAGTGATGCACTGACAACCATTAATCAGCTGAGACATGGAGACGAGGACGGGGAGAAGCACCAGCTGGATGATGGAAACACAGAAACTGTTTGAACTAAGTTTGAATGCAGAGACACGTGGGAGGTTTTCCCAGGACGACCCAGCAGAAGCTGGACGGAGGAACGTGGAGCCGGACCGGGACATGGGTTCTCTACCTTCTGTTTCCATTTTCAGCTGTAACAAGTTCCAGTCCAAATCAATTCTACACTGATTAGGGTGGAAAAATGTTGATACACTGAAATATCGAAATATTTTCATATGCAATATCATACTGATATTTAAAAACGTGGTATTGATCTATTTTACAACTGAAGTCTTGTGAGATTTTATCATTTTGTTACAAAAATCTCAAAATTTTGTGAAATCTCGCAAAGATATCATGACAGAAGGATAAAATCACACAAGATTTCGTTAGTAAAATAAATCAATACTGTATTTTAAAGTATCAATATGATATCGGCAAATGAAAATATCACAATATTTCAGTGTATCGATATGTTTGCCAACCCCTACTGATTACTACTGCAAGTCTAGAAATCATGGAGAAAACATCTTGTGAGATTTCATCATTTTGTTACGAAATATCACAAAATTTTGTGAAATCTTGTGAGATTTTTCTTAGTCCTCAGCTCGCGATTTTTAGTATCAATATGATATCGGCATTAGGGCAGGGAAAAATATCGATTCACTGAAATATCACAATATTTTTATATGCTGATATCATATTTTCATTTAAAAATGCGATATTGATCTATTTTACTAACAAAATCTTGCGAGATTTCGTCATTCAGTCACAAAATATTGCGGGTTTTCTTGAAATCTCGCGAGATTTCGTTAGTAAAATAGATCAATATCGCATTTTAAAATATCTATGCGATATTTCAGTGTATTGATATTTTTTCCCAGCCCTAATCGGCATATGAAAATATCACAATATTACAGTGTATTTTTATTTTCCCCGCCCCTACTGATAAATACTGCAAGTCTAGATATCGGTTTGGAAATAAAAGTCAGTTTTACAAGAACAAAACTTCTTGTGAGATTTCATCGTTTTGCTACGAAATATCGCAAAATTTTCTAAAATCTAGCGAGTTTTTTTTTTTGTAAAGTAGATCTATATCGAGTTTTTAAATATCAATATGATATCGGCATATGAAAATATCATGATATTTTAATGTATCAATGTTTTTTCCCCACTCCTACTGATTACTACTGCAAGTTTAGAAATCGGTTTGGAAATACTAGTCAGTTTTACACGAAAAAACATCTTGTGAGATTTAACCGTTTTGTTGCAAAATATCGCAAAATTTGTGAAATTTTGTGACACTTTGTGTCTAAACAATGAAATCTCGCAAATATTCGTTAGTAAAATTGATCGATACTGCGTATTTAAATATTGATATGATAGACGCATTTGAAAATATAGCGATATTTCAGGGTATTGTTATTTTTTCCACCCCCACTATATTTACTATCGCAATTTCAAATATGTAGACAAATTACAAAACTTAAGCTGTAGAAAATAAAATAGTGGGCGTGGCCTAATATTGTTCCCATCCCCCACAGATTACGAAAAAAAGAAGAAAAACAAATTGATATTTTTTCTCAGCCCTATTTATTGCTGTATAAGTAGGTCATTCAGCAAAAGCTGAAATGGCCATGGCTGCACCTAAAATGGATTTTAATTTGGTAATGGCCTTTTTTTCCTTTCTTTTTTTGATAAATATCGATATTGATCGATTCAGTTTTTTTTATTTTTTAATCGATAATCTTTTTTTCTATATTGTCCAGCCCCATATATATGTTCTGTTCCTATCAAATAAACAAATAAAAAATTTTAAAATATTGGCCAACATCACTGTTAAGTTTTAAAGCCAATATCGGCCGTTACCTATATCGGGAAAATAAAATTGTGCATGACTTTAAAAAAGAAAAAAAAACCTAAATATTTAAAAGAAAAGTGATTTGATTTCACATGGAGACTAAAAGAATAAAACATTGCAGCCATGACGTCACTGAAGCGGACAGTGAGGTCATCCTGCGGACAGACTGACCTGCGTTGGTGTTCTGGAAGCCCAGGACGGAGTGGTAGAAGACCAGCAGGTAGGTGAACCACATGGAGGCGCACAGGTCGTTCAGAAAGTGTCCCACCGCGTAGCTGAGCTTGCGGAGCGCCGGCAGAGACCTCCCCGCGTCCGACATGACGGCTGGCGGAGATGGAAAAGTTCAGGTCAGAAGCCCAGCTCCGGCTCGCGCTCTCATGCGGCGGAGCGGGTCAGATGGGCAGATTTAACCCGCACAGACCTGAACGGACGCAGCAGTTTCAGTTCCCTCTTTGTCTCTGCGCACAGATGGAAGAATGCGGCATGTCCGCTCGGTTAATTACGTGTTGCCCCGTGAGACTGGCGCAAACAGACCAGTCCTGCAATCTCTGCGCCCATTTCCTCCTAAAATCAGGTGACTGAGGAGCGGCAGAGCCAGGAGGAGCATCTGCGAGGGGATGTAACTGAAACTCAGCCTCGCGGTGGACGCCAGGGGGTTTCCACCTATTTTCCCTTATATTTACACTAATTAATCACTTCCACACTCTAAATATTCCTCAACGTCATCGTCACGTTGCTGCGGAACGACACGAATGACTCCGACATTAAACGGAACTCCTCCAGCTGAACATTTACTACGTTCGTAAAGCGTCCATACGTGATTCACCTTCAGCTAACAGCGCTAACCGGCTAACATCTGTTTTTCATACACATGTAAACAACGAGACCGGCGACGATGACGTACTCACTCAACTGGCCAATGGGAGAGCTGTCTCGCTCCTTTCAGCCAATAACGAGGGTTGCTCCGTTGCAAGTTCGTCATGTGACGGCAGCGACAGCCAATCAGCGCCTATTTCCGGAATTCCGCAGTTTCGTAAAGAAATCAGCTGACCACTTCGAGTACGTAACCAAACAAATAAATTACACAAAATAAAATACGATTAAAAACCAAAGTAACGTAAGGTAAAGCAAAAATCTTCTAAAAAATAAATATAGAAGAATAAAATTATAAAAGAATAGAACAAAATGTTGGGAAAAATTCGGAAATAATCTTTGCGTTAAACGTAAGTGGGATGATGACGTGTTTAAAATCTAATAAGGCTGCAGGAATGTCCCTCAGGCCCATTATCAAGTTTATTTAATTGTTTTGTTTACATTCAGCTGCGCTGACTCACGAAACAAGCAAACTAGAACATATAAAATAAAATACAAATAGCATTAAATGAAATTATATACATACATATATATGTATGTATATTCATGTTCTTGCATATCTTCTTTATCTGCTACATAACTGTAATGATGATTTTTTACATTTTGTTATAAGAATTAGCATTTATGTTTGAGACAAGCTTCTGCTGGGGTAGATTAATCAGCATCATCAGAGCAGCTTCCTGAAAAACTGCTGGAAACTGCAAAGATGCAACACATCAGTTCCAGCAGTGAAAGTTTCCATCACATCTTCATTTCACCATGTGGATGTAGGGACATCCACCTGTGTGGATGCCAGGCTGGAGGAGTGTTCATTCATGTGCACTTTTTAAATAACTCTAGCGCCCCCTGCTGGCACTTTGAGGCATGACGAGATGCATAGTTTAAAGCAGTCCTGCAGGTATTCATGGTATCCCTGATACCCAGAGCTGATAACCAGCTTCATAGTGCTGTTTATCAGCGTAAGCAACCCAGGTAACACACAGATATCTTGGGTATATCAATCCTGCTTCGCAGTATCGGCCCAGGAAGTGTGAGTCTAGAAAAAAAATCACATTTTGGATCCAATTTGTAAAGAAGATTAGTAATACCATAAAATGTGATGTAGGAATTTGCAGAAATATCAGTTATTTATTTACTGCATGTAATGATATTTTCCAACATTAACCTCCGTTTGCCTCCTGGTCCAAAGCAACTCTTGCAACCTTGAAAGTTCACCAATTAGATGGCTTTCTGAGTGAGCTCTGAACGTACGAGGCAGGAAACCTCTGCAGCAGCAGCACCGCTGTTTATTCTTCAAATGATGAGTTTTCCAGACCAGACCGTGGATGAGACCAACAAATAAACATACAGTCGTCTTCAAAATTATTCATACGCTGAAAAATCACGATATTTTCATATGCAGATTTCATGTTGATATTAAAAAATGCAACATTGATGTATTTTACCAACGAAATCTGGTGAGATTTCGTAACAGAATGATGAAATCTCACGAGATTTTGTTAGTAAAATAGATCAATACCACGTTTTAAATATCGATATGATATCAGCATATGAAAATATCGTGATATTTTAGTGTATCAATATTTTATCCCAGCCCTACGGCCTCCAATTAATGAAAAGGCTAAATTCACAATAGTAATTTAAATAACAAGAAACTGATAATAGATAAAAAATTTAAAAATTATAATTTTGTGAAATAAATTATTGCTTTTGAATTGTGGTTGGACATTAATAAGAATTTTTTTTTTTTTGCCTTTAAGTTTGCTCAACAAAATGTAAGCTTCTGAGCCCCATTATGCTTGTTTACTTGTTTGTTTTTAAAAAAAAAATTTCGAACCACAATTGAAAATCATTGTCATGATTTTCATAGAATTTTTATTTATTATTACTTTAGTCAATTTCAAGTTATTTCACTGACAGCTTATTTTTTTCTGTCTTTAATTTAACTGAATTTTATGCGGCCGACCTTCCAGGTACCTCCACATCAAACACTGCTGGGAAACCGAGATTCTCTCATCAAGGAAAATTGCAGGATTTTAATTTTGCTCAGCTTATTTGTATTTAAAATGGTTCATATGGTTCACTTTCACATTAATTTTTTTTGGGGGGAGGAACCATTGCTGACGACATTGATGCATGAAAGTGTAGATTTAGTTTCAAAATTAATTTCTAATCACTAGATTTTAAAGCTGTTTGCAAATCTATGCAATAGGAAATGAAACATCGTACTCTGCGGAGATTTGAATGTAGCGTGGTGTTTAATTGTATTTGTTCTGCTGTAATTCAACTGTTTGTTTGTTTACTTGACCTGGGACTGCAAGTAGAAAACTGCATCTTTTCTCGTTAGATTGTTTTTTGGTCCCTGACAAATAAAAATAAAACAAACACATAAGTTCATGTGAAATTCCAGACGTTCTTTCCAGCTCCGCTCCTCCAGCGGCGGTCTGGAAGCGTCAGCGTTCCCTCAGCAGCTCATCAGTTCCGAGGATCGTCCAGTTCCATCTGGACCCGTTTGGAGGACCCGGATCACCACCGACATCATCCTTCATCTTAAATAGACTGGAATGAGTCTGAAAAGGGCAGCGAAATCAAACGCAAATCTAGTTTTTATCATATCAGATTACGTTGGTGACAAGATTAGAATAGTTTTGGATTTTTAATCAGTTTCTATTAGATTTTATTTAGTTTTGACTTTTTGTTTTTCAATTTGTTTTTTTTTTTTTTTTTTTTTTAGCAGATTTGCTCGTTTGTATTAGTTTTTATTTTTTGGAAAATGCTTGTTTTAGTTTAGTTTTTATTAGTTTCAGTATTAGTGTTTTTTCCCCCTAGATATCTCTTGTATTTGTCTGGAGTTACATTCAAAATCATCAGAAAGTCACTCGGAGTAAAACCGGTAGAGCAAAGTAAACAGATTAAATAGAAATAGATTTCATATCAACCCAAAAGGCTGATGGATTAAACAAATTTACAAAGACTAAAACTAAGTCAGTTTTGGAAAGACACACCACAGTTTCAGTTATAGTTTTTTTTTAAACTGTCATTTTTATTTCGGTTAACGAAAGTGTTTTTCTATTTTGTTTTTTCGTTAGTTTTACTTAACTATAACAATCTTGGGTGACGGTTTTTCATTTACAGTCTGATCTGGTGGTGAGTGGGTCTGTAGTCCAGGACCAGGTCCACAGTCCAGGACCAGGTCCACCGACTCATCTCAACTTTATGTACAGTCGTCCTCCACATTATTCATACCAAAATAATCATGAAAATCATGACATTGATTGTGAATTGTGGCTCAAAAGAAATATTAAAAATAAATAAGTAAAAATAAAACAAGTAAACAACCATGATGGGGCTCAGAAGCTAAAATATTGAGCAACACTTTGAGGCAATCAAGTGTTTCTGTGACGTCCAATCAGACGTCTGCACCTGTTCACAGGTATGTTGGTTCATGTTCATGGGAAAGATGCTCTAATGTGTCTGGTACAGATTTTTTTTTTAGTCATTATTTGAAACCACAATTGAACACAATATTTTATTTCACTAAATTATAATTTTGTAAATTTTGATTTATTATTTGTTCTTAGTTTCTTGTTATTTTAGTTACTATTGTGAATTTAGCTTTTTCTTTAACTGGAGGGGATATCACCTGATGAGATTATTCACATTTAACACTGAGGTTTGGAACTTTTTATATTCTTCATTTTCTCATTAAATTCATTTAACCACAGTAATTATTATTAAATGCATCATCATCGTCATCCTCCTCCAATCATTACTGTTGCTGCTGTTATTATAAACATCACTGTGGTTTTAGCTGCTCAGTAAAGTGACAAACACGGTGGTAAAGTACGACTCGGCCTGCTGTCTGGTCTGAGTGGAGGAGCCGACTCTCCAGGTGCTCACGTGTCCATGGTGGGAGGGGGTTGGACCCCAGAAATTCAGGATATTGGATGCATTTATGCACACATTTTTTTTTATTCCTCATAAGGATTTGAGCTTGTTTTTGGAGTTTATATGTCAAAAGTTTTCTAATATTGACATTTTAATGTAACTTTTGTTTGTTTTAACTGTACACGCTTGCTTTTAACCATTTAGTTATTGCTATTTTTATTGTAATGTATTTATGCATTGTTGTTTTCTTGGAGGGGTGGGATGACAGATGGAAAGTAGCACTTGCTAAATCATGTATATTTACAGAGAAATTCTGTAAATTTTATATTAATATATTCATTGATATATTAATGAAATTCTGTTCATTAATATATACATATATAAATATATTTCCCATTTAAATAAATAGTCTGACACTGATGCTGTAAACATATAAAAGCTTCTTTGTTGTAAAAAGGAAAACTTCCAAACTCAAAACAAAAAACCCTCTAACATTTCTGTTCATAACAGTTTAAATACTGGATACCGAACGATAAAACTAAACACTCACTACTTGCTCGTGCAGGTACCACCTTCTCTCCCTCTGACCCGTTTTTTTTTCTGCTGTAAAACTCAGCTGGGTTTACCGTAAAGTACCGTATATCAGATCGTCACACAGCAAAATTTCAAATTTAGATATTTTTTAAAATCTTGAGTCAAAATATATCATCACACTAAAAATAAGACAAAAATTTCCTAAAGAGAAACATTTCAGTGAGATATAGGAACTTGTTTTAAGTCAATGCATCTTATTTCAAGAAATCTGATCAAGACTATCTCACTTGTTCCATTGGCAGAATTTTTTTTTTGCTTATTACAAGCGAAATATCTTTTTTTAAACTTCTTTTAAGAGTGGCCAAGACTTTTTGACTTGTAATAAAAAAAAAAATCTGCCAATGGAATGAGTGAAATATTCTCGATAAGATTTCTTGAACTAAGATGCGTTGCCTTAAAACAAGATCTTATATCTCACTGAAATGTTTCTCTTTAGGCAATTTTGTCTTATTTTGAGTGTGATGAGATATTTTTACTAGAAATGAGAAAAACATACTTGGTAAGATTTGAGTTTTTGCAGTGCAGCTTTCAGAATCTGCTGGAATTACGTTGACAGCATAAATAGTTTAAATGTTACTGTAGTTTAAAGGACTGATATTTTCTGTCGCCGGGTAAACCCTGAGCTTAAAAGGGCACTTTGTTTTTATTAAGGCAAAAAGCCACCCTTTCATTTCCACTTGTACGCGTGCCAAATGTCCAGTTGGATCCAGACTCAGCAGTTAATCAGACTGGATCTGAAGTCCTGCAGGATCACATCAGTGGTTCCCAACCTGGTTTCCATTAAGGACCCCTTCATGCAACTACCAAAAAGCCGTGGACCCCCTTTGCTGGAGCCGCTCTTGGTTTTATGCTTTCACTTGCTCCTCGACACATATGCTTTCTTTACTTCCTTTGATCAAATCATGATGTAACCAAACCAAAATGATTAAAGCTGAATCTGATACCTAAACTCACCTCCGTGTGGACATAATTCATTTGAATGACACTGATTTTCAGCAGTCAAATGAACCACTGATACATACATACAGTCCTCAAAATTATTCATACCCTCCAATAAAGCAAAAGCTAAATTCACAATATTAATTCAAATAACAAGAAACTAAAGAAACTAATAAATAAAAATGTACAAAATTATAATTTAGTGAAATAAAATATTGCTTTTGAATTGTGGTTGGAAATAATAATCATAAAAACAAACAAGACTGCCCAGAAACATTAGAGCACCTTCCTCATGAACGGCGCACCAACATACCTGTGAGCAGGTGCAGACGTCTGATTGGACGTTACAGAAAACACCTGATTGCAGTGATATTTTAGTTCAGGAGCCCCATCGTGCTGGTTTACTTGTTTTATTTTTTATGTGTTTGTTTTTAATATTTCTTTCAAACCACAATTCAAAATCAATGTCATGATTTTCATAGAATTTTTATTTATTATTTCTTTTGTTAATTTCATCTTATTTGACTGACAGATTATTTTTTTTAATCTTTAATTTGAGGGTATGGATAATTTTAAGGAAGACTATAATAAATATATATACACGTACATTCCTACTAGGAATGCACGACATTGGAATTTTGGCTGATATCCGATATTTTAAAACTCATAAGGCCGATAATCGATATTGATACCGACATCAAAGCTGAAAAAAATAAGCAGTCATTGCAACTGACTGCTTATAACCGTTCTGTTACAAAATCTCACGATATTTTGTGAATTCTTGCGAGATTTCGTAACAGAGCGATGAAATATTGCGAGATTTCGTTAGTAAAATAGATCGATACCGCTTTTTAAAATGTCAATGTGATATCAGAATATAAAAATATTGCTATATTTAATTGATATTTTTTCCCACCCCCAAGTCTTTAGAAGTTTTAAAGTCTGTAAAAAAGAAGTTTTTGAAGAAGAATTTTATCTTATTATTTTAGGACTTTAGAAACAGCGGGTTGATCGGTTAAATATCGGTGGGGTGGCCGATGTCCGATACTCAGTTTTAAGGCCGATACCAATAGGGCCGATTATATTGATCATCCCTAATTCCTACCCCACTTCACCACCCCCTGAAAATAAAGAAAACTTTTCATTGTGTTTGGTTGTTTTTTAATATCATTATTCGACTTTGCATCCCCCAACCCAAACGGAAAGAGGGAAACCAAAACAAAGGGAAAAATTAAAAAGTTATTTTAAAAAAATTACATTTTGAGGAACACACTAGAGGCTACACAAAAAAAGAAAAAAAGCCCTCAGAACGGAGAGAGAAGCTTCAATAGAACAGTCATTTTTAGTAAAATTAAAATGGGAAAACAAAGCGTAGATTTTACATAAACATCTTTGTAAAGTTTTGATTCTGGTGGATTTAAGAGTGAATGAGAACACATTAAACCCAGTCCGTTGCAGGAAGTAGACCGAGCCCGTCGGCGCGCTCGGACGTTAAAACTGTGCAACGGCTGAACCTCATCGTCTTCATGTCCACGAAGTCTCTGATGAGTGAGGAAACGTGTGCAGCGTGGTTTATAAAGGTGTAGTCCACATGTGGTCCTTCATCCCTCCGGTCCCGTCTCCCGGGTCCGATCAGAAGCTTCGTCCTCCTCTGAGCCAGTCAGTAAGGAAGAAGAAAACAACACAACCTCCAGTAAAGCAGTAGAATCCAGTCCGTTACGCGGCCGCGTCGGTCCGAGACGTCGGTCCGCCGCCGGTACATCCAGCACGTTTTAGAATCTGTGGTCAAACGGCAAAAACGTGTTCCCGTCCTCCTCCATCCAGACCAGTAGAAACCAGTAGACCAAAGGTGGACTACAGGAACTCCTTCAGCGGAGGGAAGGCAGGAGAACAGGTTTAAGGACCACGGCGAGTGAAAGAGCCGGAGAGATGGAAGAGAGGAAAAACGGAGAGAAAGCGCAGGTTTCCACCTCCTCCCGTTTTTATTTATGCCTCTGAAGAGCTTTCCTCTTCCTCCTCTTGAAGAAACAGCAGCACCTGCAAAACACCAGACGTCACCATCAGACCTCAACAATCCTCCCAACAAACAAACAAACCCTTCGTCCCATCAGATCTGGTGAAAACCAGCCGCTCAGACGTTTGCAGAGGAGCTTCCTGATGCTGAGCACAGTTAGTTTATAGTTCATGGAGCGGCGTGTTTATTTCCCCATGAACAGACGACTGTACGTGTATGTGGGAATTCTTACTTGGTATCGTCAGCAACCTCGACCTCTGCGTTGGCTGTGATTGGTGCATTGGAGTGTCCTGCGGTGGGGTCGTCTGTATTCAGCTCCCCATTGGTGGAACTCATCACCTACAGGACAAAATCAGAAGAGGTGGGATAAGTTTTCTCTCTTTATATCAGGCAGGACAAAATGAAACGCTGAAGTGGAAATGTGAAGGAAAGAGACTGAGAAAGCTCCGCCCTAAAAGTCTGGAAGTTCCGCCCCGGAAGTCTGGAAGCTGCACCAGACACATATGGAAGCCCCGCCGAAAACTTCTAGAAGCTCCACCCGTAAACGTCTGGAAGCTCGACCCCCAAAAATATGGAAGCCCCGTCCCAAATGCCTGGAAGCTCCACCCCAAAAGTCTGGAATTTCTGCTCCACATGTCTGGAAGCTCTGCCCCAAACTTCTAGAATTTCTGCCCTGAAAGTCTGGAAGCTCCGCCCCAAACACCTGGAAGCTCCAATCCAAATATCTGGAAGCTCCGCCCCAAACACCTGGAAGCTCCGCCCCAAACACCTGGAAGCTCCGCCCTAAACGTCTGCCCCACACATCTGGAATTTCCGCACCTAAAGTCTGGAAGCCACGCCCCAAACAAATGGAAGCTCCGCCTTAAATGCCCAAAAGCTTCCCAAATGTCTGGAATGTCTGCCCCTAAAGTCTGGAAGCTCCACCCCAACATATGGAAGCTCCACCCCAACATATGGAAGGCTCCCCCCCCAACATATGCAAGCTCCACCCCAACATATGGAAGGCCCCCCCCCCAAAGTCTGAAAGCTCCGCCCAAAACATATGGAAGCTCCACCCCAAACGTTTGAAAGTTCCGCCCCAAACGTTTGAAAGTTCCGCCCCAAACTTCTGAAAGCTCCGCCTCAAACGTTTGAAAGTTCCGCCCCAAACTTCTGAAAGCTCCGCCTCAAACGTTTGAAAGTTCCGCCCCAAACGTTTTAAAGTTCCGCCTCAAATGTTTGAAAGTTCCGCCCCAAACTTCTGAAAGCTCCGCCCCAAACGTCTGATAGCTCCACCCCAAACGTTTGAAAGTTCCGCCCCAAACTTCTGAAAGCTCCGCCCCAAACGTCTGATAGCTCCACCCCAAACGTTTGAAAGTTCCGCCCCAAACTTCTGAAAGCTCCGCCCCAAACGTCTGATAGCTCCACCCCAAACGTCTGAAAGCTCCACCCCAAACGTCTGAAAGCTCCGCCCCAAACTTCTGAAAGCTCCGCCCCAAACTTCTGAAAGCTCCACCCCAAACGTCTGAAAGCTCCGCCCCAAACGTTCTGAAAGCTCCACCCCAAACGTCTGATAGCTCCGCCCCAAACGTTTGAAAGTTCCGCCCCAAACTTCTGAAAGCTCCGCCCCAAACTTCTGAAAGCTCCGCCCCAAACGTCTGATAGCTCCACCCCAAACGTTTGAAAGTTCCGCCCCAAACTTCTGAAAGCTCCGCCCCAAACGTCTGATAGCTCCGCCCCAAACAAATGGAAGCCCGGTCCCAAAGTCCCTGCCTGCTCCTCTATGGTAAAGTAGGTTGTTCTGCCGGGCTTCTCAATGTGTGATTGGTCAGAGGCAGCAAGCCCCGCCTCTTTTTGTGAGCGCCCAGATGCAGATGGAAAACCCTGGCTTGGATCACCCAGCTGAGAACCGGCTTCTAGTTCCGCTTACCAGGACTGGGAATGTCTGGGTAGGTTAACCCAGGTAAACGGGGAGATATCCCGGGTACGTGAATCCAGCTTCGTAGTACGGGCCTCAGGACACGCGATTGGATGTTGTCACAAAGCAACGAACCAATCAGAGCTTAGAAAGCAGGAACAGTCGGGTAGGGAGGCAGCAGTGTTTAGAGGAATGTGCCATTTTAAACTTTGCCTTTTAGACGTCATCTCATCTTCTACTTAAGTACTAACAGGAACAGAAATCTGAACTAGGGGTCCCAAACCTTTGCATTACACGAGCTCTGAAACTTCAGCAACCGTCTGCGGTGTCATCATGTAAATCATATCAAATGTTAAAGGTGATGAAGAGGAGTAAAAACTGCTGCATGTGTGATGCGGTGATGGTGGTTTTAGACTCCAGCCTGGCTGCAGACACACACAGGTGGACACACTCAGGAAGCCAGCGGAGCTAACCCGTCCTCCCAGTACCTGGACAGACCCGCCCAGCCTATCCGCGGTAAGATGGGAGCCCAGCAGCTCTCGATTGGTGACTGGAGTGGGTTGAGACACGCTGCCTTTCCCCTCCGGAGACTACAGGAGACGGGGTGGATCACAGAGGACGGAGACAGGAGACACGGGGATGGAGAGGGAAACACGGAGGTGGACGGGTGGGGGAGGAAAGAGGACATGAGGCGTAATGGAGAGGAAGAAAGAGAGTAAGAAGACAAGCAGATGAGACATGGAAGCGTCGGGATGAAGAGGAGGAGAAAATAAAGAGGGAGGAGTGAGAAAGGAAACAAAAGAAAATTGAGTTCAGTCAGTACTTGGTGGAAGAGAAACAGGAGCACAGCTACTACATGTGCAGTACAGAGCGAGCTCATGCAGACCACAGAAGAAGGCTTTCATTCCACTTTCTACGGAGGAAGAAAAGTGTCACGATACATATTAGAGCTGGGCGATCAACCGAAAATTTACCGACAACGATAACCGAGGTCATTCTGCCCATGTCAGTATGCTCACTGTGGTGGTAAGAAAGCTGCAGTTGAACTGCTATACGGGACTTTTTTACTCCCCAGACTTGCTGTAGTTTCTTGCAGACATTCCTGCTGGTGTTTTTCATCATCTTTTGCATGTTTCTGTTCATAACATTGAAAAACACGTCTGCAAGTGATCAGCTACGTTTATTTGAGGTTAGTGTTAGGTGTTGAAAGTTTGAAGGAATGTTGTTTGTGTTAAAGGTATTGTAATGTTAGCGATGCTAACTGCGTTAGCCTGTCTAAGGTTGTTTTTTAATGTTAAAGGTACAGTATGTAAAAAAATCAAAGGTCAATAGCAGAAAAATTGGATATATAATTCAAAACTGTGTTTCCATTGATGTGTAATCGCTGCACTAGAACAGCTGTTATATGTTTATTTTCTTAGAATTAGTCATTTACATCTACTTGTAGGGCGGTGCACATATGGAGGCTGCCATATTTGTTCCACTATGGTGTCACTGAATGGACAAAACAATGTGTGTGACGTAAGAACCCTCTGAACTGTAAAACCAGCTTTGTGTAATGGGAGTTAGAGACTGTTTGGGATCAGTAATGCCTTAAAAAACATAAAAAATAGTTACTCATGGTCCAGTCATAGCTACACCTGAGACCACTGATCCACTCACAAATAAAAACATGATTAATTTTGGCCACTGACAGCCACCATACACTCACAACAGTGCTTGGAATATCAAGTCTTTCGAAACGAAACATCTTTTCTTTCAAATACCCATCTTTACCACTAGATGTCAGTAATTCGTACATACTGTACCTTTAAGTTAGCATTCATGCTAATCGATAGTAGTGTGTGTGCAATTAAATAGTTAACTCATCACTGTGTTTTTCATGGACACAAAGTAATATTTGTTCACATTCAAATAAGAATCGGACTCATGTAAGTTTATTAACGTACATTTGTATGTTTGTATTTTAGTTTCACAGAGCTTCTCATAAACGTCCTAAATAGGGATGCACTGAAAATTCGGCCACCAAAAGTTTTCGGCTGAAAATAACCCAAATGTGCATTTTCGGTTTTCGTCTGACAGACATAAATCACCCGAACAACATGGCTGAAACTTGTGATGATGCGGCAAACAGCTCATCCAGCACGCAACTTCTGCACTTTGTGTTTTTATGTGAGGACATATTTAATTTCAGTCTATAAGCAGCCAGTCAGTTATCAGCCTGGATATTAGTATTACTTGTATTATTATTATTATTACTACAGTAGTCCTACAGAGAAACATATAAAAGGCATTATGTCACATACACGAGTGGGGTCAAACTAAATATTTTATTTTGAATTTTGATTTATATTGCAAATAAATATTTTGTTAAATAAATTTTGATACTTTTGTATTTGATTTATTGCAGTGCCTTGATTTTAGTGAGGTTAGTGCACATCGTAGCCAAAAATGCTGTGGTTCTACAGTAATAACTGACATAATTTCTTTCGGTGTTTCGGTCTTGGTTTGCTCATTTTTTGTTTTCGGTTTTGGTCAAGAACTTTCATCTCGATGCATCCCTAGTCCTGAACCCATCTACGGCCTCCTGGGCGTTCATTGATGACCCTGTTATCTATCTGCCAAACTAGAAGTCACATCAAGTTCCAGTAAGGGCAGAATTAAGGTGTTTTAATAAAATGAAAAGTGTGTTTTGGCTGTTTATAGGTCGGCTGTGTTCATGTCCCTGTAAGATGCTGAACTACATGTACTCTACATGTAGCCGTACACGTCTGTAGTCACGTGACTCCACCCCCATCCAGTCTATAACCAGTTATCGTCCATTTATTGTTCCCGAGGTGAACTGCTCAATATATTGTGATTTTAGGCCATATCGCCCAGCTCTAATGCAGGATTGCCGGGTTTCCTCCAGGATCTTTTTAACCCCACCATTAATTCCCTGTAAACTCGAAGGAGAAAACTTTCATCCTGAATTATTTCGTTCAGAATAATTAATTCCAAATTCACAAACATCATGTAACAGTGGAGCATCTTCTGATGCTACTTCCAGCAGGATAAAGCACCATGTCACAAAGCTCACATCATCTCCACCACGACAGAGTTCACTGGACTCAACGGCCTCCACAGTCACCAGACCTCAGTCCAACACAGCAGTGGTTCAGAGTGGAGGGGCTGGGACAATGACGCAGAGAAACTTGGGAACATTCTGGTCGACACTCCAGACCAGCTGTCGACTGCCAGAAACCATGAAGAAGAGTTGTCTCGCTGATCCACCGGCACAGACTGCGCTGGCCCAAGGTGATAATAGTTCTGGATGTTCAATTACTTTCAGTTTTTATGTAGTTTTGACTTTTGGTTTTTCAATTCAGTTGGTTTTTGTTAGTTTTTTGAGCAGATTTGCTCGTTTTTATTTTTTGGACTCTCATCGGGCTGCTAACAACAAATGGCGTTTCCATGGTGACTGAAGACTTACAGTGCGTACACACCAAATGCGATTTGGGCGTCAAGGGCATCAGGCTTACAGTCATTTAAAGTCAATGGTTGACACACGTCGAGGAGGCGTCAAAAACCCTACGGCATGTTTTGTGGGGCGAGTTTGGAGATTTTGAGCGTTTGACGCGTTACGCGCGCCAGACGGTGGAGTTGGAAAATCTGAACTTTGGCGTCTCGTGATGAGTGCGGCGAGTGTCTTCTTCTTTGTCTTCTTCTTCTTCTCTTGAGTTTTATGGCAGTTTGTTACCCATTTCGGGAGCATTACCACCGCCTACTGAGCCGAATTCGGGACTAGAGAGTGCGGTGAGTGTCCAGTCACCTACTCAAAATCTCGATTGGTTTGAGTACGTCATCCGGGTACTTTTGCATACTCAGCTTTCACATACTATGCATACTGTTCTTCATTTTGATGCAGTATACTCAAAACTTTGAGTATTGAGTCTGGAAATTGGTGATTTGGGACACAGCATATGTTTTTTTTTTGCCTTTTTTAATGTTCAAAGTATATTTATTTTATTCTTTTAATGTTAAATGAATAAAATGTGTTAATCCTTCTAGTCTAGCAAGTTTTTGAAGATGAAACTAGCAGCAGGACATGCAGCTACATGAAACGCCCTGAATGAGACGACATCATACGTAGTGTTGAAATCTCCACCACGTAGCTGAAGAGCTGTGTGAAAAAAATTTCCATCTTCCAGCACAGTTCTGCACGGGTCCAAACCCACAGCACTGTTGCCCAATGACCCCTTATCCACGGACCCCCCCAGCCAAATCTGGGCCAGACCTGAACTGTGACACACACGTAAGTGCTGATGTTTGGAGGTAGTTTATCATCAGCTGGACGTGCCCCTGAAATGCCTGAGATCATTTTCATCATACGTACTGAATCAGAAATCTTTCTGAAATGCTGCTTACAGCGACATCAGATTCAGTGTTCTTCATTTCCGCATTGCAAACCCAGCTCCTAAAATAAAATTCCAGGGGTGTAACGATTCGGTAAACAACGATTTGATTCATATTACGATTCATGTTTCTGATTCGATTCATGGATGATATTGGGTCATTTAGAACAATACGATCGGACTGGATTCAGTGAATTAAAAATTGAATCATAATACCTGGTAAAAATAGTCCTTACAGCAGCAAGGAAAGCCATAACCAGGAACTGGTGTAAACCTGAATCTCCCAAACGACAACAATGGTTTGATGTAATCCAGGAAATAAGGACACTGGAACATATGACTGGTGTTTTACGTTTGAAGGTTGATTTGTATACCAAAAAATGGCAAAAATGGATATTCTACTAATTACAGAAACACTGGCTTAGACTGTATCCACTAAAATTTTAGACTTACCTATTTTTACCCATCTAATTGTCTTCTCTTTTGGTAAACACCATGTTTTTATTTTTTCTTGTAGCACTTCTGTCACAGGCTTTGTTTTTTAATTTAATTTAGCTTAATTTTCTTTTTTTTTGGGGGGGGGGGGGGGGGTGTTCTAGTTATGTTCTAGTTATTTGCTTGTAACTGAAATGGAATGTCATATCTGTCTCAAATTATTTTTCTTCTTAATGAAAAGTGTTTTTGATTGTAAACAGCTGTGACACACTGAAAATGCAATAAAAACTAAAGAGAAAAAAAAAAGAAAATTGAATCACGATATGAATCGCATCGTTCAAACGAATCGTTACACCCCATATATATGTGTGTATATATATATATATATATATATATATATATACATACACACACACACACACACACACATTTTTAGGGGTGCAAAAATACATGTATTCATATTGAACCCTTTAATACAGATGTGTATCAAAAAGTGAGCACTGCGTATTAAATATCAAGCAGTACAGAGTTTATATATATATTTAAATACAAATACATCTGTCTGCATTGTGCCAAGTGTAAAGTTTGGTGGAGGGGGGATTATGGTGTGGGGGTGTTTTTGTGGGGGTGCTTGGCCTCTAAAGCCCCGTTTCCACCAGCGGGGCTGGGTCGGGTCGGGCCGGATCGGTACTCGTTTTTTTGCGTCTCCACAGATAAAAACTGGGACGGGTACCCTTAAATCCGACCCGACCCGGCCTACTTTTTTGGCACCCTTCGGTAGGGGTACTGATCTAACCGATCCGGACCAAAGATGTGGAGCTAACACAAAGCAATACAATGATTTGTTGAAAAATCCCACTTCCGGCGTGACCAAGCGTAAAAACAAAGCCGGGGTGGCTCCTTTTGTTTCTGTCATGTGTGGCGCGGTGTTTTGGTTAAACAGCGTTGCACAGCGATGATGTCACGCGATCACGTAGCAGCGCTGTCCAGCGCCTCCAGAGTAAGGGTACAGGTTGCTGTGGGGACGCAGCGTGAAATTAACACATCCGTACCCAAAACCCACCCGATCCAGCCTGACCCGACCTGACCCGCGGGTGGAAACGGGGCTTAAGTTTCAGTGAAAGGAACTCTGAATGCTTCAGCATACCAAGACATTCTGGACAATTTCATGCTCCCAACTTTGTGGGACCAGTTTGGAGCTGGCACCTTCCTCTTCCAACATGACTGTGCACCAGTGCACAAAGCAGGTCCATGAAGACCTGGATGCGGAGTCTGGTGTGGAGGAACTGGACTGGCCTGCACAGAGTCCTGATCTCAACCCAATAGAACACCTTTGGGATGAATCAGAGCGGAGACTGAGAGCCAGGCCTTCTGGTCCAACATCAGTGTGACCTCACAAATGTGCTTCTGGAAGATGGTCAAAGATTCCCATAAACTCTCCTAAACCTTGTGGACAGCCTTCCCAGAAGATGAAGCTGTTCTAGCTGCAAAGGTGGACCAACGTCATCCTGAACCCTCTGGATCAGGAATGGGATGTCACTAAAGTTCATATGTAAGTCAAGACAGGTGAGACAATACTTTTGGTAACAGTGTGCGTGTGTACATATGTGTATGTACACACCAACATGGAGACAAAATGTCACTAAACCAGGTTAACAAAGATTCTCATCATGAACCTGCAGCTGATGCCATCATGTGGAGAAAAATCTCTGATGAATGTTTTCAACTCCTTGATGGATCTATGACACCAAGAATTAAAGCGGTTCTGAAGGAAAAAGGAATCCAACCCAGTTCTACCAAGCAGAGATGTTACATCTCATCTGATGCTGAAGTTCTGAGGCCAGTATCAAGTAAAGGGGGTGTATCCAAACAAGCCTTCATCAGGGCCTGTTAGGTTTGGTCTGAACATCACCTGACCAAAGACAAACAAGGCCCCATGTGTGTGAAACCTGCCTGCATGTCGAGACGCCATCACTACCAGCAATGTGGAGCTGAAAGTGGAGTTTCTATTGTCATCATTCACACTGGAGCTGCTTAAAAATGAGCAACACAAGAATAAAGCAACTTCAACAAACATTCCAGCAAAATATGAAGCTTGACTGTAAAACGCTGCTGCAGCTGCAATCACAGCCCCCTGCCCCTCCAGCAGATATGACTGATGCTGTGATGCTGAGATAAACATGTTTATACCAAAAGAAACCAGAAGGAATTTATTCCACTGACCCCTGCTACACATCTGCTGCCATGTCTTATCCTGATGAGTAAACCAGTAAAATCAGCTGCCAGCTTGGTGTGGATGTGTGCTCGTCCATGCTGCTGCTGTTCTGCAGAGACGTCCCCTGCAGAGACGTCCCCTGCAGAGCATGACCTGAGATCAGGAGTGTGTACCTGGTTTTTGGTCTGCGCTGTCTTCTCTCGGCTGCTTGTCTGAAGTGGCGTCTCTGTGGCCACGGGACCGATTGGAGTGGGCTAAACACAGAAACAGTTCGTTATAGAACATCTGAGTTTTGGATTTTAGGTCTCTTATCATTCCAGAGTTAACCAGTTAAACCAGTGTCCCAGAGTTTGGGTTGATGTTCAGCCTAAGAAGCAGAGCTGGAGCTCAGATTAACGTGTTCCATCAATTTTCATCAACTAGTTTTGTGTTTGATGTTTACAGACCATGGAAAACCCGATGGGATTGTTTTAATGTTGCGCAAAAACACTGCTGCATCATGGAAAAATGGTAACTTCATCAGCTGATACTACTCTGAGTTTTCTCTTAGGATTTGATGGTTTTTGGGTCCAACGTGTTAATAAAATGGGTTTAAGTGAAATCAGGCTCAGAGCCCAAAGAGGCAGTCAGTGGTTGCATCCTCTTTTGCATCAGATAAAAACTAAAGTGAGACAAATGTCTTTATTTCTGATGTAGCTTCCGTTTCTGGTTGGTTTTTCTCATATGAGGGGAGATGGAGTCAGATGCAGTCAATGCATCTACAGCTACGAGAGAAAACATCCAGCTTTGGCACATTTACCAGCTAAAAGAGCCAAGAGAAGAGGTCAGCACTAACCAGTGGCTTTCCAGTCCAGTCATACTGGTAATCGAAGATGTATCCGTTTCTGTCGAACAGGTCCGTGAAGAGTTTCCTCAGATAGTCGTAATCTGGCTTCTCGAAGAAGTCCAGCCGGCGCACATACCGCAGGTAGGTGGCCATCTCTTCTGTTCCACACAGATCCAGATCCATGCAGGAGACAACATTTTATCAACATATGATCCGTGGAAACACAAACACTCCTTTGTTTTTCTTTTATGGACTGAAGTCCACACAAACCTGGAAAACTCTCACAGAGGACTTCTATGGGCGTGTCTCTCTTTGTGTCTCCTATCTTCTGATAACGCTCTTTCAGAGTGTCGGCCTGATTCAGAGAGGAGAGGAGAGCAAATTATCCACAGCAAATAAAGCCAAACACTACAGGTGGACATGCTTTACGGCTATCACCACAAAACCTGGTTTATCCTTATTACTGTTCATTGCAAAGTTTAAAGGTTCAAATTTGGTATTATATGGCAAAAATCGGCCAATCTGCATATCTTTCTAGGAAAATAATCTGAACACTCCTCGAGAAACATAGGGAAATTCTAACATCAGCAATTACACAAATTATCAATAAATCTATTGATGAGTGTGTTCCCCAGTGTCTTTAAAACTGCGGTTATAACCCCAATCCACCATGGACTTGAGTAAGGCCTTTGACAGGGTAGACCACCGAGTCCTCCTGTCCAAGCTCTGTCGATACTACTTATCCACGAGGCACTGCAATGGATACAGTCGTATCTTTCAAATTGATTGCAATGTGTGAGAGCAAATAATGCATTGTCCTCTTGAAACCATGCACAATTGGGATCCCACAAGGGTCCATTCTCGGACCCTTGTTATTTAGCATCTTTAAATTATCTTCCTGCTGTGTGCAAAGGTGTAGACATCATCATGTACGCAGATGATGCAGTCATCTGGGTACATGAAAGGGAGGTGGAGCAAGTGGCACTAAAGGAATAGTACACCCACAGAATGATATGCATTCATTTTCTACTCACCCTCATGCTAAGCAAGACTCTGGAGCACTTTAATATCTCAAACACAGCCGGAGATAGGGGGTGGGGGGGTCATTTTCCCCCAAGTTGGGGGGAAAACGAAGCATATCATTCTGTGGCTGTACTATTTCTTTAAGTTGTCATAAGAAATGGATGAGATGAGTAACTGGCTTAATTCATCATGTCTAACATTAAACATAAAAAAAAACAGTGGGGATGTATTTTTCTAGGACAAATAAAACTAAAGAAATGCCTAACATTTATGTAAACTGGAAAAAAAACATTGTAACAGAGATGAAATATTTAGGGATTTATTTAGATCCAACCCTGAGCTATAAAAAGCGTATTAAAAGACTCTGTAATTCAGCTAGATATAATTTATCAGGATTTAGATATATCAGAAATAGTTTAACAATTGAAGCAACTTTTACATACTAAAATGCCATGATCATTTCTCATATCACCTATTGTTTGTCTTATTGGTCTCAGGCCAATGTATGTTACTGCTGTATTGTATTTTACTGTTTCTAAGACCCATCTACCTGCCAAGGAGCCAAAGATGGACATTAGCCACCAACTGTAACGGACTATAAACTCACTTATTTACATGAAATTGTACATTAATATGCGTTGACCCTACCAATAAATGAAATAAAATGAAATGTTGCATCAGGTGGGTTTTTGTTGAACTGCACTGGCTTCCAAAACTTATTACAGAATTTCAGAAGCAAACTGCTTTAAATTTTTTTTTGCCTTTATGAGTCCCATGAAATGTCAAACCGGAATCTGATTGGTTCACATTGGTCACATGGCACCCAATGACTTTGTGCGCTTAGCATAAAATCCCCCCTTTTCTTCACATTTAGCTGCCAATACGGCGGAAAACATCACATTTGGGTGAGAACTTTTTTTTTTTTTTTTTTAAGGAAAGACTGAGGTTTCACATGATGCCGAACATAACGGGGTGCACACAACCACCACGGTGAAGCGTTGGGTGTAAAAAGAACAACTTTAGGTGAATTGTCAAAAGAAATTATTGTGAAATAACCACCTTAAATGTGTCACTTTTACACTTTCTTTCCACTACTCTGAAAGAACGTGATAGAAAAATGTTTTTGTTTGCCGGCCGTGTCTCGCCTTTAGAGAAAGCTTGTGCTCACCTTTAGCCCCTGCCAGGGTAGACTGCCTCGCAGGAAGTACATGAACATGTGGCCTAAAGCTTCCAGGTCGTCCCGTCTGCTTTGCTCTGAAACACACAACGAATAACAGCTTTCATCAGTGATGTTAACCCTCAGAACTCCACCGGGGGTGCCGGCGCCCCCACGCAACAGCACCGGTACCTTGCCGAATATCTGGGGAACCACACCGAAACTTAATGGGGAAAATTGCAATCACAAGCGTACCCTCTGGGTAATCTCTGGTGAACTCGGGGCAATTCTAACCTTTCCAGAAGGTTTTCAATCCAGCCGTTAAGTGCAGCGTTTTTTCCAGGAACTTGGCACATAAATTCCACCATGATAACTTCATTTTAAGTTCATTATTTATTACATTTTTTCTTCATTTTGTTGTTCTTAAGCCATTCAGAGGTGGACTTGCTGGTGTGTTCTGGATCATTGTTCTGCTGCAGAACCCAAGTGCGCTTCAGCTTGAGGTCACCAACAGATGGCCGGACGTTCTCCTTCAGGATTTTTTGGTAGAAGCAGAATTCATGGTTCCATTTACCACAGCAAGTCTTCCAGGTCCTGAAGCAGCAAAACAGCCCCAGACCATCACACTACCACGACCATATTTTACTGTTGATATGATGTTCCTTTTCTGAAATGCCGTGTTACTTTTACGCCAGATGTAATGGGACCTCCACCTTCCAGAAAGTTCCACTTTTGTCTCGTCAGTCCACAGAGTATTTTCCCAAAAGTCTTGGGGATCATCAAGATGCTTTCTGGCTAAACTGAGACGAGCCTTTATGTTCTTTTTGCTCAGCAGTGGTTTTGGTCTTGGAACTCTGCCATGCAGCCATTTTTGCCCCCCAGTCTCTTTCTGATGGGGGAGTCATGAACACTGACCTTCATTGAGGCAAGTGAGGCCTGCAGTTCTTGGATGTTGTTCTGGGGTCTTTTGTGACCTCTTGGATGAATCGTCGCTGTGCTCTTGGGGTCATTTTGGTCGGCCGGCCCCTCCTGGGAAGGTTCACCACTGTTCCATGTTTTCACCATTTGTGGATAATGGTTCTCACTGTGGTTCTCTGGAGTCCCAAAGCTTTAGAAATGGCTTTGGAACCTTTTCCAGACTGATAGATCTCAATTACTCTGTTTCTCATTTTTTCCTGAATTTCTTTGGATCATGATGTCTAGCTTTTAAGGATCTTTTGGTCTACTTAACTTAGTCAGGCAGGTCCTATTTAAGTGATTTCTTGATTGAAAACAGGTGTGGCAGTAATCAGGCCTGGGTGTGACAAGAGACATTGAAATCAGATTTTCAAAGATGTGATAAACCACAGTTAATTTATGTTTCAACAGGAGAGGCAATCACTTTTTCACACAGGGCCATGGAGGTTTGGATGTGGTGATCCGTCCTTATTTACAGACATTTTTGCTGCAGAGGCTTTGATAACGTCACAGTTACGTGACACCAGAGAAAGTAACCAATAATACGCCTGTATTGCGTATTATACATTATCAAACAAGTTTGAATAAATGTCAAATTTGTTCTCATTTTTTAAAGGGTGCAAACAGAAACAATAACCATGTTGGAATTTTGGCCAATATCTGATATACCGATATTTTAGAACTCACATGGCCGATGACCGATATCAATACTGATATTAAAGATGAAAAAAATAAGCAATCATTGCAAATGGTAGTTTTGTTATCTGTGTCCGACACTTTGAAAAATAGGGGTGGGAAAAATCTCGACACAATGAAACATCGCAATATTTTCATATGCCGATATCATATCGATATTTAAAAATGAGGTATCTATTTTACTTACAAAATCTCACAAGATTTCATCGTTCTGTTACAAAATCTCACAATATTTCAATAATTCTCGCGAAGTTTTGTAACGGAACGATGAAATATCACGAGATTTCGTTAGTAAAATAGATCGATACCGCGTTTTTGAATGTCAATATGAAATCAGCATATGACATTATCACGAAATTCTCAAGAATTCTTGTGGGATTTTGTAACAGAATGATGAAATATCGCAAGATTTCATTAGTAAAATAGATCGATACCGTGTTTTTAAATGTCAATATGATTTATCAGCATATGAAAATATCACAATATTTCAGTGTATTGATATTTTTTTTCCCACTCATAGTCTTAAAAAGTTTCAAAGTCTGTAAAAAATAAGTTTTTGAAGAAGGTTTTTCTCTTTTTTTATACTTTAGAAACATTGGGCTGATCGGTTAAAAATCGGTGGGGTGGCCGGTATCCGATACTCAGTTTTAAGGCTGATATAGATTGGGGGCAGATTATATTGTGCATCCCTAATATAAATAACCGCAAATGCAAGCTGATAAATTTAAATAAATTTATCGTTTTTATTGTGAGATGAAAAATTATTACCACGGGGAATTTCTTTGATATCGCCCACGGTAATATATCGCCCATCCCTCGTGTGAGCATTTGTTTTTATTTGTAATGTCCAAATAAACTTGCACTCGTCAGCTGAGCAGTCCATTTATTGTTCATGTTTGTTCATTGTTTATCCAATGAAACCGAAAACAGACGGCAGGCAGGCGGTCGTAAGCCTGTCCGAGTGTGCGCAGACTCGGCGTGAGGCAACCCACCTTTTCCCAGATGAGTGTTGATGCTCATGTATCTGGCCGTTCCAGTAAGACTCTTGTGTTCTCTGTATGGGATGTGTTTCTTGGTCTCTGGGTCGATGTATTCTTTCGCCAGGCCGAAGTCTATGATGTGGATGGTGTGCTGTCGTTTGGAGCCCGGTCGGCCCACCAAGAAATTCTCCGGCTTCACGTCACGATAGATGAGGCTTCTGGTGTGGACAAACTCCATCCGGGTTATCTGAGGAGGACAGGTCCCAGGAGCAGAACGACAGAGTTCAACACTACACCGCACAGATTGTTTTTTTTTTCTTATTTTACGTGTAACAGTAAGAAAGGTCTTACCAGTTGTATGGCTATCATGAGGACAGTCTTTAGAGAGAAAGTCCTGTCACACAGGTCAAACAGATCTTCTAAGCTGGGTCCCAGAAGCTCCAGAACCATGGCGTTGTATTTCCCACACGGTCCGAAGTAAAACACCTGAGGTACGCCGTCTGGATGAACGCAGACCAGGAAATGGACATCGATCAATTTCTGCCTCACATCAAATCAGTGTCATCATAAACCAAACATATACAGGTTTTTGCTGAAGTCAGGGTTCTTGCAGGTTTCAGAAAGTTAAATTTCAGACAATTTAAAGACCTTTTAAGAAACATTCAAATGATCCAAGAAATTCAAAACCTTTTATTTTTTTTATTTTTATTAATTTAGTAATTAAAAATTTCCTTGCATTAAATAAAGAGAATAAATCAATTCAGTGCTCAAACTGATATCAAAATTGTACCTTCTTAACCAACTCCCAACATAAATATCTGCCATCACTGTGAGGCTGTCAGACATGATGAGATTTTTATAAGAAAAATTGAGAGAGAAAACTTTAAATTATAAAAACAAGCAGTTGCCAAAGGATTTGTAATTTAATTATCACGTACAACACTGGTACAGCAGCTATCTGAGCCTCTAAGAAGGACGGACACAATCAACTTCTGATTGCTTCTGATTATTCAGCATATTCCATGGGAAAAAAATAAGACTAGTCTCACTCAAATTTAAGATCTTGGATGAAAAGCTGGCTGTTTAAGACATTTTAAGGTCTTAAATTTAAAGTTTAGAATTCTAAACTTTTTTTTTTTTACTTTTTAAGACCCTGCAAGAACTGTTTTTTTTGTCTCAGGGCTAATTTTATTTAATGGATAACTTCTTCAACTTGGACTTTATTGCTCAGTTTATACGTGCTCACCAGTAAATACCGTACCGTACCGTCTTCTTCCGCTTATCCGGGGTCGGGTCGCGGGGGCAGCTGCCTAAGCAGGGAAGCCCAGACTTCCCTCTCCCCGGCCACAGCCGCCAGCTCATCCGGGGGGATCCCGAGGCGCTCCCAGGCCAGCCGGGAGACGTAGTCCCTCCAGCGTGTCCTGGGCCTACCCCGGGGTCTAGTCCCGGTGGGAAGTGCCCGGAACACCTCTCCAGGAAGGCGTCCAGGAGGCATCCTAATCAGATGCCCGAGCCACCTCATCTGGCTCCTCTCTATACGAAGGAGCAGCGGCTCTACTCTGAGTCCCTCCCGGATGACCGAGCCCTCACCCTATCTCTAAGGGAGAGCCCGGCCACCCTGCGGAGGAAACTCATTTCGGCCGCTTGTACCCGCCGATCTCGTTCTTTCGGGTCATGACCCACGGGCTCATGGCCATAGGTGAGGTGGGGACGTAGATGGACCGGTAAATCGAGAGCTTCGCCTTCTGGCTCAGCTCCTTCTTCACCACGACGGACCGATGCAACGTCCGCATCACTGCAGACGCCGCACCGATCCGTCTGTCCTACCTCCCGCTCCATCCTTCCCTCACTCGTGAACAAGATCCCGAGATACTTGAACTCCTCCACCTGGGGCAGGGCCCTCACTCCCGACCCGGAGAGGACACTCCACCCTTTTCCGGGCGAGGACCATGGTCTCGGATTTGGAGGTGCTGATTCTCTTCCCGGCCGCCTTCACACTCGGCCGCAAATCGTCCTAAGCAAGAGCTGGAGATCACGGCCCGATGACGCCAACAGAACCACATCATCTGCAAACAGCAGAGACCCGATCCTGAGGCCACCAAACCGGATCCCCTCAACACCTCGGCTGCGCCTGGAAATCCTGTCCATAAAGGTTATGAACAGGATCGGTGACAAAGGGCAGCCTTGGCGAGTCCAACTCCCACCGGGAATGGATTCGACCTACAGCCGGAAATGCGGACCAAGCTCTGGCACCGGTCGTACAGGGACCGAACAGCTCGAATAAGGGGTCCGGCACCCCGTACTCCCGGAGCACCCCCCACAGGAATCCCCGGGGGACACGATCGAACGCCTTCTCCAAGTCCACAAAGCACATGTAGACTGGTTGGGCGAACTCCCACGCCCCTCCAGGACCCTGAAGAGAGTGTAGAGCTGGTCCACTGTTCCACGACCAGGACGAAAACCACACTGCTCCTCCTCAATCCGAGGTTCGACTATCCGACGGATCCTCCTCTCCAGTACCCCCCGAATAGACTTTACCAGGAGGCTGAGAAGTGTGATCCCCCTGAAGTTGGAACACACCCTCCGATCCCCCTTTTTGAAGAGGGGGACCACCACCCCAGTCTGCCAGTCCAGAGGCACTGCCCCCGATGTCCACGCAATGCTGCAAGGCGCGTCAACCAAGACAGCCCCACAGCATCCAGAGCCTTAAGAAACTCCGGGCGGATCTCATCTACCCCGGGGCCCGGCCACCGAGGAGCTTTTTGACCACCTCGGCGACCTCAGCCTCAGTGACAGAAGAGTCCACCCCTGAGTCCCCAAACTCTGCTTCCTCCTCGGAAGACGTGTTGGTGGGATTGAGGAGGTCTTCAAAGTATTCCCTCCACCGGCCCACGACGTCCAGTCGCGGTCAGCAGCCCACCATCCCCACTGTACACAGTGTTGATGGTGCACTGCTTCCCCCTCCTGAGTCGCCGTATGGTGGACCAGAAACGCCTCGAAGCCGTCCGGAAGTCGTTCTCCATGGCCTCACCGAACTCCTCCCATGCCCGAGTTTTTGCCTCAGCGACCGCCAGAGCCGCGCTCCGCTTGGCCCGCCGATACCTGTCAGCTGCCTCCGAGTCCCACAGGCCAGGAAGGCCCGGTAGGACTCCTTCTTCAGCTTGACGGCATCCCTCACCGCTGGTGTCCACCAGCGGGTTCGGGAGATTACCGCCACGACAGGCACCGACAACCTTGCGGCCACAGCTCCGACTAGCGGCCTCAGCAATAGAGGTGCGGAACATAGCCCACTCCGACTCAATGTCCCCCACCTCCCTCGGAACATGGGTGAAGCTCTCCCGGAGGTGGGAGTTAAAGCTCTCCCTGACAGGGGACTCAGCCAGACGTTCCCAGCAGACCCTCACGACACGTTTGGGCCTGCCAGGTCTGACCGGCAACCTCCCCCACCATCTGAGCCCACTCACCACCAGGTGGTGATCAGTGGACAGCTCCGCCCCTCTCTTCACCCGAGTGTCCAGGATAAGGGGCCGCAAGTCCGATGACACGACTACGAAGTCGATCATGGAACTGCGGCCCAAGGTGTCCTGATGCCAGGTGTAAACGTGGACACTCTTATGCCTGAACATGGTGTTCGTTATGGACAATCCATGACGAGCACAGAAGTCCAACAACAAAACACCACTCGGGTTCAGATCAGGGGGCCGTTCCTCCCGATCACGCCCCTCCAGGTCTCACTGTCGTTGCCCACGTGAGCGTTGAAGTCCCCCAGCAGAACGATGGAGTCCCCGGAGGGCGCGCTTTCCAACACGCCGTCCAAGGACTCCAGAAAGGGTGGGTACTCTGAACTGCTGTTCGGTGCATAGGCACAGACAACAGTCAGGACCCGTCCCCCCACCCGAAGGCGGAGGGAGGCTACCCTTTCGTCCACCGGGGTGAACCCCAACGCAGAGGCAGCGAGCCGGGGGGCAATGAGTATGCCCACACCCGCTCGGCGCCTCTCACCGGGAGCAACTCCAGAGTGGAACAAGGTCCAGCCCCTCTCGAGGATGGTGTTCCCAGAGCCCGAGCCGTGCGTCGAGGTGAGTCCAACTATATCTAGTCGGAACCGCTCGACCTCGCGCACCAGCTCGGGCTCCTTTCCAACCAGAGAGGTGACGTTCCACGTCCCTAGAGCTAGCTTCTGCAGCCGGGGGTCGGACCGCCAGGGTCTCCCCGCCCTCGGCCGCCGCCCAACTCACAATGCACCCGACCCCTATGGCCCCTCCCGCGGGTGGTGGGTCCGCGGGAGGGGGGCCCATGTCTCCATTTCGGGCTGAGCCCGACCGGGCCCCATGGGCGAAGGCCCGGCCACCAGGCGCTCGCCTCCGTGCCCCACCTCCGGGCCTGGCTCCAGAGGGGGCCCCGGTGACCCGCGTCCGGGCGGGGGACACGTAGCTCCATTGCTTGTTCTCTCCATTAGGGGGTGTTTGGGCTGCGCTTTGTCTGGTCCCTCCCCTAGTAACCTGTTTGCCATGGGTGACCCTGCCAGGGGCATAATTTAGCCCCAGACAACATAGCCCCTAGGATCCTCAGAACACGCAAACCCCTCCACCACGATAAGGTGGCAGCCCAAGGAGGG
>JALJCO010005709.1:0-13470 GCA_023101725.1 Atherinomorus stipes
TTAACGTTCAGTTACGTATTGCTATCCACATCCACACAAAACCCAATATCCACACGTGCGGATATCCGCACACAACACAATATCCACACGTGCGGATATCCACACACAACACAATATCCACACGTGCGGATATCCACACAAAACCCAATATCCACACGTGCGGATATCCGCACACAACCCAATATCACACGTGCGGATATCCGTCAAACCATACCCAGATATATCCACACAAAACCCAATATCCACACGTGCGGATATCACACAAATCCCAATATCCACACGTGCGGATATCCACACAACCCAAAATCCACACGTGCGGATATCACACACAATCCGATATCCACACGTGCGGATATCCACACACAACCCAATATCCACACGTGCGGATATCCACACAAAACCCAATATCCACACGTGCGGATATCCACACAAAACCCAATATCCACACGTGCGGATATCCACACAAAACCCAATATCCACACGTGCGGATATCCACACAAAAAACATCCAAACGTGCGGATATCAACAAAAGCCAGATCCATCCACATGCGGATATCCACACACAATATCAGATATCCACACGTCGGATATCCACACACAAATCAATACCCACGATCCAGGATATCCACACAAAACCAAGATCCACACGTGCGGATATCCACACCCAAACCCAATATCCACACTGCGGAGATCCAGGTCAAAACCGAACCCAGATCACATCAATCCCAGATCAGATACAGGTCTAGATAACCACACCATATCCAAACCCAGATCGGATATCCACACAGACCCAAAGATCCCCAGGTCGGTATCCACACCAAACCCAGATCCAGATCAGATCCAGACCAGACCCAATATCCACATCCGGATATCACACCAAACCCAACATCCACACCAGAGCCGATATCTACACCAGACCCAGACATCCAGATCAGATCCAGACCCAACCCAAGATCCACACGTCCGGATATCCACACAAAACCCAGACCCAGACGTCCGGATATCCGCACAAAACCCAAGATCCACACACGATCGCATATCCACCAAACCCAGATCAGATCCAGATCCAGGTCTAAACCAGAGACAAAAGATCAGATATCCAGACCCAAACCAGGTCTAAACCTGACCCAGATCAAGATCAGACCCAAGATCCAGGTCTAAGAACCAGACCCAGATCCAGATCCAGATCCAGACCCAGATCCAGACCCAGATCCAGATCAGATCCAGACCCAGATCCAGATCAGACCCAGGTCTAAACCAGACCCAGATCCAGGTCTAAACCAGACCCAGATCCAGATCCAGATCCAGACCCCAGATCAGATCCAGAACCAGATCCAGACCCAGACCCAGACCCAGATCCAGATCCAGAACCAGATCCAGATCCATATCCAGATCCAAACCCAGATCCAGAATCAGACCCAGATCCAGATCCAGGTCTAAACCAGACCCAGACCCAGATCCAGACCCAGGTCTAAACCAGACCCAGATCCAGAACCAGATCAGGATCCAGGTCTAAACCAGATCCAGACCCAGATCCAGATCCAGACCCAGGTCTAAACCAGACCCAGACCCAGATCCAGACCCAGGTCTAAACCAGACCCAGATCCAGAACCAGATCCAGATCCAGACCCAGATCCAGACCTAAACCAGACCCAGATCCAGATCCAGATCCAGATCCAGACCCAGACCCAGACCCAGGTCTAAACCAGACCCAGATCCAGATCCAGACCCAGATCCAGATCCAGACCTAGATCCAGGTCTAAACCAGACCCAGATCCAGACCCAGATCCAGATCCAGATCCAGAACCAGATCCAGGTCTAAACCAGACCCAGATCCAGATCCAGATCTAGACCCAGGTCTAAACCAGACCCAGATCCAGATCCAGACCCAGGTCTAAACCAGACCCAGATCCAGATCCAGACCCAGGTCTAAACCAGACCCAGATCCAGATCCAGACCCAGATCCAGACCCAGATCCAGATCCAGATCCAGAACCAGGTCTAAACCAGACCCAGATCCAGATCCTGATCCAGATCCATATCCAGACCCAGATCCAGGTCTAAACCAGACCCAGATCCAGATCCAGAACCAGATCCAGATCCAGACCCAGATCCAGGTCTAAACCAGACCCAGATCCAGATCCAGACCCAGATCCAGACCCAGATCCAGATCCAGATCCAGACCCAGGTCTAAACCAGACCCAGATCCAGACCCAGATCAGGATCCAGACCCAGATCCAGATCCAGACCCAGATCCAGGTCTAAACCAGACCCAGATCCAGAACCAGATCCAGACCGAGATCCAGGTCTAAACCTGACCCAGATCAGATCCAGACCCAGACCCAGATCCAGACCCAGATCCAGGTCTAAACCAGACCCAGATCCAGATCCAGACCGAGATCCAGGTCTAAACCAGACCCAGATCCAGATCAAGACCCAGGTCTAAACCAGACCCAGATCCAGACCCAGACCCAGACCCAGATCCAGACCCAGGTCTAAACCAGACCCAGATCCAGATCCAGATCCAGGTCTAAACCAGACCCAGATCCAGATCCAGACCCAGGTCTAAACCAGACCCAGATCCAGACCCAGATCCAGACCCAGATCCAGATCCAGACCCAGATCCAGACCCAGATCAGATCCAGACCCAGACCCAGATCAGACCCAGATCAGACCCAGATCCAGATCCAGACCCAGATCTAAACCAGACCCAGACCCAGATCCAGATCCAGACCCAGGTCTAAACCAGACCCAGATCCAGATCCAGACCCAGATCTAAACCAGACCCAGATCCAGATCCAGGTCTAAACCAGACCCAGATCCAGATCCAGACCCAGACCCAGATCAGATCCAGACCCAGATCCAGACCCAGGTCTAAACCAGACCCAGACCCAGGTCTAAACCAGACCCAGATCCAGATCCAGACGCAGGTCCAGATCCAGACCAAGATCCAGACCTAAACCAGACCCAGATCCAGACCCAGGTCTAAACCAGACCCAGATCCAGATCCAGACGCAGGTCTAAACCAGACCCAGATCCAGATCCAGACGCAGGTCTAAACCAGACCCAGATCCAGACCCAGATCCAGGTTTAAACCAGACCCAGATCCAGATCCAGACCCAGGTCTAAACCAGACCCAGATCCAGACCCAGATCCAGGTTTAAACCAGACCCAGATCCAGATCCAGACGCAGGTCTAAACCAGACCCAGATCCAGATCCAGACGCAGGTCTAAACCAGACCCAGATCCAGACCCAGATCCAGGTTTAAACCAGACCCAGATCCAGATCCAGAACCAGATCCAGATCGAGACCCAGGTCTAAACCAGACCCAGAACCAGATCCAGATCCAGATCCAGACCCAGGTCTAAACCAGACCCAGATCCAGACCCAGATCCAGATCCAGACCCAGGTCTAAACCAGACCCAGATCCAGACCCAGACCCAGGTCTAAACCTGACCCAGATCCAGACCCAGACCCAGATCCAGATCCAGATCCAGACCCAGATCCAGACCCAGGTTTAAACCAGACCCAGATCCAGACCCAGACCCAGACCCAGATCCAGACACAGACCCAGATCCAGACCCAGGTCTAAACCAGACCCAGATCCAGACCCAGGTCTAAACCAGACCCAGATCCAGATCCAGACGCAGGTCTAAACCAGACCCAGATCCAGATCCAGACGCAGGTCTAAACCAGACCCAGATCCAGACCCAGATCCAGGTTTAAACCAGACCCAGATCCAGATCCAGACCCAGGTCTAAACCAGACCCAGATCCAGACCCAGATCCAGGTTTAAACCAGACCCAGATCCAGATCCAGACGCAGGTCTAAACCAGACCCAGATCCAGATCCAGACGCAGGTCTAAACCAGACCCAGATCCAGACCCAGATCCAGGTTTAAACCAGACCCAGATCCAGATCCAGAACCAGATCCAGATGAGACCCAGGTCTAAACCAGACCCAGAACCAGATCCAGATCCAGATCCAGACCCAGGTCTAAACCAGACCCAGATCCAGACCCAGATCAGATCAGATCCAGACCCAGGTCTAAACCTGACCCAGATCCAGACCCAGACCCAGATCCAGATCCAGACCCAGATCCAGACCCAGGTTTAAACCAGACCCAGATCCAGATCCAGACCCAGACCCAGACCCAGATCCAGACCCAGACCCAGACCCAGATCCAGATCCAGACCCAGACCCAGGTCTAAACCTGACCCAGACCCAGATCCAGGTCTAAACCTGACCCAGATCCAGATCCGGACCCAGATCCAGACCCAGATCCAGAACCAGACCCAGACCCAGATCCAGACCCAAGTCTAAACCTGACCCAGACCCAGATCCAGACCCAGGTCTAAACCTGACCCAGACCCAGATCCAGACCCAGGTCTAAACCAGACCTAGATCCAGACCCAGATCCAGATCCAGATCCAGACCCCGATCCAGACCCAGGTCTAAACCTGACCCAGATCCAGATCCAGAACCAGACCTAGATCCAGACCCAGGCCTAAACCTGACCCAGATCCAGACCCAGATCCAGACCCAGACCCAGATCCAGATCCAGATCCAGACCCAGGTCAAAACCAGATCCAGACCCAGACCCAGATCCAGGTCTAAACCAGACCCAGATCCAGACACAGATCTAAACCAGACCCAGATCCAGATCCAGACCCAGATCCAGGTCTAAACCAGACCCAGATCCAGACCCAGACCCAGATCCAGGCCCAGATCCAGACCCAGACCCAGAACCAGATCCAGACCCAGATCCAGACCCAGAACCAGACCCAGATCCAGACCAAGATCCAGATCTAGATCCAGATCCAGACCCAGATCCAGATCCAGGCCCAGATCCAGACCCAGAACCAGACCCAGACCCAGATCCAGACCCAGGTCTAAACCTGACCCAGACCCAGATCCAGATCCAGATCCAGACCCAGGTCTAAACCAGACCCAGATCCAGACCCAGATCCAGACCCCGATCCAGATCCAGACCCAGGTCTAAACCTGACCCAGATCCAGATCCAGAACCAGATCCAGACCAAGATCCAGACCCAGGCCTAAACCTGAGCCAGATCCAGAACCAGACCCAGATCCAGACCCAGATCCAGACCCAGATCCAGATCCAGACCCAGACCCAGGTCTAAACCAGATCCAGATCCAGACCCAGGTCTAAACCAGACCCAGATCCAGACCCAGATCCAGGTCTAAACCAGACCCAGATCCAGACCCAGATCCAGGTCTAAACCAGACCCAGATCCAGACCCAGACCAAGATCCAGATCTAGATCCAGACCCAGATCCAGATCCAGATCTAGATTCAGACCCAGATCCAGACCAAGATCCAGATCCAGATCCAGATCCAGACCCAGATCCAGACCCAGAACCAGATCCAGAACCAGACCCAGACCCATTGATCCTCCTTCTAAAACCTGAAACCTAAACCTTAAGCTGGACTTCAACATCTGGTCCCCATAAAACCTGCTGGACTCACAAGTCAAAAGAAACCAGGACCAGGTGCTGGAAGACCGGATCTCCAAAAACTCCTCCAGGTCTGAACACGGTCGTCACATCTGGACTAAGAACTCCCGCAGAATGTTCCTGAACGCAGCACGATGATGCAGCGTTCCGATTTCCTACTTCTGAGGAGCCTCGAACGCAGCATGAAGTAAAAACTTCAGGATGAAAATCAGCTGATCAGGATCAATAAATCCAGATTATTGATCAGAAACTGTCGTTTCTGGTTTTAACGACCGGACCCTGAACGCATCACCAGGTCATCTTACAGCTGATTAAGACGTTTACTTCCTGTCTGCTGCGGCTCCGCCCACTGTCACAGAACCACATCTGATTGGTTCAGCCGGGTGTCAGCTGGGCTGCTGATTGGTCCAAAAAACTGCCAGTCAGAGCAGTAAACAAACAAACAAACACACACACAGCCTGAACATCATCAGCTGATCAGCGGCTCCCTCTGCTGGACCGGACCGGTCTGCAGGTCTGCAGGTCTGCAGGTATAGCTATGTTAGTGAGGACATGCAGTCCCTGACCCCCATAACTGTCTAAACCCAACTGTGGCCAAAACTCTAAAACCAAATCTGGACCCTCAAAAATGGGGTTTTGTGAGGACCGGCCAAAATGTCCTCACTTTGTTGGTTAAACAGGCAAAACAGTCCTCATGTGGATGGCTGAACAAGTACACACACACACCCACACAAACACAGCTGTGTTTTTCCATCACGGCGAGGACCAACTGTAAAACTCAGCTGCAGATCTGAGACCAGAGGACATGAAACCTCCAGATCTAGTCTCTGGAGCCTAGAACTGGATGCGGTTTGCATGACGCCTTCGGGAGGCCCAGCCGAGTTTCTTCGACTCACGGAGGATGAAGCAGAAAAACGGGTCACAATCGTTTCTTCAATGACGGAAACGAGGTTCAAATGTTTCCGTGTAAACTTGCAGACCGTCCTCTGTGGTCTGGCTGGTTCAGGACCCACTGAGACCGGGTGCAGGATCAGAGACCGGGTCCAGGATCAGAGACCGGGCGCAGGATCAGAGACCGGCTCCAGGATCAACTGAGAACAGGTCCAGGATCAGAGACCGGGTCCAGGATCAGAGACCGGGTCCAGGACCCACCTGAGACCGGGGTGCAGGGATCAGAGACCGGGGTCCAGGACCCACTGAGACCGGGTGCAGGATCAGAGACCGGGTCCAGGACCCACTGAGACCGGGTCCAGGATCAGAGACCGGGCGCAGGATCAGAGACCGGGTTCAGGACCAACTGAGACCAGGTCCAGGATCAGAGACCGGGTCCAGGATCAGAGACCGGGTCCAGGACCCACTGGGAGGACCGGGTCCAGGACCCACTGAGACCGGGGTCCAGGACCCACTGAGACCGAGTTCAGGGATCAGAGACCGGGTCCAGGATCCGAGACCGGGTCCAGGATCAGAGACCAGGTCCAGGATCAGAGACCAGGTCCAGGACCAGAGACCAGGTCCAGGATCAGAGACCGGGTGCAGGATCAGAGACCGGGTCCAGGACCCACTGAGACCGGGTCCAGGATGAGAGACCGGGGTCCAGGATCAGAGACCGGGTCCAGGACCCACTTAGACCAGGTCCAGGACCCACTGAGACCGGGTCCAGGATCAGAGACCGGGTCCAGGATCAGAGACCGGGTCCAGGATCAGAGACCGGGTCCAGGACCCACTGAGACCGGGTCCAGGACCCACTGAGACCGGGTCCAGGACCCACTGAGACCGGGTCCAGGACCCACTGAGACCGGGTCCAGGATCAGAGACCGGGTCCAGGACCCACTGAGACCGGGTCCAGGATCAGAGACCGGGTCCAGGATCAGAGACCGGGTCCGGGACCCACTGAGACCGGGTCCAGGACCCACTGAGACCGGGTCCAGGACCCACTGAGACCGGGTGCAGGATCAGAGACCGGGTGCAGGACCCACTGAGACCGGGTGCAGGATCAGAGACCTGGTCCAGGATCAGAGACCGGGTGCAGGATCAGAGACCGGGTCCAGGATCAGAGACCGGGTGCAGGATCAGAGACCGGGTCCAGGATCAGAGACCGGGTGCAGGACCCACTGAGACCGGGTCCAGGATCAGAGACCTGGTCCAGGATCAGAGACCTGGTCCAGGATCAGAGACCTGGTCCAGGATCAGAGACCTGGTCCAGGATCAGAGACCGGGTGCAGGATCAGAGACCGGGTGCAGGATCAGAGACCGGTCCAGGATCAGAGACCGGGTCCAGGATCAGAGACCGGGTGCAGGATCAGAGACCGGGTGAGATCAAGACCGGGTCCAGGATCAGAGACCGGGTCTCAGGATCAGAGACCGGGTCCAGGATCAGAGACCGGGTCCAGGATCAGAGACCGGGTCCAGGATCAGAGACCGGGTGCAGGATCAGAGACCGGGTGCAGGATCAGAGACCGGGTACAGGATCAGAGACCGGGTCCAGGATCAGAGACCAGGTGCAGGATCAGAGACCGGGTCCAGGATCTGAGACCGGGTCCGGGATCAGAGACCGGGTCCAGGACCCACTGAGACCGGGTCCAGGACCCACTGAGACCGGGTCCAGGATCAGAGACCGGGTCCAGGATCAGAGACCGGGTCCAGGATCAGAGACCGGGTCCAGGATCAGAGACCGGGTGCAGGATCAGAGACCGGGTGCAGGATCAGAGACCGGGTCCAGGATCAGAGACCGCATCCGGATCAGAGACCGGGTCCAGGATCAGAGACCGGGTCCAGGATCAGAGACCGGGTCCAGGATCAGAGACCGGGTCCAGGATCAGAGACCGGGTGCAGGATCAGAGACCGGGTCCAGGATCAGAGACCGGGTCCAGGATCAGAGACCGGGTCCAGGATCAGAGACCGGGTGCAGGATCAGAGACCGGGTGCAGGATCAGAGACCGGGTGCAGGATCAGAGACCGGGTCCAGGATCAGAGACCGGGTCCAGGATCAGAGACCGGGTCCAGGATCAGAGACCGGGTGCAGGATCAGAGACCGGGTGCAGGATCAGAGACCGGGTGCAGGATCAGAGACCTGGTCCAGGATCAGAGACCAGGTCTTTAACATTGTCATTACACTGAAATATTGCGATATTATCATACGTCGATATCAAACTGATATTTTAAAACGCAGTATCGATCCATTTTATCTATAAAATCTCGTGAGATTTTGTAACAAAATGATGAAATATTGCGAGATTTCATAAGTAAAATAGATCGATACCGTTTTTAAATATCAATATGATATCAGCATATGAAAATATCGCGATATTTCAGAGTATCGATGTTTCTTCCCACCATGAGTCTTTAGAAGTTTTAAAGTCTGTAAAAAAAACAAAATAGTTTTTGAAGAAGTTCTGGGGTTTTTTTTGTTTTTTTTACACTTTTAGAAACGGCGGGCTGATCGGTTAAATATCGGTTAAATATCGGTGGGGTGGCCGATGTCCGATACTAAGTTTTAAGGCCGCTATCGGTGTGTGTGTGTGTGTGTGTGTGTGTGTGTGTGTGTGTGTGTGGGGGGGGGGGGGGGGGGGGGGGCGATTACATCGTGCATCCCTGCAGTCAGAATTGCTGTTTCAGACTGTAATGATGGTGAAAGCGTGATTATCGCAGCACTGAAGCAGCATCAGTCCTCAGACTCAGCTTCCATGTTTGTCTCTGAAACATGGAGGAACCGCATGGAAGCTGCATGTTTTCCTCTAAAAGGACAAAGTCTGAAGTCTGGATGTTTTTAAGGAGCCGGGAGGAAACTTATTGATTTCTGGTTTATTTGAACGTTTCTGCCACATTTAATCTGGTCGTGTTGCTGTGAGATGAACATGTGATTCTGCTACGGTGATGAAACCGTTAAAGTTCCTTTCTGGACCAGTTCTGCTGAAACCTGTCAGACTGGATCCGGTCTGGATCAGGTCTGGATCCGGTCTGGATCCGGACTGGATCAGGTCTGGATCAGGTCTGGATCCGGTCTGAATGGATCAGGTCTGGATCAGAACTGGATCAGGTCTGGATCAGGTCTGGATCAGGTCTGAATGGATCAGGTCTGGATCAGGTCTGGATCAGGTCTGGACCCGGTCTGGATCCGGTCTGGATCAGGACTGGATCAGGTCTGGATCCGGTCTGAATGGATCAGGTCTGGATCAGAACTGGATCAGGTCTGGATCAGGTCTGGATCAGGTCTGAATGGATCGGGTCTGGACCCGGTCTGGACCCGGTCTGGATCCGGTCTGGACCCGGTCTGGATCCGGTCTGGATCCGGTCTGAATGGATCAGGTCTGGATCAGAAGTGGATCAGGTCTGGATCAGGTCTGGATCAGGTCTGGATCAGGTCTGAATGGATCAGGTCTGGATCAGGTCTGGATCAGGTCTGGATCGGTCTGGATCCGGTCTGGATCCGGTCTGGATCAGGTCTGAATGGATCAGTTCTGGATCGGGTCTGGATCAGGTCTGGATCCGGTCTGGATCCGGTCTGGATCAGGTCTGGATCAGGTCTGGATCGGGTCTGAATGGATCCGGTCTGGATCCGGTCTCGATCCGGTCTGGATCAGGTCTGAATGGATCAGTTCTGGATCGGGTCTGGATCAGGTCTGGATCAGGTCTGGATCCGGTCTGGATCCGGTCTGGATCCGGTCTGGATCAGGACTGGATCAGGTCTGGATCAGGTCTGGATCCGGTCTGAATGGATCAGGTCTGGATCAGTTCTGGATCCGGTCTGGATCAGGTCTGAATGGATCAGTTCTGGATCGGGTCTGGATCAGGTCTGGATCCGGTCTGGATCCGGTCTGGATCCGGTCTGGATCCGGTCTGGATCAGGTCTGGATCGGGTCTGAATGGATCCGGTCTGGATCCGGTCTGGATCCGGTCTGGATCAGGTCTGAATGGATCAGTTCTGGATCGGGTCTGGATCAGGTCTGGATCGGGTCTGGATCCGGTCTGGATCAGGTCTGGATCAGGTCTGGATCCGGTCTGAATGGATCAGGTCTGGATCCGGTCTGAATGGATCCGGTCTGGATCGGGTCTGGATCCGGTCTGGATCGGGTCTGGATCAGGTCTGGATCAGGTCTGGATCAGGTCTGGATCCGGTCTGGATCGGGTCTGGATCCGGTCTGGATCAGGACTGGATCAGGACTGGATCAGGACTAGATCAGGTCTGGATCCGGTCTGGATCCGGTCTGGATCCGGTCTGGATCAGGACTAGATCAGGTCTGGATCCGGTCTGGATCAGGTCTGGATCCGGTCTGGATCAGGTCTGAATCAGGACTGGATCAGGACTGGATCAGGACTGGATCAGGACTGGATCAGGACTAGATCAGGTCTGGATCGGGTCTGGATCGGGTCTTAATGGATCCAGACCTGATCCGGTCTGGATCCGGTCTGGATCCGGTCTGGATCGGGTCTGGATCAGGTCTGGATCAGGTCTGGATCCGGTCTGGATCCGGTCTGGATCGGGTCTGGATCAGGTCTGGATCAGGTCTGGATCAGGTCTGGATCCGGTCTGGATCCAGTCTGAATGGATCAGGACTGGATCAGGATCTTTTCCTCCGTTCATCCACTTTCTGCTGCTTCAGCTTAATCCAGTTAAGTTAACCACATTAGATCTGACACGAGGAAACGAACATAAACCAGTTTAATCAATAACTGATCCAGTTTTCTGCGGCTGGAAGGTACAGTCCATAAAACCTACTTATTCATACATCTGTTACTTATTAATCTATTATTCTTTTATTAATCTTTTGTTTCAATTATTTATCCATTTATACTCATGATTAGTTTTGGTTTATTATGTACATTTATCATTACTATTATCATTGTTATTAATACCATTATCTGTTATAACTGAAGAGACACAAAACTAGTTAAACATCAGTAAAAGTTTTATTTCCCAGCAACTGAAGTTGCTGCTCAGAGACTCACCGGGGCTCACTCGCGTTAAAGCCCCCCCTAACTGCAATAAATCTAATCCACGAGACATAAACACGTGTCACCGAAATCATTCTGGATTTATGGACCAAACAACCATTTTAGATGAATTACAAATATTCAGTTTCACATAAAGAGAAACTCATGTGAAACTAGTAAACAGTAAAAATGTGCTCGGTATTTCTTAAAGGAGGATATGAAAACTTATATTAGTGCGTATGAAAAATAAACATGTCAGTCAGTGAATCAACAACTGTGGCTGATAAAAACCTGGACACACGTTAATTTGTACTTTCCACTGTGTGTAACGTTGAACCTGAACCTGCAGATGCTCGTAGAAATCAGTGGAAAGAGACGTTCTACATGCCGGCCCATCGCTGACCGAACAAGATCTCACCAGATTTCACGATCACGCTAAAATCTCGCCAGATTTCATGATAACGCTAAAATCTCGCCAGATTTCACAATAACGATGAAATCTCGCCAGATTTCATGATCACGATAAAATCTCGCCAGATTTCACAATAACGATGAAATCTCGCCAGATTTCACGATAACGATAAAATCTCACCAGATTTCACGATCACGATAAAATCTCGCCAGATTTCACAATAACGCTAAAATCTCGCCAGATTTCACAATAACGCTAAAATCTCGCCAGATTTCACAATAACGATAAAATCTCACCAGATTTCACGATCTCGCTAAAATCTCACCAGATTTCACGATCACGCTAAAATCTCGCCAGATTTCAGAAGATAAAATCTCGCCAGATTTCACGATAACTAAAATCTCGCCAGATTTCACAATAACGATAAAATCTCGCCAGATTTCACGATAACTGTAAAATCTCGCCAGATTTCACAATAACGATAAAATCTCGCCAGATTTCACAATAACGATAAAATCTCACCTGATTTCACGATCACGCTAAAATCTCACCAGATTTCATAATAACGATAAAATCTCGCCAGATTTCAGAATAAAGATAAAATCTCGCCAGATTTCACGATAACTGTAAAATCTCGCCAGATTTCACGATAACTGTAAAAATCTCGCCAGATTTCAGAATAACGATAAAATCTCGCCAGATTTCACGATAACTGTAAAATCTCGCCAGATTTCACGATAACTGTAAAAGCTCGCCAGATTTCACAATAACGATAAAATCTCGCCAGATTTCACGATAACTGTAAAAATCTCGCCAGATTTCAGAATAACGATAAAATCTCGCCAGATTTCACAATAACGATAAAATCTCACCAGATTTCCCGATCACCCTAAAATCTCACCAGATTTCACGATAACGATAAAATCTCGCCAGATTTCAGAATAAAGATAAAATCTCGCCAGATTTCACGATAACTGTAAAATCTCGCCAGATTTCACGATAACTGTAAAATCTCACCAGATTTCACGATAACGATAAAATCTCGCCAGATTTCAGAATAAAGATAAAATCTCACCAGATTTCACAACGACAAAACTTCGCCAGATTTCACGATAACTGTAAAATCTCGCCAGATTTCACAATGACGATAAAATCTCGCCAAATTTCACGATAACGATGAAATCCTCGCCAGATTTCTTTTACTAAAAATGTTGATACCGTATTTAATATAGATATATTGCAACATAAATGATGTATGTATGCGATATTTCAGTGTATCGATAATGTCGCACCTCTACTCAAGATCACCGCAGATTCCCAGCATTCTGTTACAAAATCTCGCCAGATTTCATCATATTCTGTTACAAATTCTGCTGATTTCATCATTCTGTTACAAAATCTCGCAAGATTTCATCATTCTGTTACAAAATCTCACCAGATTTCATCATTCTGTTAAGCAAAATCTCGCCAGATTTTCATCATTCTGTTACAAAATCTCGCCAGATTTTCATCATTCTGTTACAAAATCTCGCCAATTTCATCATTCTTTACAAAATCTCGCCAGATTTCATCATTCGACATAAAATCTCGCCAGATTTCATCATTCTGTTACAAAATCTCGCCAGATTTCATCATTCTGTTACAAAATCT